>VYXH01005308.1:255690-287947 GCA_013397275.1 Burhinus bistriatus
GGCCTTATGGGGGGGGGGAGGGAAAAAAAAAAAAAAAAAGAGGAAAAAATTAGTCACGTTATTTTGGATACCCTCTTCTGGTATTTACAGCAAAATTACTGTAACATTTTGTACCGAGTGTGTGTAACAGGATGTACAGCAAGTTTGGCTTGGAAAAGAAGAGAGCTCCCTTTCTGAGAAAGCCATCCCGGGTCATCTGCCTTCCTGAGCTGTAAACCTTCCTGACTGTCGATGTAGACACTGAACTGCTCCAGCAAGGTGACTGAATTCAGGGCTGCTATGAGGCTCATGAAAGCACAGAAACCCATCAAGGGAATCCAGGGCTGCCTTTCACTTGGCAGCAGTTCAGTTACTTTGTCATCATCTGACTGGGCACCTGTCTCATCTGATTAATTTTCCTTTTTTTTTTTGCACAAAACCAACCCTCTATCTTCATACGTGAAATTTGAGGAAGTTTCCGCTGTGTATCCTGCCTACCACCAAACGCCTGTGACATCTGCCTGTGACCTCTGGCAAGGCTGTACGTGCTAGAGCAGCTGCAGTGATGCCACGAGACGGCACTGTTTCGGAAGTCTTTTGCTCTGTTTGGACAGAGCGGGGCTACAGCTTTCGGGGTTACATGCTGTTTTATGTTAAAGCCCAGGAAAAATTCATTGCTGCAGAAAGAAGACCTCCAGAGAACTAGAAAAAAAGGACAGGCAGTGCAATTTTCTGTTATTTAAATTTGGTTGTTCAAGAAAAATTGTGTGTCATCTGCCTCACATTTCTCATTGTAATGGTCACTTAATTTTCATTCCTTTCTTTTGCAGCACTGGTGTCAGTGAGCTTTGCCTGAAGCCATGTTATATTGCAAGCTTGTTTGAGATGATTGGAGCTGCTGTTCTCTCTAGATAATACTGTCAGAGCTGAACACGTTCATCCCTGAAGGTGAATGACAAAGCTTTTGTAACAACATATTTTTACAACTGTAAATGATCCCAAGTAATTTAGAGAACATGGGCAAATGACTGCCTTTAATCAAGAGGGTGAGGTGCAGGGAATTGAACTATGCCAGCTCATCACCTGGCATCAGAGATTTTCTGTGGCTGCACAGCTGATGTGTAGAGAGGGCAGCTATTTGCCTCCTGCATTTGCAGATTTTGCTCTGCCCTCCTGTCAGTGAGAAGGACCGGGTACACCCCACTGGTTAGTGCAACAGTGACAAGGCCTTTGTTTGTGCTTTCCCACCACGGTAGTCCTATGCCTGAATACAAGTGCCCAAAAGCCTGTCCATTTCATCAACAGTGCATTGCATGAAGGGAAAAAAATGTCCAAACAAGGCCTGATTGCAACCCTTTTTCTAATTATTTATCAGTAAAATATTTTATTTGAATAAATTTTGGACCTTTCAATTTGGATTAAAAAAGATATTCCAGATAGCCCTTAGGAGGGATTATACAGTTCTCGGAAACTCATGTCACTGTTGGCTTTCAATGCTGATGACAGTCAGCTTACCTGCTCTGCTTTTCTTCAGCTGGGACCAATTTTTCTTCCCTGGAAAGGGGTAAAAACAGAGTGTGCTGTCTCCTCTGCCTTCAGTCACCCTAGAGAAAAGGGCTTGAGATGTCCAAGCTCAAAAGGATACCAACAGGTCCAAAGATGAAACACACTAACACCACCACTAACAACAACCACTGAAAAAGGCCAGGCTCTAAAATGCGAGGGATCTGAAGCAATACCCTCTGAAGTCCATGGACAGACTAATAGATCATGCTGTAGCTTCTAACGGTCCAATCTTTATTGTTGCTGATGTGTGAGCCAAAAGCAACACAGTTTGACTTTCAGCTTCCAGGGACATTGTGCGCTACTGACAGGAAACCCATCAGATCGCTTGTAGCTAAGCACATTTGATATGAAATTGCTAGGAGGGGGGGGGGGAGTGTTACAAAATGCCATAGTACTATTTTTAAAATTGCTTTTTGGAGTTCAACCTGAACTGCTAAACAAACAGGATTTTGTTTTTCTGTCTGCGTATTAGAGTTACAAAATCTATAGCTTTTCTGTTTTCAGCTTCCAATAAAATGAGCATCTTTTCTTGTGTCAGGTATACCAGCTAATTGATATACTTGTACTGTTATCAATAAGCTTCAAAAATGCCCTTTCATCATCATGGTTGTTGGGGAGTTTGCCACTAAAAACAAGTATAAACAGCATAATCAAACCTCTTACTTCCTACCTGCATTTCCATCAAGCCCTTTTCTATTCAAAGGCTTCAGATTCTTTCCAGCATTACTGAACTTTTCCATTTATGCTTGAATTGTTTGGTAAAATGCATGACATACATACTTAACTTATAGCAAACACAGCGCATGTATATTCAATAACTATAAAACAGACCCTTTTCTGCATATGAGCTCATTGCTTATGCTTGTCTGGTATATTAAAACATGCATTTCTGGGAAGCTGCAATAAAATAAAGTTTAGTAAAACATACTTCATCACAGTGATAAAGAAATAAAGTTGCGTCTGGACTGAAAGACCATTCTAAGTATTAACGGAGACGATTATATCTTGCCTGGTGGAACAGCCAGGGAAGTTTAAGCACAATGTTTACCCTGAGTATTTGCATAGCATTTAAGAAAAATTAGGTCCAAATTCCTTTTGTAAGACGAGAACCATTTTGGCAGAAGTATTTTTGCTTTCCACCTTTTCTGCCCCTCCCCATAAAGCAAAATGCAAGCTCTCTCATAGCTGTATAGCCTTTTTGGAGTGATGCCCATAGGGCCTTGGCCAATTGAAATGTACATCCTAGTCCATTACTGTATATCATACCTTCATATATATGTAAAACCACTGTCTTTCCTAAGACCCTGCCTTCTCCCTGACCCCACCAGAGACACACAGCGAGGGACAGACCATATTCACAAACACACTGCCACATTTTTAAATAGCACAGGGCGAAGTCTGACTGGGTGCTTAAAACATATATCGCTGCAGAGTGGTTAGAGAAGGGGCCTAGGACTGGAACAATGTGGCTCTAACGCTCATCCCTGACCATGGCGTGAAACCTCTGGAAACATCCAGGTCTGACTGACACTTGGTTTACATCATTGTAAATGCACTGAAGTTAGCACCATGGATTTACTCCACACTTCCAACAGGGTTGTGAAGTCAGGCCTTGATCCTCCCGTGACATCTCCCTGCCTCAGTGTCCTGCCCTTATTACTTAGCACTGTACATCACCTGCCGATCCTCAAATCTGATGTGCTTTTGATAAAGAAAGACTAGATTTAGCTCTCATACTGCATATAGTCTATTTCTGTTAGTGCTAAGGTCTGTCCCAAGCTGGAACAGCCTATTTCTTACTGTATCCCTCAGAGACAGTTTTGGTTCTTTGCGGGAGCTGCTACGTGCGGTGCACTGAGCCCAATGTTGATGCTATGCAAAAGCAGATGGTCCAACTCACTAACATGTACACTGGCATTCCCTCCTAGGGAGCCTTGCTTCCCATAAAAGAGATGTGTTACTTTTTGGTACAGCAAATTATATTTACCTCTAATTTGCCCTTCTTCAGCCTCTGTTTCTTATTTTCTTTTCTTTGGAAATCCGGTGCTTTGCGGTGGTCTGTCACCATTTCAGTGTCAGGCTGAGATCTACGCTTCACAGCTGCCTGTTGCTATTTGTTCTGTGGGTCTTATTTCTGGATAGATATGAGCACTTTATGGAAAGAGATAAGCACAGATATCGTCAGGTAGCTAACCTCATTAAGTATTTAATTATTTGGCTTAAATCAGCTGACATTGCTGGCGCAAAGATAAAAATACAAGGAAGATGAGCACGATATTGAACTGGCTTCATGCAGCTTGGGCAATTTAATTTTACACCAATTGTAGAAGCGACAAAGCTGCAGTACTCTGCTATAAGCTAACCTTTCCCCATTGCTGTTATAAGGTAGCATCATATTCTTACTACTTATGTCCCTTACCCTGGCAGAGTCAGAGATGTTGAGGAAGAAACCATCTTTTAAAACAAGATCTTCCATCTAGCCCTTGACTGGGTCACCACAAAGACCTAAGAAAAAGCTGATTGAATAGTGACATGGAACGTTTCTCATTACTAGTCATGTGCTCTAAAGTCCTGCAATTTTATTTGAATGGCAGTTCTCAAACTGCAGAATACAGGCATTAATAAGGTGATACGTTTGAGGCATCAGCATGAGAGTCCTTTATAATTATATTGGCTAAAGTTACAGTGATGCTTTACCAAGCTTGATGGAGTTTAACTTGTGGTAGGGTCAGTATGTCTTTGCAAATCCTTGCTTCTAAGTACGCTTTCTGAAGTTTAACTGTGCCAATGCAGTTAGCTTTCAAAAAACCATTCAAAGTGGCAAGTGCTTATTTGTGGCTTTGTGGTTTATTTACATACGAACATAAGAAATCCCCAGCTAGAAATCTGAAGAATTACTTTAAATGTTTATAGATACCAGTAAACTGAAAAATGAAGTAAGATACATCTGTCAATAAAAGTGCCTTTTCTCCTACTTTCATAATGATAATTTGAAAACCTCTTATTAAATTAGAACATTTTGTCTAAATGTACTTGAAGTTGTAGTTTATGCAAAAACTTACTAAAAAAAGAAGAGCCCAGCAGAAAACATCCTTTAAGATATCTTAAGTAACTTCAAACAAAAACGCTGTTCCCGAACCTGGCACATTGCACTTGTGTTAGGCCTTTAAATTGCCATGCAAGTAGGATGTCTAGGCACCAGATTACAGCCACATGTAAATTCACTGAAAGAAAAAGAAGAAAAGTAAAAGTTCACAGCAACCTAGGAGAGCCTTTGGTGTTGGCTCACTCCAAGCCAGGCTGCAACGTAAGAAAAGCAAACTTGGTTCTGTACCCACAGTACTGGGAGTATTCAACCCTGGGGCTGGACCCCTGCACAGCATGGAATGTATCTACAGCCAAAAAACACCCAGCAACACAAATACATGCAGATAAGTTGGAATTTTATTCCTTTGCACATTTCTTTTGGAAATAAGGTATGTTTGGGTTCTTTGGGATTAAGAGAGGCAGATGAATGGCCTCTGAGGTAACTGCTTGAATACAGTTCTGGATTTTTTTGTTGTTTTAAATCTAAAATTCATGTGATCCACGGGAAAACCTTATGAAATTGTCACTCCTGTTCTGTTTTTGAAAGCTGTCCTTCACCACAGCTTTGGGACAGCACTCCCCTCAGAGCATCCCCTGGATATTAACACACCTGGGTTTACAGGGTTCTTTGCAATTAATACATCATCCAAACAAATCACAGAATCACAGAATGGTTTAGGTTGGAAGGGACCTTAAAGATCATCTAGTTCCAATCCACCCTGCCATGGGCAAGGACGCCTCCCACTAGACCTGGTTGCTCAAAGCCTCATCCAATCTGGCCTTGAACACTTCCAGGGATGGGGCATCCACAACTTCGCTGGGCAACCTGTTCCAGTGCCTCACCACCCTCAGACTGAAAAATTTCTTCCTGAGATCTAACCTAAATCTACCGTCTTCTAGTTTGAAGCCATTACCCCTCGTCCTATCACTACATGCCCTTGTAAAAAGTGCCTCTCCAGCTTTCTTGTAGGCCCCTTTCAGCTACTGGCAGGCTGCTATAAGGTCTCCCTGGACTCTTCTTTTCTCCAGGCTGAACAATCTCAACTCTCTCAGCCTTTCAAGCATGTCCTTGTCCCTCTGGATGGCATCCCTTCCCTCCAGTGTGTCGACCACTCCACACAGCTTGGTGTCATCAGCAAACTTCCTGAGGGTGCAATCAATCCCAACATCCATGTCACCAACAATGATATTAAATAGTACCAGTCCCAGTACAAACCCCTGAGAAACACACTCATCACTGCTTGCCACTTGGACATCAAGCCACTGACCGCAATGAATGCGGCCATCCAGCCAATTCCTTATCCATTGAGTGGTCCATCCATCAAATCCACGTCTCCAATTTAGAGATCAGAATGTCGTGCAGGATAGTGTCAAATGCCTTGCACAAGTCCAGATAGATGACATCTGTTGCTCTCCCCTTATGATGTTGTAGAGCACAATATGGCATCTTTCATCATCCACCTCCCGCAGAAAGATGGCTCTTAGGTTTACATGGAAAGATGTAGACTAAGCAGCAGAGTGGAAACATGATGAACCTCTAGAGTACAGTTGCCATGGGACACTACTGTGACATTTCAGAGTGATAAACATATTTTGATCTTCGTATCTTAAATATTGAAAATTATTATTTCCCCCTATCCTCACCCCCCAAAAGTCTCTTTTTCCAAGGAGGAAGATGAGAAGGGAAATATTTTAATATAGCTTCAGGTAGAAAGATTTCATTCCCAGCACTGCTGTTGAGACTGGATGTTTCATTTCATGTTTCCTTTAGCACTTTCTGGATATTGTAAATATCATCGCTGCTGTTCCTACCCCTAGGAAACTGTAAAGTTGGATTCCCAAACATTTGTGCTTTCTTTTCTTTCCCCTCCAACAGAAGATTTTTCAGCTTGCTTTCAATACTTACAGTTAAGCCGGTGCCTTCCTGCCACCACTGAATAGAAATAATGAGCGCCTGACAGCATGAACGCCACACTGCTTATGAAGACTGCTTTCATTGGATAGCAGTTTGGAGCAACATATTTTATAATTATTAACACATTAGCTTTCCAACAAAAGATAGGCTGCTTTCTACTTTCAGAGTACACAGCAATAACACTATTACCATAATAGTTAAGACATTACCCTTGCCTGCCAGAATCACTTGCTCACAATCTGCAATGCTGAATTAAAACGTTCCTTCTATTCCCATGTACTTTAGAGGTTATTTATATTTAACTTAGCTTTGGGTTCATAAACCATAACCACACTGACATTATCCCTCCCTTTCCTCCCTCCTCCTTACACCTCTGTGAGCGTGAACCTCGACTACCAGCTTCCTACCCTAGGAAAGGTAAGCTTTAGGCATCTTCTGTGCTATCACTGCCATAGGGCAGGAGAACAGCCATCTCCTGCATTTGCCAGCCTACTACAGAGGAGACTATAGACTTCAGCTCTCGCTGCTCCCAGCAGGCAGTGGCTGGTGCGAGAAATCTCACAGCAATGTGACTCAAGTTAGGGTATTCTTGTTGTTAAGCCTGCTAAATGTTGCTCTGTTATTCCATTTCATGAGCAAAAAGACTACAGCCTTGGGTGCAATTATTGCACCTCTTTCTGTGGCCTTGGGCAGATGATTTATACAGCCTAAATACAGCAAGTAAATCACAATCATATCATGCCTTTGATTTTGGAAAGGAAATACTGTGGAGGCGCCACAGCACTGAGGTAAGACAGCACGGTGAAGCAGACTGTAGGGGATCTGAGCCCGACTTCCACAACTACTACATTTCCCTCAGTAATGCTCGGTGGGTCGGTCAGTGTGATGCCGAGGGCCAGCATCCGTCCGTTCACTGACACTTGCCTAGTTTCTGTGTTTAGACTAAAAGCCTCAGATACTCTCTATGCATATATGGAGTCCCTACTACAAAAGAGGCTTTGATCCTCTGATCCAAATGGGACTCTGATCTTGGTTAGGGCTCATAGGTGCAAATGCTGGAGAAATAATAACAGATGGAATATCACAGTGATATATTAGTTACCATATAGAGCCATATAGAGCTAATAGGGGAACATTTCTGGGCAAAGATCTCATAAATAAACCAAATGCGAATGCATAAATAAGTAGAATGCAAACACATAGGGCCATTATAAGGGCAGATGTGTGAAACTTTTTTTTGTCTGTATGTTAAGCAGTCCTTGACATCTCTTTTAAAATTTATATATTTACACTGGCAAAAGAACAATCCTTTCTACCTAAACTACAGAGAGAAACCAAAAACGTGCTGGATAGTTTTACCATTCAGATCTATTTTGTCTTTCTTTTCAAGTATAATCAAATTCCTTCCCATGCCTACCTGCCCATTACATTTCTGAACAACTATGTATTGGAGTCTGAGGAAGGTATTTGAAATCATATGCATGCACTGAAGGTAAAAATCCAAAACCAAGTAATGTCTTCCTGGAAGGAGGCATTATAAATCTTAATGGAAAAAAAAAAAAAAAAAAAAGAGATCAGGCAAATCTTGGTCCCTACAGAGATACTGGGCTTTCTAACGCTTGTGTATCTTTCTCAGTGTCTGTTTCATATCAGAGGCTCCAGGGACACTATTTTAAAGGTCAGCTGGAGAAGCAGAAGCATGCGGTACCCACCAGAGAAGTAGTTAGGACTGACCAGATATCGTCAGTTTCTGTGCCAGGAAGACACAGGGTGCAAGACGAGGCCAGAGGAACTACAGCAAAAGTACCGGTATAAAGGATCCAACTCACTTCAAGTAACAAACTCAATATACCTTAAGAGGAAAGGATTAGAGACACCTGGGCCCCTTGACTCCTGTTGCCTCAACTCTCTCTATTCCTGGGTTTGGGGCGATCACCTCAGCCACAGGTCTCCTGAGGCTGGCTGGCCGAGATCTCGTCCTCAAAGCAAAGGGCTCCTTGTGAGGAGTCTGACCCCTCCAAAGCATTGCAGCTCAGGCAGACACTTATCCCTGGGGCACTTGGTCCCCAGCAGTGGCAGCGCCCGGTTCTGCTGAGGTCCCTGCGCAGCAAAGCCCCTCAGATATGCCATCTCCATCACCCTGCTCCTGCTTTCCCCTCATAAATTAATAATTTTAAGCTCCCTCCCACTCAGCCACGGATCTGTCAGGTAAGCAAACATGAACGTTAAAAGTTTCTTGTAAAACTAATAAGTATTCATAGGCATACAAACATAGGGGCTAGGGCTATCACATATTTAACTAATGTACATTTCACAACACAGTTTTCCACAATATTCTGAACGAATAAGTTCCTTTGATTAATTGGAAAGTATACTTTATAATTTTTTTTAAAAGATAATTTGCTTTAAACTGTGTAATATAGCTGGCAGGCTACTATTAACAGCTATTTTCAACCCTGGTAAAGAATTTCCATTATAACTGCTTGTCCTCTATTGCTTAGAATTTTCCTTAAGTTTCACCTCCCAGGCTGACATTTTCCAAGTTTGAAGTCTGCCCAAAAAGAGAATTTTTTGGAAAGCTGAAGAAACTTTCCCTTCAGGTCAGCGGTACAGTTTTAACAAGGGTCTCTCACACAGCCTGGTAAAACTTGCCTCACTGGAACGAAAACCAACACACATTTTGGTGCTTATTGCTGCAATCACGATGCAGAGACAGAACAAAAGAATTATTCAGCCTAAGTAAGACTGTTGGACCCAGTAGGCTAAATTCTTCCATAGCATAAGCCCTTGCAACATCCCTGAAGCCAATGGGATTTCACTGTTTACACCCAGGCTGAGTGAAGCCTGCTCTCTTCCTGTGAGCGAGCAGCTCAGACTTTTTCTCATTGCTCTCCATGTTATTTAAAGATTTGGTTTTTGTAGTTAGCAGGCTCTCCCTTTGATGCGTTCAATCCACAGAGAGTTCCCCTGTTGCGCGTTTAAAATGTTTTTGTGCCACACAGACTGCTGGTCCCTCCACGTGGGTCTCTATGAATACTCCCTGCCCTTCTGCACCTCCTCCCTCCCACATACACATCTCAACTTAGGTCTCGCCTCTCTTTTTTTCTCCATCCCCACCATTGCACAACCTCAGGCAGAGCAGTTGGCTGTCTCTGTGGCTGCCAGCAGCACAGAAAATGAAGTGTAATTTTGGGAAGGAATGAAGAGGGTGGGGGTGGAAAACAGTATAAATGCTGCTTAGAAAACTACACAGATGTAAAAGAAAGACTGAAGGCAGAGGAACACCATCCTCACGATCACAGAAGAAGCTTTAACTGCTCCAAGAGCCGCGTGAAAGCCAAGTGTCATAAACAAAATGGAAGCAGTGGAAAAGGACTTAAAAGGCAGGTCACAAAAGGTCTGAGCGGAACCGGGAACACACTTAAAACCAGAGGTGCTCTGGTGGTCTCCCAGAGGAGCCACAGACACCAGCCCCATCCTGCAAACCTGCCCCAGCTGAGCCAGCCCCTGAAGCCTCGGCCCTGCCAGCCTTCACCTTAGCCTACTGCAGGCGAGGGCAGCCCACCTCTCCCTTCCACTCCCCAGCACTGCAGAAAGCCGGCTAAAAGAGAAACCCAAGCCCTTACTGGGTTCACCACCGAAGACAAGTCAAGACCAAGGAGAAGCACTGGTGGGAACACCTTTCAGCCTTGGCAGACTTCTGGGGAGTACTGCTCTATTTTAGCAGACCAGAAAGAGAAGTGTGCTCTCTTACCATAGCTCACTGCAGGAGCACCTGTAAACACAGGAAACCTGCTCCCATTTGTCGGTACTGGAAAAGGCAGGGGGACCGACAGCAAGTCCTCAAATCCAACAGGATCTTGAAGGGCAACTAGAAAGGAACATTCTCTCCCTTTTGTTTATCTGAAGTAAGAGGGATCTCAGCTGGCCCTGCTGTCAGGAGGCAGACCCTGTGCAGGGAGGGTATGGCTCCAATAGAAGTTCATGAGGATCATTAAAAAGTGGTTGAGCTTTTATTTCTGCCCCCTTTTCTCTGTGCCTTTTTGGCAATGAGCCATGTTTCACAAGGAGCAGACGTTCCTCCCTCACAGACCTCTGTGCTCTTTGCTGGAATTCCCATGCCAAGGCTCTTGGTCAGAGGCAGCCTGCAGAAAGAGCCGTACAAGGTCCATGTGCCCTGGGGGTGCTCTGCTTCTGAACATCTCAAGGGTCCTGAAACACCATGTCTATGGAGAGGGGGTTACGTGTCCTCCCCTGTCCACAGGTCTACAGGGTCATGTCCTGGCTACCACTGCTGCAGGGTCTTTCGTCTCAGGAAAACAGATCAAGACCCCTTCTGGTGCCAGCTGTGACTCTGCCAGACTTTCACCAGGAGGGGCCAAGTGCTTGCACGCCCCACTTCCATCCTCCACCCTTACAGATAAGACATCTCAGACATCCCTCCAAAGATACTCAAAGACAGACTGCTAGAAATACCTGAAATAGGTACGAGGACAAATATTCCTGGCTCTGAACAGGACTCCTGAGCTTAAATTCCTGAGCAGATTTTTTTTTTTTTTTTTTTATTGGTAAGAAGTTCTCCCCTGGTAGTACTTGTTCAAGTGAAAATCACCACCTTGTTATGTTTAGATAAAGGGGCTCTTTACAGCTATTAATTATCTGCCCTTTAAACACAAGCCTTCACCTAAACGTGTGTTTGCCCTGTGGGAAAAGTGTGCCTCTTTCACACCTCTCATTGTAAACCAGGCAGCAACTTGGGCTGATGACAGAATGGTGAAAACCACCTGCTCTTGTTCAACAAGATATAACACCACTAAACCCCCTTCTAACAACCCTGCTGGGCAAATAGGAAATAAGGATCCTATGGATGTATTTATTGGAATAAAAAAAGAAAAACCACATAAAAAGCTAAACACAAAGCAAAACCACCACCCTCCAAACTCCAAGATTAATAAAAATGATTAGTCACACTTTTCTAGCAAATTCGACCCACATTGGCAAACAAAATCCCTCTTTGTCACAGAGAGAAAATTGTTCCCTCAATTATGCACAAGGGACAGTGATCCCACTTGACACTTTGAAAAGAAACTAAGCAATTACTGACACCAGGTTTATTGCTCAGGGTTTTTTGCTCAGTATTCTGCTTTGAACTGTCCCCAGTTTGGCGTGAAGATCAGGATGAAGACTGTTAAAAATAATTACCTAGCTCATCCTGGACCCAGTCAATTTACTTATGGATGCAACTGTGAAGAAGAGGATGTTAATAAAGAATCAAGTATTTTCCCACATTAAAGGCCTGATTCTCACTTCAAACTATCAAAAGAAATTATGTGTAAACAGCAGGAGTTAACTCAAAATTAGAGTATTTATGCCTGGTTTTTCTCTTTTTCCATGAAAAAACCCTAGCTGTTTTGCTCGCAGAAAGATTATGGTGTCAGATTCCATAACTAGCAATAAAAAAGTTGTGACCAATGCGTCCTTATCACAAATCTCCCAGGACTTGCTGCAGAGCTCTCTGGTGCTCCCAGGAGCAGGCGGCACCTTCTGAGCTGCAGAAGGGCTCAGCAGCCACCAGGTGACAGGAGAAGGGAATTGCAGCAATAGGAAAGTTGGGAAACAATGAAATAACTCCATCACACTGGAGGGCTTGGGTTTTTTTGAAAATGCACGATGGCTATATAGCAGGGAGTGCATACAAGGAAAACACTGAGGTGTAGGTGCCCTTATCAGAGAGAGTGTGCATGCTAGAGGAGTTGGTGCAAACTGAAAAATCCCCTTCCGTACAATGAGATTGTATTGGTAATGACAATCTATTCTTTGCCAGTACCGCTTTTTCACAGAATCATAGAATGGGTTGGGTTGGAAGGGACCTTTTAAAGGTCACCTAGTCCAACTGCCCTGCAATAAGCAGGGACATCTTCAACTAGATCAAGTTGCTCAGAGCCCCGTCCAACCTGACCTTGAATGTTTCCAGGGATGGGGTACCTACCACCTCTCTGGGCAATCTGTTCCAATGTTTCACCGCCCTCAGCGCAAAAAATTTCTTCCTTATATCTAGTCTGAATCTACCCTCTTTTAGTTTAAAACCATTACCCATTGCCTTATTGCTACAGGCTCTACTAAAAAAATCTGTCCCCATCTTTCTCATAAACCCCCTTTAAGTATTGAAAGGCCACAGTAAGGTCTCCCCGGAGGCTTCTCTTCTCCAGACTGAACAACCCCAAGTCTCTCAGCCTCTCCTCACAGGGGAAGTGTTCTATCCTTCTAATAATTTTTTGTGGCCTTCCTCTAGACCTACTCCAACAGGTCCATGTCTTTCTTGTACTGAAGACTCCAGAGGTGGATGAAGTATTCCAGGTGGGGTCTCATTTTGTTTGTTTGTTTTTAATTGCTCCAAGTTCTTCGATTTCTTCCCATGACTAAGGACAATTTTGCCATGTTTTAGGAACAAATCCTGTCAAATTCCTAAGGCTTCTAGAAATCCCTGGAAAAAGATGGCTTCTTTCTGTGTGTTGTCTTTATGTTTTAGATACTAGCACTGACAGTCTCTTTGGTCATTCTTCCATATTAACTGCACATGCATATCCCTCCCCATATCATGGCTTCAAAGCAGAAATCTTCCACCGAGATGTTTTTTTCTTTTTATTTGTTTACCTTAATGATTTTCATGCTGGTTTTCAAGGTACCAATTTTGGTTGAAGGAGTTACATCTGTGGAGCCTAGAAAGCAAATGCACAATGAAGGACTGAACAGACTGGAACTCTTCAGCCTGGAAAAGAGATAACTGAGACATATGGTAAGGCTGACAAACATGAGAAAGTAGTCTGGAGAAGATCTATAGGAATCAACCATTTCTTCCAATACAAGAACTTAGGACTGAAAAATGAAGGTAGGAGTTAAGTTCAAATCAGACAGAAAGAAATGGCTCTCCACACAGTAAGTTGGAAACATGAGGAACTCCTGGACAAAGGACAATGTGGATGCAAGAACTCTGCATAAGATCTGGAATAACTGGAAGTTATTCAACAGACAAACAAGAGGGGGCTCTGTGAAATCTCTTTACTGAGCAAAGGATGGGAGGCTACTGAAGGGCACTATGGCATCTATGCTTGCCCCTTTCTTTTATTTATTTTAACTCTTCTTGAGTGCCTGTTTGTGGTGTATGGTTATAGCTTTCCAGCTTGAATTTGTCTCTGGTACACGACACATCTTTACATACACACAGAAACAAGAGTGGAACAAGGCTGCCTTCCGTAGCAGAGTTGCATAAGGACAACTACAGATCATTTGTGTTTCTAGAGTAGAAGCCAGCTCTAATGAGATGAAGGCATTAGGTTTGCATGAACTGATGTGTTCCTCTGATTCAAACATCCTGTGGTCAGTAAAAAGGTGAGCTCACTGTGCAGATGTAAAATTCATTCGTGACTGAAATGTGTCTTTGCATTGAGCTCCACTTAGTCCTCTTCCCAGGCAGAGGGGTTATCCAGATTTTTTTTTTTTCCCCTCTTGTGCATGTTGTGAAATGGACATCTGAAATATTGTATCACCTATACTGTGTTAGCATTGTTCTTTTGGACAAGAGCCACCACAGCTTTCTAGTTCTGCCCTGCACTTGGTGGATTCACGTGCTGGGGTCAATGGCCTCAGGCTTGCAAATTCCTGACTGTTAACTCTGTCACTGGACTACAGATCTCTCCTCCCACCGTTCACAGTGTCAGAGCTCATAGCAAAGACCCAAACTTACAGAAGTATAAGGAAAAGGCATACAATAAGTTATATTTTGTTTCTTTTTCTTTTTTCCCCACCCCCCTGAACAGTGGAAGAAACAGAATTGCCAAGGCTTTCCCCTCTTCCCTTGCCAGCCTTTCAGAAGCATACTGTATGGAACATTAACTTGAGAGGAACTCAGACAGATGCTTTGCTTAAGCAGGTTCTCGTGATCCTGAACCTGGGAACATTTGAGTTAATGAGAAGTAGTTAACACTTAGGCCTGATGAAGTGAATGTGGCAGTTCATGCTGCCAGTGTAAAGGAAGCTTGTGCAATCTCCAGGACCGTTACGCAGCCATCAAGGTGGAATAACGTATGGGCTCAGACTGCTCAGTTTTCCTCAATGGAAGGAAAAAAGTCTTTGTTATAACCGCAGTAACAAGAGCAAAATTTTAATCAGTTTTTCATTAGGTGCAGAATATCCCCTTGATTTAACCTGGTGCTTTGTTTAACTGGTCACTGTCAGCTGAAACACCTAGTGAATAGGCTATGTGCTTTGGTAGAAAAATGAGGAACACTTAACCAAGTATACTGATGCCCTCTTCCTAACACTAACACTGACTTATGCAACTTTCAACAGGTCTCATAAGCTTTATGTGACTCATTTGTCAGTCTAAGACAAATAACACCAGGTTGAACTCAGAGCATTTCATGGGGCTTAAGAGGAGTTTGTAAAAGCATGTTAGGCAAACTTGACGAAAATTCCTTTGCAGCTGCAAATTTTATTAATTCATTAGGCCATCTCTTACGCTGTAAAAATGCAAAAGTGATTGCTACTATTGTTTCTCCTACTTAAAATGCAAGGTGAAAAATGAAATGTCTAAACTTACTTGTGAAGACAGGGTAAAGAAGTGATAATTGAATTCAATTTATGAAGAAAGTGGGAGATTCATTGCCACTGGAAGAGCTAAGATCAAGTAACTGTGTGTGACTGCTAAATAGAGTGGCTGAAATTCTGCACCACAGCACAATACTATTGATTTGAAAGAATTTCGTCCAAGTACTGCAAAACCTGCTAAACAGGCAAGGAATATACTACTGTCTCTGAAAGACATCACTTCAGCTGAGGTGTTTTCAGAGGTGCAGTGCTATCTATCAACAATGCACAAATATTGAAGGAGAGACACAACTTGCGCAGGATTGATGGAAAAACTGAATCCACAAATTCAGCATGGCATTGAAGTTTCAGGATAGAAACAGGTCCCTAGGAGTCACTAAGTAACAATTAGACACATTCTTTCCTAGAGATTTTCCCTGAACAGAAAATAAAGGCAAAACCATTTCGAAGGTGTACAAATACTCACTAGAGGCAGGAAATTTTCTTGCAGCTGCATTACCAAGGCAGCATGATTTTACAAATATTTTGCAACTTGCATGGCAAATGCAGGCAATTTGTTTCTGAGATGCTGTCAAGCCGGAGGATCTGTGAGTAAAACAGTGATGACAAATGTGGAACTGCCCTTCCCGGTTCTCTTCCCTCAGGAAATCCAAGGCAATTTGTAAGGAGGTTTAAAAAAAGTGCCCTCTAGCTTATATACAACAGCTTCCATAGACCACTAGCTTTTTCTTTTCACTATGGATTGGCTAGGGACTAAAAGAAGATGAATCTCACAAGGTTAGAACTAAGCAGTTGCCATCTCTGACCTGGTCCGCCAATAGCTAGAAACGAGGGCCAAAAATAACTTCAAGCTATGTTTATTGGCCTCCTGATCCTGAAAGGAATTAGTCACAACATAAGATAAATTCACTCTTGTCTTCCTGTTTTCAAAATCCAAAGTTCTTCCTGCCTTTCAGGCTGCTGGGAAGTGGCAGTATCTGCCATAGACACTGTTCATTGCACACTACTCAATATTTTTCTCCAAACGTGTAATACAGGGAAAGAAGGCAACAAGAACTGAGAGGGGAAGGAGAAACCCTATGGCAACCTTGTTGCCTTGCAGTTCCCTTCCAATACAAACCAGCCACACCCAGCACGGTAAAAGGCAGCTTTCTAGCAAAGCATTAAACCAAACACAGAGAACTCAAATGACCAAAATGCTACCTGCCTTTGGGCTGAGAGACAGCAAAAGTTCATTAAGTCCCTCCAATTTCTGTAAGAAAGAGGCTGAAATAATGAAGCAGTCTGTATGATGCTCCCTTCTTACACAGTGGAAGGAGAAGACAGACTATGGAAAGCCATTTTCTTGAGCATTAGGCCCTTCATTTTGCTGACTGTTTTGTACATCATGCTTGCCAATCCTGTGCTTAAAAGTCTGCCTGCACTGTAAGCCATTCATCTTCAGTTTGTGTTCAGTACACGATACCCTCACATGCATTTCTTGCTTCAAGTGCTTCCGATGACTTTGAAAAGAATTTGGTTTTACTGACGTAGGAAAGGTCGATGCTTTATATCCTTACTTTGTCATTGGTAGTAGCCATACAGAACACCCCTTTCTAGAGACAAATGAATGGTTCAAAGATCATTTATATCCATAAAACTCTCACAACTTTTACAGACAGGAGAATGGGACAATGAGGGAGTGGGGGAGGGGGGTGAATTGTCCTCTCAAACAAGTCTCCAAAAAGCTGGTCACCAGCTACACTTCGGATGCCCAAGACAACATCATTCAGTAAGTGGCACTCAACCTCAAACACCTGGAAGCTTGCAATATCCACAGTTCATTTAAACTTGTAGCTTGAATTAAGTAACAGTTGGCACACCCAGAGGACAACAGTCAGTACATGCGGCCAAGCCTTGCTACCCAATCCAGCCTGATGAAATGTAATTCAATTGATTTCTTCTCCCCCAAAATCACTTGCTCTGGAAGTCAGCTCTCAGAAGACTTACTTCACTGATGCAATTTGTTGGCTCTCTGTGGGGAGCAAATACACTTCTGCTACTTGTCACTAGTACTGATTTTTTTCCTCAAGATAAAGTACTGTCCTCTAACTTGGGTGAGTTCTAACTCTTTTTCAGTTATAAGACTATAGAGAAATCAGATTCTTTAAGAGCTAGCATCTCATTCCAGATCAACTTTTCCACTTTCCCGCTCATTTCCATGTATAAAGTGACCAACACTCACTTATACAGCTAGAGCCACATAAACATGCATACAGATTTGGAACAGCAAGAATGGTAAGGAAATCAGAGGAGGAATTAAATGAAAGCAGTTGAAACAGTAAGATTATTTCTTATTTGGAAGATGATAAAGTTTTGGTAAGGCTCATGAAGCCAGGAGGGGAATGGAGGGGTGGGAAAGTCAATTATCTTAAGCTGTGGGAAAGGAAGCCTATTTTGGCAAGTATGTTTTGGCAGATGGCAGGGTACAATGTGACAAGCTGTGGAGTGAGAGAGATTATTTTAGTCTGATAGGCAAGATCTTGGCATGGACATGGAGTTTAACAGTGGATGAGTAGGAAGCCAGAGGATGTATTTATCTTAAGTTTTTGAGACTGTTCCTGTAGACATCAACCTGTTCCAGTCTAATGCCTTTTCCTGCAATTTAGTTCTTCATTACCTAAGGGAAGCACAGCCATGTGCTCCTCTGGTTGCCAGGGTCTGTGATTCCCCACAACTCCTTTGCAATATGTACTGAGTTGTCACTGTCTGTACCTCTGAACATAATTCTGGGCAAGAAGTATTCTGAAAAGAACTTGGACTCTGACAGTACAATGTGGATGGTAACAACAGGTGCTTACCTGTACTAGCAGTCCAACGTAGGACTCGTGCTTCTACTGAATGGATTCGCCTGACCAGAGTTTCCATATTAAGTTCCCAGCAAGTATACATGAAGTTGCTGAGAACCAGGACAAAAATGGATCCACAGTTCCCCAGGTGTCTGATCATGTGACTCAGCAATAGCAGGAGGCAAAACTTAACACACAGAGCACTACTAGGGAAGTTAGATGCAGCGAAGATGAGCAGGGGAAAGTTGGCCAGAAGCCCTGAAGTTCAGTGAAGTTGGAGAGCGATAAGAGTTTCCATGGGACATCATACTTTCATCATGAGTTACCAACTTATTATACATCATACTCCAAAACACTGAATTAAGGCTCTTCTAAAGCAGTGTAGATGGTGGAAGAGGGGAAAATCTAGCCACACTTCTTGGGATCACAGACTTTCTCATGAAACTTTTCATTACCTTCTGCTTCAAGGCAGCACGTCAATGCCACAAGCAAATAATTTCTGGGAGATTTAATTCCACCCTTCCCTGTTTAATTTAACTTAATACCAATGTGAAGGCTCTCTCAGTAGAAGTTATTATAAACAAGGCTTAATCAAGTATGTAATTTGCCAATGGGTTTTGAAACAAATCCGAGAGCTGCCTCTTGCTCTGAATGTCCCTTTGGCATAAAGGCTTTCAAAAACTGCATTTTGTGAACACATGGAAACAAAGATCAGAAGGATACTTTAATGTCGTTACAGGCAGTTGAGCAAGGCAGAAAAACAAAAAATGAAACTAAATCAACAGGGGAGCCAATGCCACACAGGCTGTGTTCTGTGAAGCCTGCAAGCCTCCTCACTTACACACACCAAGAAAGCCAATTATATCAAGCCACAGCAGGGCGTTAAAAACATCAAGCATATCAGCAGTACTGCTAATTCTGAATTAGATATAGCGCAGCTCATTCTTTCATAGCTAATGGAAAGAAAGTCTGAGAAATCATCATGTCTTCTCCAGTAACATTTTGGCCAATTCTTGCCTTAGGGCCATGCACGCAATCCTGTTGCTGCCAGCAAGCATTCACGACTGAACTTTGGACCACCGTCACCCTTTCTTCAGAAAGAGGAAAACATCTGAATGCTGGTCTTTGAGCCAGAAATTAATAGCAAAATACTCATCTCTGATATTTCCAAGTTGTGTTTTTATAGATATGTCCTATACCATGTATATATTGGAGCCTTTAATACTTTAACAGCCCATGCCAGTGATATATTCAGGTGCTGCAGAGTTCATCTCAGCTCCTAGACAAGATTGGTAAATGCAACCCCTGTGATTTTGTGATATTGCTGAAAAAGGGAGAAGCCTGACCAGGTTGCTGTAGAAGACTGTTACTGAATATGGTTTGTCTCGACATAGCCATCGCACCGCCATTTGCCAACGTCGGCATCCTGCTCCGGAAAGCACCATCCTTGCGGTCTGCAAATGAACATCACCATGCGCTTGCGCAAGGACTGGAGCACGGGAAAAGCAGAAGGAGGCTTCCTGAGGAGGCAGCACGTATAGCACGAACTGCACGTACGCAATCGCGATCTGTGCATGAGCATGAGACCCCCATAAAAGAGGGGGCTTTTTCCTTCTTTCTCTCCTCTGTGTGTATCTCCTGGAACCTGCTTCGATGAAGCCTGCGGCACTTGGAAACCATAGATGGACCTAACAGCTGGACTTGGAGTGGTGGTAACCAGATTCTTCCCCGACTTGAACCCTCTACCTCTCTACCTCTCTCTCTTTTCTCTCTCTCTCTCTTTTGCTCTTCCCTGCTCTCTCAGTTGTCTCTTTATATAGTTCCTCCCCCCTCCCCACGCTCATTGAAAATAAAGTTGAAAGGTTGTGCGACATTTGACTCGATTCAGTGTCTTAATTCCATACATGGGATTGTAACGAAACCTTCCCGAAATTGGATCGGGACAGTTGCACAGCAGACATCAGAACTCCTCCACCCATACACGCATGGACCAGGAGACAAGCTAGATCATGACCCAGCTCTCTTCTGGTTCACACATCCAAGTTCTCCTTCCATGGAAATAAGAGGCAGGAGATGTAGCATATATGGGGCCTGTTCCAACATTGCATTTCTCCTTGGTCCAACACTACAGACACAGCCCCAGTAATTTGTCCAAGGTCAAACAGCAAACCTAAGGCCATCTGTAGACTCAATCTGAGATCATACTCTACTGTTTTCACCATTGGACAGTATGTCCTCCAGTACAGTTAAAGAAGTTTGTGGCAGAGATCGACTTCAACCCTAGTTTGCCCTATTTAATGCACATTAAAAGTTAAGCAGAGCTTAGGTGGATTTTTTGTTTTAATGCAGCGACTCTTTCTTATTACAGGCCTTCTGCACTATTAACACAGCAGCACACAATGCAGCTTTGAGTGCAGAGGTCCCCAAGTCATTTTCTCGCCACAGCTAAAGCTACAATGGCCATCACTGGTTTGAAATTGTGTATGTTAAAAAACAACCTGTTATGAAAATATTCAAGTAGGAACAGTATTTTTTTTTCACAGCCAACTTGCACTGCTTCTTCCTTCTTTCTTTATAAAAGCATGAAAGGAGACTAAGCATGTGATATCCATCTGTATTATTGTGGGTTTAAGAACATGAACCAAAATACTTGATACTAGATTAATTCAAATACATTAGACATGCAGATTTCACTACATTTTTTTAACCAGTAACATCCAATCATAAAAACTTATCCATAAACACAGGGGCAAACCTTCCTATTAGAAACCTACAAGGACTTCTACAATTGTCTCAGCTTGTCCTAGTTTGTGTACATTTAGTTTCTCAGCTTTGTATTACGTTAAAATAGTTTGGTCAGTATTTTTCTTATCTTTGTTTACAATGCAAGAACTGGAAGACAGTTCAACTAACATGCTGCTAAATAAAAGCTGAAGTTATGTAATTCAACTAGGTTGCATAATTATTTTGATGTTTTTAATCATATATTTAACAAGATGAACAGATGATGTCTTACTCCCTTTCCTGACAGACAAATCTATTTAAGAAAAATATTCAGGGTGGCTTTTCAAAGCATCTTAAACTACCTGCTAGATACATGATATGCTCTTCTACAACCCCTATGAAGATTTAAACCACATATGGTCCTTTTCCCAGCCCTTACATTCCCACTTGGAAATCAGCAGGTTTGGAAGAGGACCATCTCTGCTGTGGAGTTGCCCCTAGAAGATCTGGTTTATAATATGCATTCAAAGGACTCCTGACTGAGTACTGAATCGCTTTCAGTATCAGCATATTCAGATCATCTTCAGCAGCATAATGAACCTAGATATTAATTAATGGCTATAGGGTTTCTAGCCTTAGATGACATAATGAGGAACATTTCTCAGCGTCACAGGATTACAACGCAGGCTTCACTAAAGCCAAGAGACAGGAAAAAGTTGTTAACAAAGGTCTTGTACAAACCACGGTGCTTAATTTTTAGACTAGAACTCCGCATATCTTTTAGGTCCTCCCAGGTACCTGGGGGTCATGGTGGACAACAAGCTCAATATGAGTAAACAGTGTGCTCCTGTGTTGCATAGGGAAGAGTGTGGCCAGTAGGTCGAGGGAGGTCATTCTCCCCCTCTACTCGGCACTGGTGAGGCCAGAACTGGAATGCTGTGTCCAGTTCTGGGCTCCCCAGCTCAAGCGGGACAGGGAGCTACTGGAGAGAGTCCAGCGTAGGGCAACAGAGATGACAGGGGGATTGGAGCACCTCCCTTATGAGGAAAGGCTGAGAGAGCTGGGACTCTTTAGCCTGGAAAAGAGAAGGCTGAGGGGAGACCTTATTCTTGCTTAGAAGTATCTAAAGGGTGGGTTGAAGGAGGATGGAGGCAGACTCTTTTCAGTGGTTCCCAGGGACAGGACGAGGGGCAACAGGCACAAGTGGGAACATAGGAAGTTCCATTCAAACATAAGAAAAAACTTCTTTACAGTGAGGGTGACCGAGCACTGGAACAGGCTGCCCAGGGAGGTTGTGGAGTCCCCTTCTCTGGAGATTTTCAAGACCCGCCTGGATGCAGTCCTGAGTAATGTGCTCTAGGCATTCCTGCGTCAGCAGGGGAGCTGGACTAGATGATCGCTAGAGGTCCCTTCCAACTCTGAAAATTCCGTGATTCTGTGATTCTTATGGCAAAGAAAGCCAAAAGAAAGGTTGGAGGGGAAGGTCTCTAGGAAGGAAGGATACCAGATCGTACACATACTAAAATTAGCCATTTACCAGTGAACTGTGACGTCCTATTGCTATCAGATTCTCAAGTGTAAAAATTTCAGTGCTAGTGACAAGGTCATTGGGAAGAACTGGCCATGACAGAGTCTGCCTTTTGGCAATGTTCAAACAGGAACCTCACCTGTGGTGGTGATGGCGGTGGTAAGAGGCAGCCACCAAATTGCCAGCCTGTGATATCATACTATTGACAACCAGCCTTTCCAGGCATCTAGGGAAAACTGTGAAACATCGAAAGACTTGTAAAAAAGGTTGACATTCTATCAACTCATTTTTCCTCTATAGTTAGCATAAAGAAATCAAATAAAGTGTGGAAGTACAGACATGAAAGATGACTTAGTGGAAGATGCCAAGTAACCTGTTACTGAAAACGTTGCTGCCATGCAGATATCCCGTGGCATTGTAGCCTAGGTCATCAGAGCCCAAAGCCCACAGCCATCAATCACCAGGCAAGACGTGCAGTGCTAAATTCAGAGTTTGCGTTATATAACAAGGGAAAACAAGAACAATCTAGTATCTCTCAACACACAGAAAATGTGAAAAAATGAAGCAACTGAGTGTATTCTTAAAAAACAACAAAGAAACTCTTCAACGCAAGGAGAGAATCAACTCAGTTTTTGCAGATTTCTTAATGGAGTAGCAGGTCATCCTCTGCAATGCCCAGAGCACTACAGAGAAAATAACAGTTGCTTTTAAGTTTGACCTGTGGACATGCAGGGGAAAATATCAGCAGAAACGTTGCATTCCTGTTTAACAGCAGAAAACAAGAAATAGCAGAGGCGACCAGCTTGTACTGCCTGGAGTTGCTACAGTACGTTTTGCAGTGAAACGACTTCTTGTCCCCCTTTAAATAGTTCCTGTCACATTAGTAAGAGTATTGGATGTTATAATACTACAAATAAAAAAATGACATTGCATGTAACACAGGAAGTCATAGAAAACAGGATAAATAGAGTTTTTCAAAGCCAAAGAAAGAAATAATAACAGATTGTACAGATTAGCTTCTGTGTAACAAGCCAATGAAAAACGAAGCCTGAAACAAACCAGTGCCCAAACTGAAAAGACACTGTTAGTATACTAACCTGAAAAAATTTAGTAAATTAGTATATACACTGATTTATTCAAATATTAACTAACTGTATCTATCTGGATCAAAGCTAATCAGAAGTGTTTCACTTAGCCAGTTTCATAAAAAAATTGTACTTTTATCAAAAGCAAAGCGTTTGATAAACATACAGATCATGACAAAAACCAATGCTTTGAGAATATTCAGTTTTTAGATCTCAAACATCATTTCAGCTTTTTTAGTTTTGTATTTCTCATAATTTTGTATTTGGCTTGCTGATTTACCCTGTGGACATAATGGTAATAGCTGTTCACATTCTCTGCTAGGTGTGCTGTTTCGCCTACGCTTGCTGAAAACATAAGCATGTATGTTTGTGCTGTAAATAAGAACCAGACAATGGTTTTCAGCTGTATCCACTTACTTTCCCCACCCTGCCATTCCCACCCAATTATTAACGCTCTCTAGAAATGCAGCAGTTCACCAGGACTAATACATCTCCCATCTCTAACAATGTTATGCATATCATAGTGATACCACTGTCAACAGCATCCTAGTAATGCCCTTAAGGAATTGATAGCCCCATATTGGTCTTTACAGGACATTTAGCATGAAGCTGTATCTTAAGGCTCAAGATAACAACCACTCCACAGTTCACACACCCTGATGGTTCCATGAAGAACAGATGATGCTGCATGTAAACCACCTTGCAAGTGTGCCTGAGGGCATGGCCCACAGCCAAGGTCTCACTGAACACCTAGGCTGAGGGTCTGCAGGGCACATCCCAACTCCTAATCATTCCATGCAGGCAGCTCTCTTCCCCTTTGCAACTCAGGTACAAAGAAGGGGTGGTTACTTTGCACCATCCATCCTACTGTGGGATCAAGATGTGGCCAAGGACTCGTATGGGTTTGGAAGTGCAGCAGCAGTCACTCAGGTTAGATACAGCCTACGCAATGACCATGCTAAAACCATCTATATATAGTATTTGCACGAAGGAGCAGAATTATGATTATGTAAGTTATCTTAATGATGCTGTGCTTTTCGGCATGTTTGGTTTTGCAGGATTGCTTACAAACTATGGAAGGAATGGCAAAACATGAATGATGCACTCATCTGTACAACCAGCAGAAAAGAAAGGGAGATATGGACTGTCAATAATTGATGCTGAAAGCTTTCACACCAGGTACAATCTCACACAGCTGCGGTGATAAACTTCATATTCCACAACAAGAAAGAGTGCCAAGAGGCTGCTGAAGGCAAGTGTTAAACAGCAAAATGGCAAAGCACTGAATGAATCTATGCCAATGGCCACAAAGTCTATGGCAGTCAAGCTTTTTTCATAGCAAGAGGTGCCAGCTATACTCTGTAATGCAATCCACTCTAATCAGGCTTTACAGCAAGTTCAGTTTTCAATTCTCAGTCTATTCCAGTTATCACCATATGACAGCACCCAAAAAGAATCCAAAAAATCTCACCCAGCATTTTTTTTGGTGTAGTTCTTGTCCCTTGATTTTTTTCCCCCTTCCAGAAATTGCCAGCATAAGTGAATACTTGCAGTGTTTCTGTTCCATAAACGGTTTCACGCTTAGCAGCAGGCACCAAAAAAGTTCAGTTCTTGCTCTGATCCTGTGTTTATACTGAGCTGGAGGTGGATTTAAACCATCTTCCATATTTGGGGTCTACTCAAAGCTGTGTGACCTAAGGGCAACCTACTGATACTCCATCTCCTACATCTGCAGAGAGGCCCTTTCTGAGCCTTAAGCAAGTAATGAACAGCCATAATATGCTCCCTCTACACCTCACAAGAACTAGTACCGAAACTCTGTCCTGTATACAGACAGTATCTCTGCCTTGTTCCTGCCCAGAGAGCCACAAAGTGGCCTTACCAGGGACTGACAGGCCCGGGAAATAGAAATGCACAGAGGGAGAAATCTCATTTCCCTTTCCATGCTTTTTGGATAATGGACTGAATTGCCTGAAAAAATAAAACTCTCCCCTGAGACCCCTAGGACTGGGAGGCATCTATAAGACTATTCAGATGCATCACACCATGCTAAAGGAATACTCTGATTCCTCACAAGTCCTGTTTGCCTTTTGTTAGGTGTCAGTAATCGTTCACACCATGGTGGGTACACTAAGCAGAGAGGGGCAGATCAACTGCATGACCAGCCCGCTGCTGTCCGGGCAGCCTCATGGAAACAGGTGGTTGTACCTCAAGAGGTTATGCCAATAAGCAGCACTACGAAAAAAAATGATAAATTGAGAAAATCTTCCTTAATGGATGCTTAAGAAAAAAAAAAAGGAGAGACAGGCCACTCGAGGCACCTAAAGCTGTTAATAATGACAAGAGAAGAAGGGATTTCTGGTTAATCAACATCAGGGTCACAGTCTTGTGGAATAAATTTCATATACAGTGAATAACTCACACAGGGTGATAGCATGTTTAGCATCAACTCTTGGCAAAGATTTGTTTGCTTAATGACTTTTCTCTTTTTTTTTTTTTTTCAGGCCAGCCACCTTTGACTGGAGAGAGCTTGTTAAAAGAGCTAAATGTCACTGAAAATGTGCTGTTAATCCTACTCATCAACAAATGTTAACCACGAAGTGATAATAAAGAGAAAAAAGAAAATATGTGGCTCCAATCAGGATTATGCTTGGTAAGTGCAGAGACCCCCATGACTGTGTAACAGGCGGCTCTCATACTGTTTCTCCAAATACATGTCACCATCCCTGATTTTGCAAAAGTGCTTTGATGTTCATTTGCAGACAGATACACTGTACTTTTCCTTTGGCTTGTACAAACAAAGAGAGGCATTTTGGTTTTCTCGACAAATACTGTCAGATGTTTTATGTGCAGCAATGAAAATTAAGTAAATCTTTGATATTACAAGTCTTCCTTGCTTGACACAAGCTTGGCTCAGCTACTGGTGGATGTAAAGAAAAAACATGTAATTTTTTTCTGGACAAAGAAGTTTACAGATGTTGATAATGTTTTGAAGATCTCAGCATTCGCCGACTTTAATGATCTCTGTGGAAGCTATTGGGAAGCGAGAGTTGGGGAAACAAGCACATTAAACTGGTCTTGAGCTCTATCCAGATTCTGACCTTTTCCGCTTACATCCCTCCTAACTCTAAATCATCTCAGTGATCAACGTAATTAAGTTGTGAGCAACTATTCTTCTCTCAAGTGAAGTTTGCTGTTTCAATTTCATGCTGAAGGAGCATGTGAGCCTTCAAAAGCTTGCTTGTTCCTCCAAACATGCTAATTCAAATAAAAACAACAAAACCCCACATCTAAGAAAAGTTACTGCTCCCCCATCAGTGCTAACCTCCCTCAGGGGTGTGTTGGTCTACTTTCTCCCAAGGAAAAGCACATTGCAACCTCCTCTCTTTAAATATTCATTTTAAGACCAAGCAGTAACATTCTCAGGATGCCTGAAAAAATTCTGACTAACAGTAAGCTTTGCAAAGTTGTACATTTTGTAAAGTACAGTTTTTGAAGGAAGGGGTAACTTTTTCATAGGTAGGCCAATAGTAATTTTTTTTAATTACTTCTGCTAAAAACTGTAATAGAGTAAGCCTGAGGATCACTGTAACACAGCAGACATCCTTTTTCAAAAGCTTATTTTTTCAATGACTGATTTTGCTGAAGAAAATTGTGTTTCAAAGACTTGCCTTTTTTCCCCTCATCAGATATTATATAATAGTATAGATAAGTATATCTAGGTATATTATAGATAAACCTATGTATAAGATGGTATAGATAGGTACAAAAGATCCTTAGCCTCAATCTCTTTACTGTCAAGGTCATTCAGAGTTTTGCTGTACTTTTTTCACACTTATGGGAATAGGAGTGGTTTTGTGGCCATTTCTGTTGTGTTTTCCTTCAGTATTGAGTAACCCAGTTCTTTAATATCTTGGAATCTGAAGGAAATGGCAGTATAGCTACATATATATGTCTCTGCAAGCTTTTAGATTTTTGTTTTTATCAGAGATGGAGTCATTTTGAGACACCTTTGCAAATCCACTAACATTTTGTTTCACTTTTGGTTTTATACTAGCTGCCATTTACTGCAGCAGTTAACAAGAGTGAAGCAATTTCTTTCTAAAAGAGTGCAACAGCTTCTCATGTTCTGTGGTTTCAGAATATTTGGGAGAAACATGTGCTGAGGTGAAATGGAAGGCACGAAGCTCCGGCTTGGTCCCACAGGGCTCCCTCTTTCAGAAGCTCTCAGATCTTCCACTGCTGGTCCACAGTTTCACAAGCCTACAAAATAGTTCAAGGTTTTACGAGCAGTGCACATGGTTTAACAGACCATCTACACTACAATTTTAAAGGTATTACTTCTGATCTCATGAAAGCTTGAGAAGGTCCATTTTTTTAACCTCCCTGTTGCTGTTCAAATCAAGCAGGGATTTCAGCTGGGTGCCTGTAGGTGTTTTTGACCATTTCCCACAAGCATCCATTATTAATATGACCATAACTAGCACTATTTGAAATTAATTATATCTAAGACTCCAACAACACAATCTGAAAAGACTGTAAACACATAGAATTTAAAGTGACAACAATTCAAATTGTTACCAACACAACAGCTGGGAGCTCCGCTCTTTGCACTGGCTGCCCAACCCCATACAGAGTCCAGTTTTAATCTCCATCTTCCTACTCTGCAGTCATCATGCAAGTGGTCCTGTCTCACTGAGCAGTTTTTCACAGCCACGTCCTACTGCAATCATCATGCTGCTGACAAATAAAATGAGCTTTGTCAGCATTTGGGATAGGATCAGATGAATTCTCTCAGAAAAAGGATCTAACTAAAATAATTTATCCTTCTCCGTCCCCTTCAAAATAATGCTAGTCTGCACTGTTTTCAATAATAAATGCAAAGCTCTTCCTGAATTTTGACAGCCTTCAATAAATTATACACATATACAAAGACTTTGGTAAATGAGTTCATCTACTACTGCAGTTACATAGGAGAAGAGAAAAAGGAAGGCAGGTAGGATTATTTCTTCTTTTAAGTTCGTAGGAAATGCTAAGTTAATCAATGAAGTGGAAGCAATACAAATATCTCCACAGACAGACAGATTACCTCAAGATCTGGGATGAGAACCAGTTTGGTTTGGATTTTTCCTTTCCTACAGACACTTAGTCCAAAGCAAAGCAGAATTCCAACTTTGAAGAAGCTTCATTTCACAGTTTTAATAAAGATGCCTTTTTTTTTTTCTTTATAGGTTAGATGTTATCCCTTAGCACACCCGTCTTTTCCAAAGGTCAAAATAAACAGTTATTACACACAGGCATTATTAGCCACTCACTTTTGTCTGAAATGATGAACAATGAAGAGCAGGAAACCCCTGCCAAAAGACTATACACACTCCATTTTAAAAGGAATTTATGCTCTTGGCATAATTTCAGTAATTCTGTATGTTCTAACATTACTCCTCACAGTTTCACCATTCATAAAACAATTAAAAATTCTTGAAAATATAATTCACAATCTCACTCATCACCACTGTATCATCTCATCTTCTCTCACTTACTAAAAGTGTGTATGTGTACACCCCCCCCCAAACGTACTTTTGCCTGTGAGCACACTCATCCATATTGTTTTACATTTAAATATATATTGCTTTTAAATTCTTAACATAGATGTGACTGACAGGATCTCTGGTAACAGAGAAATTAGATTGTGAAGTCAAGTGAGAAAACCAGAAAATACAAAAACTTTAAAATAGCATTTTCAATTCAAGGAAGGCAGAGTTTGATCTTCTCTTTTCCAGTATAAACTTAGAGCAGCTCTACTTAAGTTGATAAAGCTTAAGTGGTTTAAAAAAATGGAACAGTCAGGACAGTGTGCCTCTTCTTCCTAGAAAGTAAGAGTCAACATTTTAAAGTATAAGTCTCCGTTTTCAGTGGTTTTGAGTATTTGTAGGTCTCTTGAATCCAGACAGATTGTCAAAGCTTAATAGTTGTGGCTATCATGAAAAACATGTTTAAAGTAGGCTAAATCCTCCTTTCGTGAACTTGAGATGTGTTGCGTACTCTTGGTTCCTGCAGAAAGTTGTGGCAGCTCCAAGGTAACTACCAGCGTCTTTGCTTCTCTATTTAGATACCTATTAGAAGGGGTGTACTCCACTTTCTTCTCTAACTTCTTGTTCTTCCCAAGAGTTACAAAGTAAAAAAGGACATGTGAAATCAGGACATCACATTAGTTGTGCTTACAAAGAAATCCCCCAAAGCTGTCAGGTGTTCAATGGGCACGTTTCCTTTCTACAGATGTTGCTAGGATCCACAAAATTCTTCCATGTGTTTTGCATGTGCAGCCAACTGCTGACCCAAAATACCCAGCTGCATTTCAGTACACATCACGAAGAAACTAAACCGAGGGAAGGATGAAAACTTCCTCTCTGCTCTTTAGAGACATAGTTAAGAACTTGATTTTTATGTTGCAATTCTTTAAGCAGAATTAGGTTAAATCCTCTGCACCTTGCAGAAGCACCAAAGCATGAACTTCTCAGTTAACCCTGTATGGAGAGAGTACGCAGGGTGGGCTTTATCACCATATGCTGTTCAGCAAGAATAAAGTAGATCATTCTCGCCATTCATCCACTGCTCTCTCATCAGATGCTTCTGCCAGGAAATACCTAAAGAAGAAACAGCTATACTTGCACACGTGACGTGAGCTCCAAGCATACAACTATGCAAACTCATTTTTGCATGTGACAGAATGAATTATTCCTCTAGCTACCGAAACCTAAGTGCAGACAAATCTTACAGGTATTTTGCTACTTATGCCTTTCATACTGTTGCCAGTGTTAGCCAAACCGCTCACAAGGCACTGCGGAAACTCAAGAGAATTAGTGAGCAAATTACCATTTGATAATAGGGAGCGGTAGTCATTATATGACAAAAGCTAGGTCACTCCACAACATAGAGTTAGTAATTTGCACTCCAGCAATCCACTGCAACATCAAGACTCAAAGGGCTTTGCTTTCCTGCTCTTGCTACTCTTCATATCATTAAATCAAACATTCCTGTAAGGTATTTAGGACCTGCTTGCCATATTGCAAAGGTAGATATTGTTTTTGGCTCTCCCAACAGAGCAGAGCCCTGAAGTGAAGCCAAGACCTGTAATCATTTGCCTTGGCTGAAACAAAAATAAACCTATCTTGTACTGTATGCACTTCTGAGGTAATTGCTGCCATGAGATCACAGCCTGGAAATGAATTTTAAACCATGCAGAGAGACTGAATACAAAAAAACCCTATGTTAAAATCATGTTAAAAGTCTGATTATAACATGCCAAAGCAACGAGTGCTCAACTGAAAGCAGGAACTTTAGCTCCAGCCCACCTTGTCGATCCCAGCCACTGCAACCCATATGGTGAAGTTAAACTGTCTCTTGGTAGGGGATGACCCACAGGCCCAGCAGGAACAGATCAGCTCCCCCATTTGAGGTAATATTGCCTCTAGAAAAATAGACATTGTGTTCCTTTAGCACTGTTTAAAGTGTGCATTGCATCTACCATGCATTCTCCCCTCTGCATTTCTCTAATTTCTATTTCTACCTGCCACACATGCACTTACCAGCTGAGCACCACACAGTCAAATCTCATTTCATCCAGCCAACTGCCCCCAGACCTCAACAGCCCAAAGAGGGAGACCTTCATTTCTTTGTAAGGATCACTGGAAAAGAACATGATATTATTGAGAGGGCAGGTGGATTCCAAGATCTCAATCAGCTTGGTAGCCCAACACAGAAGCTCTCCTGTAATGTCATAGCACCTCCCCATTTCAATCCAGTTTCACTGTTCAGTGTTGTCAAGGAGACAAAAGCCATCCTGCTCTCCTCCAACCACCAAGGCATGGAATACCCACAGAAGTGCAGGAGAGCTCTAGTCCCTGAATGCCCCAGGAGGAAGCCTTCCTCCACCGGGACTTCCCTCTGAGCCCTGTGCTGACCACATCACATACTGTTGGTAGCACTCAAAATTTCACACCATTCCACTGCCAGAATCACGTATAGCCCTGGCTCTTCAAGTCATACTTCTGTAACAACTCTCTCCTACAACTAGATTTATGGATTGTTGCACCATTCTAGCCTTTAAGGCAATAAACAACAAAAAAACATGCTTTCAGGTCATGTGTGATGCACTGGGGAGGGGAAAGGATTTATGCTCAAGACCTGGCTGCCATAAACACCCTGCGTGGCCCCACCGGTGAGACTGTGACACTGTTAGCTGTGTTTGCCTTTTCACTGACCTTGCTGTTACTTTGAAGCCATCAGAAGCTGCTGCTCACAGTGGCTTCAAGGTCCTTTGTTAGACTTACTGCCATTGACCCAGTGGCAACGACACGATGTCTTTAACTTCTGATTCAGAAAACAGTCATTCAAATAAAGGACACTCTGACAGCCCATTAAGTACAGCAAAGATTGTTGTTGCTGCTACAGTTTCAGAGAGACCTATTTAAAAATAGATTAGGGTCTTGGAAACCACTCAGCTTATTCTGCCTTTTCCCCCCTCTTCCCTGCAAGACAAGTTACCAAACCAAACCTGGCATTTGCTTCCTCCCTGATCTAGTTACAACTTCATTATAGCAATATTGGCCAGCAGCAAGTAACTTATTAAATAAATGCCATTTAAGTGCTTCTACCTGGATAGTTGATTCAGATAGAAGAGAGATAGAGAGAAGGGAGGGGCTGGCCTGGCTCTGCCCACTTTCTGCCTTTCCTTGCGGCAGCAGGGCCGGGCAGGCCATTCCAGCTAGGCAGGCAAGGGTGAGCAGCATCTCCCAGTGCTGCAACAAGAGAACAACTGACACAGCCCTTTCAAGACCACATCAGGTCTTTGCAATCACCAAAAAAATCTTCATTCTTATTACACAAAATTGGTCCTGTGCACTTTGACAGATGTTGCTTTGTAGCAGGGTTTTTTTTT
>VYXH01005308.1:287985-364377 GCA_013397275.1 Burhinus bistriatus
TTTTTTTACTTTCTCAACAGAAACAGCTTTCAACCCTTAAAATTATTTTAGAATATTTTTTTCCCCCACAAAGTTGACAGCAGCATCCAGGGAGCTGCTGAAATAAATGTTCCACTTCAGGTGCTTAAAACAAATATGAGCAGCTATAACCACAATACTACTACAGGCTTCTGGGGATGGCATGCTCTTGATATCACCTCTTGATGTGGCTCCAACAGCATTTAAATAGTAACTAAACATTTAATGAACATACAAAAGAGTGATTAGGACCTTCATTTTTGTCCAAAAAGCACCAGGAGACTTAGTACCTACTACAGTGATCATTAACTACACAAATCACCATCACCACCACCTTCCCCTCCCCACCCCTCCCATGGGAAGCTACCCTCAACAGAACTGTTGAACACAAGGTTTGCAGAAAGCAGGTGACTGTTTCTGGTTATTTCAATGAGGTGGCCAGAGATAACTCAGCTAGATAGGATTCTTTTTTTGTTTGTTTGGGTTTTTTTGTTGTTTAAGTTCTTTTTAAACTTTGAGAAGCAGATATGCTTGGCAAAGGGATTTGAGAGAAAATAGTAGTGGGACCAAGAACATTTGACTCAACATAAGTGTATGTATATATATATTAAAAAAATATATACACATTTATGTTTACCGTTTCTTCAGTGTTGTTTGCAATGAATGGATACTTAAATTCTGACATAGTAGAATAGAATGAGATGAATGCTTAAAGTTCATGACACACATCTTAAACTGCCAGATTCAGACCCTTTTAGGGACAATGATGTTCAGAACATTCACAGGCAAGAGCAGTTAGCATGCTGCTTACGCCATTTCAGAAGATCCCATCTTGGTTTCTCCTAAGCATTTGTTTCTCTGGCCAAGATCACAAGCCTTAACATAGAGAGTCATCCAAAGGAGAACACTTGCAACTGTCATCAGATCTGTGAGATATGAAGTTTATCAAACCCGTGATCCATCATCAGCCCTCCCTCTTTTCTTTCCTATAGAATTTCAAAAGTACAATAAAAACTTTAGGGTTTTTATATTTTAGAAGGATCATTTGGAGGTAGTCTTGTATTAACTTTGATGTATGCCTCCTTCAATGATGTAATATACTGAACATCTACTTCCTGACTCAGGAATTTTGCAAAGATCACTATTATTACAAGAATGTTTGCTTGCCATCTAACCTCACTTAAACTAAACGTAGAGTGAGTTTTTCACTCTACAAAGAGAAATTGTTAAACAACCTTTTCCACAGGCCTATAATGAAGCCTTTAAATCAAACCTGAATAGCAGACTTTCATTTATCAATTGATCCACTGTTTTTTGGGGTTATTTTTTCCCCTTCACTTCTTTGGGTGCAGCAGATAAAAGACCCAGTTGTGCTATCATAGCCCATTGCTTTGTAATCAAACTCTGCAGGAGAGAAACATTCCTCTGTTTTTGTGATGGGGAGAGAGGGAACAGAGAGGGGGAGAGTTAAATTCCTGCCCCCCCCTCTCCCCCCCATTTTTCCTGCTCGGCTTATGCTTTGTTGTTGTCGTTTTGAAGCTTTGGGAGGAGGGTAACCGTGGTGGTTGCTGTTCCTATAAAATCTTCGAAAGCCATTGTGTAGGCAGGTCAAAGAGAAACCAAATTAAAAACTAACAACTTTTGAATTTCAGCAGCCAAAGTTAATGTTGACTAAGAACCAAAAAAGAAGGGGGAGGAGGTAGAAAAAAAGTGGCCCTATGGAAAGCGAGGGCCAGCTGAGAGATCTAGAGGACGGCAAGCTCTGAAGGGGCAAAGCTGCTCCTTTTGATGTGGGAGGTCTGCAAGTAACCTACTGGGACACTCCCTGGGCTATCTCATTAACCATGTCACCAAAGCCCCCCAAGGTCCAGAGAATCATAACATTATCTCTGACATTACCACACAGATACAAGGTTCCTTAGGCAGTCTATAAACATGCCTGTACTAACCAATTCATCGTGGCTTGACACCCCTGCAAGGGCTGGATGCCCTTTAGTGAGCCACATGAATTGCCCCAGTCATTCATCAAAGTTTCTCAGAGTGCATTTCACACAGCATTAAATTTAATTAAAGCAACATTGACTGCATTGTAATCCTCCGGAGGCTCTTTGTCAGAAGGAGCTGGAACACTTTCTACTTAAATATCTATTGTTTAGGTGGGATTTTTTTTTTTTCCCCTTCCGTTGTCTGAACCCAAGTGATTTGCTGCCTTTCCCTGTTTTTCAGTTTAAAAAAAAAAAAAAATTAAAAAAATCACATATCATGAAAAAGTTCTGCCATGCAAACAGGAATCCCAGCCTGACGAAAATTCAGCTCCTATGCATTTGTCTGCAGATGCTGGAGAATGTAGAATATTCTTTTAAAACTAACGAACAGGTAAAATACCAACCCTCAACACACAGAAAAGAAGATTAGTAGCAGAAAGGAAGTGTGTAGTAAAAGCTATCTATTTGTCAGCACACATCCCTGTCCATGTCTTCCTGCTTTGGTGCGTCAGTCATGGGCCACTACCACTTCCCATTGGTGCTGTAATGAATGGTGGCTCCAGCTGTGCTTAGTGCTCCATAGTCCAGGCAACCCTTGGCAAGACCAGGAGTTACACCGGAGCCCAATGTCCATGCAGGGCTCTTGCAGTTTGCATTCGTCTTGGTGGAGAAAACATCAGGCAGAAACCAACTCTCTAGATCTCTCTTTTGCTAGGTCTGTTCATCCACACTGGAATCCCACTGGTTTCATTCACCTCCTATTTTGTTGACCCCTCCTAGATCACCATCAAAAGACAAGCTTTGTTTCCATCCTGCTAGCTGCCTCTGTGTCCTTTCTGCCATCCACCAGCAGTATAAAAGCCCTACTCTTCTGTTTGAGGGGGATATTTGCCTGGGAGAAGACATGGAAAACGGGCCACACAATTCTCAGAAACAAAGATTATACAGTGAAAACTGTAATGAAAATATCATTTTGCATAAGTGGGGACAGCTGTTGTGCCCATCTTTCCTTCTCTTGACCAGGAGTCGTTTTTGAGAGCCATTTCTCTGTATGCAGTAGACAGACTGAAATCACGTACCTTTCATGAACTACAGAGGTGAAAAGGTCCTTAGCTGTTGCAAAAGTGAACTGCAGAATAAAGTAAGAAAATCTGCCTTTTTAATAGAGTCCTACGTTATCTGCAATAAGATTTGGTGGTTAAACCACTGATTTTGCTGCCCTACTATCTCCTCCCTCATATATAACTGAGTTTGCTTCTGTTGTGGTGGTGGTGGTTTGTTTTTCCTGTTACTCAATCATTTTAGATGACAAAGACAACTTCTCAATCTACCTACTATGGATATGCTAGGAGTAGCATTCTCCTAGCTTTATTCCTACATGCAATCCTTCTGAAAAGTCGGCCTTATTATTACTCCAGTGGTCTGGGAGTTTCAGTTCTCCCTATTTCTTTGTGGTTTTAATAAGGAGAGTAGAATAGAAAGCACTCACATGGCCATCATTCACAGTTATCAGCAGAGGATAAAAAAACCCCAATAAGTATAGTTTTGTATTTCTCCAAAGAAAAGCGACTAAGCAATTCTGCCCAGAAAGGGACCTGCTTAGGTCTCAAAGTTTCAAAGAACCTGACAGGGGGGTCTCGGGAGAAATTTTGTGTTATGCTCGGCCAAGATCAATGTTATTGTTTATCTCAGAGAAGTACTTATTTCCAGTTCTCAGTACTTCTCATGGCTCCTCATGTAAGATCCTCTGCTGCCATGGTGTCATGGAAATGGTTCCATAAAATAACAGGAGGTGCTGAAGAATCAGATCATTTTCTTCACATGATGCTCCCAACTAGACCACAGACACGTGGACTACGATCTACCATCATGCCTACCATCTCAGAACTAGTTTCTTATTGCTTGCCTGGTCTAAGATTTAAGAGAAGACCCAAAAAGAGATCAAAGCATTGCACAGGTCCTGAGCCTCAGGGCACACCATTCACCTAGGTAAGTGTTTGTATACAGTTAAGCAGAAGTAATACAAATTCAAAAGCAAAATTGCTATTTCAAAGCTGTAGGCTGAAAGCTTATGCAAGTCTTCAGCTGATGAGAACTGAAGATGCTTTGCAGAAGATATGGAGAATCTAGTCAATTAGCAACTCCGGAAGAAACAGCCTCTGCTATCTCCCTACAATTCTGCCCTACAGCATAAAAAGGAGTGCAGTGTAGACATAACCAGATTAATTCAACCAACCCAACTTCACTGGAGTGCAAACATGACCTTTCCATTCTTCATACACACTCACTAATTAATAAGAGAACCTTACCAGCATACTAGTAACTAAATTCTCCCCAGAAAATGTTTTTCAAAGTCAATATTTTTGCTTGAGAGAAAGACACAGCTGAAGAAAAATAGCCTCTATTTTTATTGCTTTCACATGAGTTTTGCCTTGTGCTGTTTGAGTGGCACGGAGCTAAAGACGGAGCTGAAATAAAGGTACAAGTCCTCTACGTCTCACACACGCAGAGGCCATCAGATAGCTGTTAGTGCTGCACTGGGATTCTGCCATCTGCAGAGTGCTGGATTAATTATGCATGGCACACTAATTTTACTACTGTAATTGCGCATGCATTCACACCCCCCATCACAGCCTCGATGGTAAAACTTGTGCATAACATTATACTTTGGACGACCTCCTGCTAGCTTAGAAAGAAAAACTCTAACTTTATTCTATTTTCCCTTGGTATTTACTGCAGTTTCCCTTTCAAGCTTCTCAAACAGACAATAAGCTTTTGATTATCAGGGTTTTAAGTGCTCCACTGGACACCCAGTGTGTATTTATGAATGGAATTAATAAAGAAGCAATCTGACTCCATCAAGGGAGCATTTGCGGCTACTCTTAAGAGTCACTGAGCAACACAAGTAGAAATTGAAAAGAGCTAGAGGTCTCTGGCCTTCATTCTTTACATTTATTTAGTCACACCCAGTAAAAGTGATAGAAATTAACGTTTGTCATTTTGGGATCTCTGTACAGCCAATTCATTTACTGAACTGAAAAAAATATTAGAGGCTGAATACACAAGCAATCCAAACGATAAAATGACTTGCCTTGCTAAAGAAAGCCAGTAATATTACTGCTATTTAGGACAAATCATNCAAGTCACATTTTCACCCTTTTTGTTGCAATTGTCAGTGAATTCTCACAGAAATACTTGAAGCCCAGATTGCAGGTTCCTTATCAATGTATCATGAACCCAAATGAGTTGTCCCAAAAAGAGAAAAGAAGAAAGTGGGGGAGAGTACGTGTGTGCTAAACCTTGCCTTGACAATACACACTATGTCCATAATCTTAAGGACAAAAAGTTTGTCCTTAACATTAAATATTAAATGCTCATGAACATTTCCTTTACCATCAATGGGTGTACTCGTACACATACCTAGAAGCAAGCTAGTTTCTTTGCAAGACACCAGCCTACTGTTCTGAAAACAGTAGTCTACCCTCTGCAGGGTTGTTTTTTGATGCACCAGAAATCAGGAAAAAAAATGAAAAGCAAAAGGGAGATTGGGGCATTTCAGGTACAACAAGGATCAAGGACTACTTCAAATCTCTCTAAAGAAAAGCGTTGGGAAGAAAGACTTCCCAGGCTAGATGAGGAAGAGTATGTAAGCCTTCCAAGGACTTACTCAGATATTTGCACTGTGCTCGTGCCTACGCTCTCTGTGCAGACGTGCGCTTTTGCTAGCATGCTTGGGTGCTGACATTTTTCTAAGGCTCATCTCCAATCACTTCCCTGCTTTTTTTCCAGAAAGGGTGAAGTTCAAAAGGCTCCTTATGACAGTGGCATGCATCTGGTGTTCAGTACAACCCAGTTATTTCTTGTGCAGCTCTTGCCCTGGCTACTACCTTTACAATAGACTACACATGAAAAAGCAGAAAGACAGTAAAATTATTTTGTTCTAAAAACAAACAAAACCAATCGCGCCCTGAAGGGGGCTCCAGCGAGCAACCACAATGCAATCCTGAAAATGGATAAATATTCAGTTGAAAAATTCCCTCGTCTCTGCATCCTGAGAGCTATCTGCACTCAGCAGCTGCCACAGGACCAGGGGTGCAGGGGAGCCACACTCTGCCAGGCAAGAGCTTACAGTGGAAGGCGAAGCAGGGGAGGTACGGCAAACCTTTGGCTGTTGCTTCCATGACATCAGACTTCCTCAGGTTTTAGCCAAAAGCCCTTTCTTTATCACTTTATAGGTGAGGCCGCCTCTGTGAGGAGAAATGAACATTTTTACATCTGTCAGTGTCGAGGCACCTGCATCTTTTGAGGGAACCAGATCTGGAAATTTAATGTTTCTTTGCATTAATTCCAATATCACAGCTAAAGAATAATTGTGTCTCAGGAAAGATGCCCCAAACTGCGATGTGGGAAAGACTAATAAAAATGTGGTATGTCTTTAATCAATATACTCAAACTGAAGAGGATATTCTCCCACACAAGAACCAAGTTTAAGCCCTCCCCTACTTTCTGCACCTAGGGAAGTCCCACCCAATTTGCTAAGCCTACCTTGCCTGAAAAAGTCATGTGCGTGTCCAGCCAGTCCATCCTCTGCATCAAAGCCATGATAACACGCTATATGCTCTCCCTGACAAAACCCCCATGCTGTGCAGCCACAGCAACACTGCTACCTCCTGACTCATTGTAAATGCCCAGACTAGGCAAACAGGAAGACTAATGGTTATTCAGGCAAATTTGGGCCACCATGATGGGAAAGGTACAGGGAGAAAACATTATGACCAGAGTTCTTTTGAAAGAACCTGACAGTTGATAGATGAGCATCCATAAAATGACAAAGGCTCCCTGTGTAAAGCCCTTTGCTACCAACATCTTCTCCCTGGGAAACTAATTACCCTGTACTGTCAGTGAAAATATTATTTTTGCGGTAATTATTTTCCCTTTTCAATGACAAAGTGACCATGAAAAGTCCCCCCACCTCATTTTCGGCCATACTTTGGTTAAAAACATCATGCAATGTTGTTCATGTGATTTTAGCTAATAGACAAGGAACGTGGTTTTGTGATGCTGATTTCCACTTGCTGTTTGCAGTGTGTGTACTGGGAAAGGCAGTGGAGACAGCAGAGTTTATCTCCGAAGCTGCTGTAGCGGTAGTGAGAGAGGAATAACAGTTGTTGGATGGAAGCTGCTAGAGGCAAAGGTCTATCTATCAAAATGCATTTTTAACAAATGTTGGGTGGCTAAGTCTGTTTCCTCAAGTGTTGGGTTCAGTCCCCTTTGATTAAATTTACATTCACGTGTGTGAAAAAGCAGAGAGGGTCCTAATCCAGCTCTCAGGTTTAGTTAATCCCTACCTTCAGGAGGTTCGAGATCCAAACCCATGCCAAAGTTTTAAGAGGTAGTTGACTTTTATATGACTGATTTACACACTGTAAGATGTACAGAGCTTGAAAGCTGAATTTGGCTCTAAAAAGCGTTTTTAGGACCAAGGGAATCAAATTAAGGTGGTGGGGCTTTTTGTATTTTAAGCCATTGTAGATTCTGCCATATTCTATAAATCTATGGAAATACATAACACTAAGCAAATTCTGAAGCTTAAGCCTCAGACCATTTTTGGACGGTGCTAGAAGAAAATAAAGTTCTTTCCTTACAGAGGAAAACAATTGATTTGATTACCCAAAACTATCTGCCCAACTCAAGTTTTTAGTGCTAATCATGAGGTTATCACAAGAAAAATGGCTTAATATAATAATCCAGCATCTAGCTACAAAGTCATGTGGCCAAAGGTTTCCTAATCTGAATTGACAATCTATTAGACATTAGCTCTCCTGAAAAAAACAATTAAACAAGAGAAATAAAGTGTCCCTCATCGAAGTGTAAAGAGGGATTATACTCAGCCATAGGATCCCACATTCAAGAATTAACACAAACACGTAATGGACTAGCTCAGCTTGTGTGTGTTATTCAGAGCTGAGAACTCTGCTGCTGCTATTGCTTCAGAAAACCTTCTTTCACCCCAGTGAGTAGTCGGTGCTACTGCTGCTCTAGCCACCACCTACATTTGCCAGTCCCTGAAGGACCAAGGAGCAGATGGGACAGGGAAACTGAAGTGGTTGACCAACCCAGAGAGAAAGAGCTTCTGGAGAGAAGGAGCATCTTTTACTAGACTTGCTGACCACAAGGATCCAAGTACACAAAATTAACTCTATTCCTCCAACTAATAACTGATAATCACTCTTTGCAAATCTTGCTTTGATATTAAGATACACACAGGGCTATTTGAAGAGGCATGCTCATTCACCACTGGCAATTAAATTACCAGCGTCAGCAAGCAGTTCAGTCTGGTTAGAAACAGCCAAGGTCAGACAGAGCCTTCTGATGATCGAGTTCAATTCAAAATCTTGTTCTCTCAAACAGCGTGACTGAAGCTTTCATGTTGTCAGCATAATGTGACAGTCTGGGATCTCCCAATCACTGCATTTCATGTTCAGGTTCTTGTCAGCTTCCCCTGGGTAATATTATCATGTCCAGTAAATATTTTCACATGATCTACTAAAGACAAAAGCCTCTGTTCTCCTGTAATAATTTCTTCTACACTGCAGAGCACGCTGAAAAAAAATCACCATTCTTACTACCTCTGGGAAAAAGCCTTATTTCTTGCTAGATCTTCATTCAGTGGGGAACGATAAAGAAGAAGAAGAGCTTCTCTGCTCATTTCATTCTGGGCCATCTTTGCCTGAGTGAGGATGCAAAATAACTTCAATAGTAAATGTCACACAACTATGCACCACAGCAAGTGAAACAATCAGCTCTGATACTGTTTTGACACTTATTTTCAGCGGAAGAAAATATGCTTTTCAGGTTTCTTATGAAATGCTATTACTAATACTCTGTGCCAATTATGAAAAAGTTAAAAAAGTAACAAGAAATGCTCATTTGAAACATCTCACCCATAAAAGTAAACTTGGAAAAGACAGAGGTTACTTATGTAAATATGCAATATAGTATCTGTAAGAACATCCACCCTATGAAGGAGATCCTGTTTCGATAGCCAAATCAAAGCCCAATCATTTAAAGCTAAATTTGTTCTTCACTTCTCTAGTTATAGCTTCTCCTTAGGAGGAAACTTCAGTGGTCTCTACCCTCGTGTTACAGCCCTGCTCACCAAGACCTCACATCTGTATGTGGCAATCCATTCTTTTAACTCACCACTTGTCAAGTGTTCTGGATCTGATGGACTAGCCTTGCTTCAGCAAAGTGGCAAGAGTCAGCTGATGGACACTGCCAGTAGACAATTTAATCTAAATTAAATATTACATGGACTTTGCTCTGTTAAAGAAAGACCACCCAGATAACTGCAATGTGAAAACCAAATTTGATTCTCTGCTTACACCCGTGTCAACCAAGAGCGTGGGGTGAAGCCACTAAGTCAAGCAAATGCAGAACGGGTCTGAAGCCCTCTTACAGACTTCAAATGGTGAACAAAACCTGCCAATGCTTAAAAGATTCATTAAGTTTCCAAGGACAGGTTTGTCTTTCTTCGCTAAAATTACAATGGCATTAATTAGATGCGGCATTTATTCAAAAGGGGTACAGAGTAATTCAACCCAAGGGCAATAAAGGTTTTCAGCCACGTAATACTTTATCTGCTGCAACAAGAGTTACTCAGTTGGAAAGACTGCCTAATCTTCTCTCATTTTGTAGGCGCAAAGGTAGAAATTCAGAAATACATCTTTGAGCCACAGCCAGGTAAATAATTCAAAATACTTCCCACAATTATTCACATGAGCTTAAATTAAAAAACGCTATTGCAGCCATACTTACATTCTTTTTGGTTTCTTTCAACAAAAAGCCACACAGTCAGGTTTTACACCTTCTCTTATAAATGACAGATTAACTTAAAATTTATTTTTACTGAGAATTTAAGTGAGAAACTGGATTTTAGTGCTTAAGTTTCTCCATTTACAAAATATGAACAGTATCACGTGACTTATGAAACCAATAAAAGAAAGGACAGATTGCATTAGGTTTTTAGTGTAAGATATCGTGTTGCACTGCACCTCTGCTAAAGCTAGACAGTATTTTAGTCCCACCTGTAGTAAAATTTTTCATTTCAGTAGTGTAAGCATTTCACACATCGCTCTAAAGTATCCATAACCTTCAAAGGAAAAAGAAAAAAGAAGGGGGGCGGGGGGGGGGAAATCAATGGAAACTTATTTCCTGCAGCCTGGACTGTAAAAAAAGGTGCTTTTTCTTAGCCTGGTTGGTTGCCACCCCAGTAGAAAGCACTACAAATTGCTTTTTACAAGGCATTTGGTATAACTACCATTAAGGCTAGTCAAAGGAGGCACAATAGAGAGCCCTCTTATCAGCCATATTGTACTTTGTTTAAGCAGCAACACACTGAAGTGGGGGTTAAGAGTATACCTTTAGAAGTATAACACGATACTGTTCTAGTCTTCTGTGTCAATGAAAATAAATCAAGAATGAAGAAACACGCCTTCTTTTAATTTCTAGCTAGGCTAGAAATCAGTTAATCGGTTAATCACAGCTTCTGCTATGCTTCAAATTAGTACATGGGAGGCCAGATGACTGAACACAAAGAAGAGACAGTTGCCATCTACATAATAGTGTTTATAATATAGTTATCAGGGGATGAAAATACCTTCAAAGTACAGATGAGCTGCTCTCTCTATTTAAAAAAAAACAAAAACAAAACAACAAAACAAAACAAAACAAACCAAACAACAACAACAAAAACAAAAACCAAAACAAAACAAAAAAAAAAACCCAAACAAAAAAATGTTTACCTGCAAACATTGCAGGGTCCATTGTAGAAAACACTGCACCAATTTTAGTGAATACTGGTCAGTAAATTTTGCCAGCATTACCTGCAACGATTAGAGCCAGGTTCAAGGTTCCAACATCAAACAATACAGTTTTTACTTTCTCGTATATGTCAAATCCATCTTTTACCAACTTTTCAATAAATAATCACTGTACTAGAATTACCATTAATTAGAATAAAGTTCTTCAGGGAGTAAGACACATTAAACTTGAGTCCAAGACAAGGTTTAAAGCTCTTTATTTGTTAAACAGTGATGCGTAACACGGTGTACAGGTAAGTTTTGCAAAAAGTCACAATGTGTTTCTTTTTGTCAGAAGGTCTAACTTGTTCAAAGTACTTGTCCTGTTTACATCAAATTGATTTGAAATTTTACAGCTGTATAGACCCCAGTGACTGGGAAACATAAAAATATTACTTTTTTTTCCTCCCCTGCTGGGGGGGGTGCGAATATATTCACATATCATATCATTCATGAAAATGTAATGGGAAATGAAAAAGGAGGGATTCATTTACCAGACTAGAAATTTAACAACTGGGCAGTATAGTTCTGTGACAGGTCATGATCTCAAGAAAATCGGCTAATTAACTTACTTGGCAAAGGGCCAAAGAAAATAGCTTTAATCCTTTGGAACCTGATAATCTGATCTATAATCACAAGAGCAAAATCTGCATGTAGAGTTTCCACAATTCTAACTGCATGGACCCTTATCCTAGCACGACAGGGGACTTACAAAAGGCTGATCCACAGCCCAAAGCTAAATGTTTAAATATGCCTTCAATATACATCTGGGAGATGGGATCTATTCCAAGAAAAAGTGACCCTCTCTTGGGGAGGAAAAAGAAAAATGAATCTCCAAATCTTGGCAGAAGGTACATGTGTATTTCTGAAAGGTGTCACAGCAAGATTTGGAAATTCTGTGAAACCATTTTAAATACTATCTGTGACCTAGAAGTTGGCCTCTCCAAATCAGATGGTTTTCAGTAGTTCTTGCACAATAAATAAATCTGGTTTTTTGCAATTTAAAAAAACAAAACAAAACAAAAAAACAACAAAACAATTAAGACTGTATTAAGCAAGTCCTTAGATTAAAATCTCCATTCTAGACAAAAAAAAAAAAAGTGTAAAGCGATGTAAATTTTGTCAAAAAAAACATTAAGTCAACTTTAGTTCTTAAGTTTAACTACCTTGAATGACAAGCAATGGAATGAAGCTTTGAAATGTTCATTCAGTTAAAGCGACTCCATGTAATGTACTTTAAATGCCTGGGCTTACTTTTTGGGCTGCTAAGCAATAGCTTGCATGCATAAACCTGACAATGCAAATTGAAGGTTACTAGTGAGGGAGAGGAGCTTACAATCAGACATGCAATAGCTGGAAACCTGATGGCAGTCCTGGAGAGAGAGGTTTTAACACTCGTTATTTTCTCACCATCCAGCTTAATTCTGAAGACCTCATTCAGCTTTTGGGTATCTCAGTATTCCCCTTTCTGCTTGCAATGCTAATGCAAAAGGTATGAGATCAGACACTCAGACTGCTGGCCCCCCTCAGTTTACAGCCCTTACAAAAGCCACATTTCAGAGGTCAGAACAAACAGAAAAAACAAGGATAAAATGAATTAGTGGTGGTCTTGAAGAAGCTATTTTTATGCTCATTGCTATTGTAAACTCCAGAAAGCAACCAGTAGAGTTCACAGCATCTATGAATGGAATACTTCTACGCTCATAGCTGCTGTAATCCCCATAGAGACAGAAAGAGATTATATTACAAAGGGCAATGAACTACTGTAGTAATTGCTATTACAAACTCCACAGAGAAGACAGAGTGCATAATGTTGATGAACTGGTGCCCTCTGAAAGTCATACTCTTAATTCTGGTATTATTTAGTAAATGTTAATTATTTCCAAGTGGTAGAAATCTCTTTCTATGCAAATCATACCATCATAGCAACTATTTAAGACCTCAACTGGACAGTCTCTAGCCTTTCTTCCACAAAACACATTTCCGTATGCTTTAAACACTATTTTAAAAAAATTCAAGGTCAATTTCCTCTTTCTTTCTTTGCCATGGTCCAAGTTTCATATTCTGCTGTTGCTGCAGTCAAAGACACCACAGCTACCCAAAACAGTGAAGACTAGAGAGTTGCACGTGCATTGATATCACTGGCTGTTAGGAGACCCGAGTGGGACCCTGAATGCAAGTCCTGGTATGCAGGTAATGGTGGTTTTCAAATATAATCTCTTTAATGGAGAAACCAACATTTCATTACCCAGGCAATAAACTGTTTGTTTATCTTTACTCATTAACAGCACATTCCCCAAAGGTAACTCAGCATTTACTCTTGTTCTGTCCCTGCAGCAGCCAGCAGCATATGCCTAGGGAAGGCGTACAGCACATAATCTTCTCTATAAAGTCTTCTCCAACAATAAAATATTACTGCAGTGTGTTCTTTTTAGCTTATATACCTAAGAATTACCACAAGTAGTATGGGTGACATGAACATCAGAAAGGAGGTAAACACAAAGCATGATAGGTAGAGTAAATCATTACGCTCAGTGATTTAAAAGACTCCTCACATGTGTCCTGGTTTGAGGTAAAACAGGACCAATTTTGTTCAGTTACTTTACTTCTTAGCTAGGTCTCTTCTAACTGCTGAAATTAACAGCATGTTGTGCAGAAAACTGTTCTCTCTCAGAGTGATAAGACCCATGTTTATAGTTGATGCCAAGGAATGGTGTGCAGAGAAGCTCTTGCTTACACTTATTGCTATAACGACCAAGGCCAGCCAACTTTGTTATTTGCCACGTTGGAGGGTTGGAAGTGGAAAAGCGTAGAGGGGTCACACCTGCGGGGAGGAGCAGGCAGGACAGGTGACCCAAAACTGACTAACAGGGTATTCCATCCCATCTGCCTCATGCTCAGTATAAAAGCTGAGGGATCAAAGGGTCAGCTCTCTTTCTTCAATGGCCAGTGTCTGAGGTGGACTCTGTCTGTTTGTCTGCCTTTGATCCCGATACGGAATCCAGTTCCTATCCATCACTGAGTCCAGCCTGGGATTTCCCCAGTGCCTGCTGGTGACATGACTGTCATCCTGGGAGCTCGATATGGTTTGGTATATATTATATTATTTTCTATTTATTTTATTATTAATATTTCATTAAAGTTGTTTAGTTCCTTCTAAACTCCTAAGTTTCTTTCTCTCTATCCCTCCTCCCTTTGAAAAAAGAGGTGGGAGAGAGAGCATCTGTCGTTCCGCCTGATTGGGCCAATCCGGTCCAAACCATGATAATATGATTTACAAATACTTGTCTGCATTTCCTTCTATGCTATTCATGTGTACATATACACACAGATAACGGGGCCAAGAAACTGGATGAGTTTGAAAGCATCTTACACACATTGTGGACTCCTCCCTATTCAGCATGCATTTTTTTTGTTATTGTGGCATTAGTGGTAATAGTCCCTTTGTGCAAAAGTCAGATGTGCCTGCCCCATTGCTGACTCAACAGCACATGGAATAAATTAACTGGAACCCTAAAATCCAACTAGTGTGGATAAGAGACAATGAAGATATCTTCTGAGCATCTGATCCTCCAATTAAAGTCCTCAAGCCTATTTCTGGTACTCTGCTGAAAGCTGTTTTCATCACAGCACCAGGCAAAACCCATCATTTGGCATAATCCACTTTGTTCCATTTGACTTGCTGAATCCTTTACTGTATCTAGTACTTCAGCACATCCAAGTGGAACTATGGTCCATCTTAAGCATTATCAGAAGATAAAAGACAACATCTGTCAAGACTTATTGCTCTTCTTATAGGCTGCCTTGTTGCTAACTGCCATTTGAATTTCTTACAGGTCAAATTCCGTAAGCAAACATTCCATCATTTCCACTGCACTGATACCGGAATTGCAATTTTATATAGCAAACCCTTGTTTCTCTGTCTCTGGGCACACACAAAATACAGTTTCTTCTGGTTAGGTTACAGGAATGGATGTACTGCATCAGACCCCAAGTCTCATTTAGTCCAGTATACTGTCTTCCACAGCAGCCAACAGCACAAGGTTAAGGACAAAATAAAGAAAACAGAAGTACTGAATTATTTTGCATGCACAGGCATCAACCAACTGTGTCTTAACAACTTCCTAAGCTGGAGGTTACTATGCTATATTTAAAAGCTGTGAGTGGTCCTTGACTTAGTTTGTCTAAACACTTTGATACATTTATTGTTTTACAGCCACAGAATTCAATAAAGATGAGTTAAAAACTGTAAACATGCATGATTTTTCTTCTTCCCTTTTTTAAAACCACATCCACTTAAAGAGACCAAAGTCTTGCTATCAGTTCATTTTCCTCAGCTGACATGATAAACAGTTTTCTCTTCACCTTCGTCACTCAATTCTTGAGTCTACATATCTCTGATAAACCCCACGGAATAATAAGATAGAAACTACGTATTCTGATTTACAGAGAGAGAGAGAAAAAACCCAAACAAACACCCAAACCAAAAAGAAACCACAACTAACCTCAAAAAAACTCCAAACCAAACAAAATAAAAAACAAAAATCAGGAGGAAAATCCTCTTTGGCCTAACCAGCTTGCTCCCCATAGAGTATCCTCTGAGGAAGGCTACATGTTTATTTTTCTAATAATTTAAACAGATTCAGCTGTGGGGCCGGGATCTAGGACAAGTTGTAGCTTTGGGGTTTTTTGTTTGCCTTTTTATAAGAAAAAGGTAAAGAGGAAGGAAAGAATTTCCTTCCATTAGGAGACCTGAGAAAGAAAATCCTTGGGTATTAGGTAATTCATCTCAGAGTTGTCCGCCATCATTTTCCCTCTCCAGACCTCACAAGAAAAAAAGGCATCTCAGAGCAAAAGAGAAATGCTGGTGGATGTCAAACATTTAGAGGAGAAGATCACAGGCTGCAGTGGAGATGGCAGGCCTGTGAGCAGTGCCAAGAGCAAGTGATGCATAAAATCATTAAATGTGAAGGGCTGGGCAACAGTGCCTAGACTTATCTGGAAGTTTAATCAGAGAGAAGAATTGCAAAAGAAAAGAATAGAGACGGCTGAAAGCTGCAAAGTTATGTGTTTGACCTTTTTATAACAAACTCCCCCTTCTCCCCCCAGCCAGAAAGAGAGGAAAAAAAAAACCAAAGAAAAGAAAAAAAAAGAAAAGAAAGTCCAGGTAATCTTCAGTGCATTATTGTGGTTATTATCAAATGAGTATACACTTATTTCTTTCTCTAGCTTTCTCAGGAATGCAGATGTGGCTAGACTACAGGCTGACAGCTGTTTACTCAATGCTGTCTCCACTAAGGGAGACCAGCTTTCAATTTTGAGCTCACAGAAGATGCAGATAGCTTGCCAGGAATGCTTGGGCCAAGTAACACATGAGTCTAAGTTACTAGCATCACTGGGTGGGCTTTAGATATCAAAATTCTGCAATAGGATTGAATGATTTTATGCCGAAGGGACCTGTAAGTCAGGCAGGCTGTATCCCTTTCCTCCCCAGTCAGTAGCTATTGTGACATTCACCAAATTCTCCATACAAGTATGGTGGGTTCTCAATGGACACAGACTGTGAAGGAGACCGTGCTACCCTTAGAGAGGGGTAAAAAGCTACTCCTCCTCTATCAAGCTCCCTGTGGCCACCCTGGGAAATAAATTACAAGTGAGGTTTGTCATTCTGATCTTTGAATGCCATCTTCCAGAGAGCCAGCCCCACTCAAAAGGACAAATTTGAGGTCCATCAAGGCCAAATGGGACATAATAGAGCACAACTTCACTGGTTTTCTCCAGATGGAGGACCTTGCCTGAGACAGAGTGGCTTAAAATGGTTGCTGTTAAAATTAGTAAGTGTTACAGTTCTAGCACTGATAACCCAAATAAATCATTGCAATCTGTTTTCTGAGGAAACAGCAAGCTGTGTTTCAGATCAGTGTTTAACATGTACTTGACAATCCCATTTCTACGTACAGAGAAGGCAATGCCTCGCGTGGTAAACTAAAAAAAAAAAAACCAAAACAAAAAAACCCACATTCCCTAACAGTGGTATTTTAGCCTGGTACATCACTTGTGTTTCGAAAGTCATCTCACAGCCTTTGACAGCCTGCAAGCAGCAATGAGCCCCCATCACTGACAGGCACCCAGCTGTGAGGGGCTTCCTTCAAGAATTCATGGCAACCAAGCATGGAGCGGGCCCACTCTCAACCCTGGATCCTAAAATGATTCTTGGTTAACAAGGACTGCCTGTGTAAATTAACTTTAGCAAGGGCAGCGGTGAATCACTGAGTCCTTACCACCATGCAATAAGAAGCCAGCTGCTCATATAGCACTTAGGGAAATCACAAAAGTGTAGAAAGTGGAGCATGTATTAGTCCGAGGCAGTCATTCTTCTTTCCTCTGTCTACTCTGAGCAACACAAGATAGCACTAATTTCATAAAAAACTTCTCCCGTCTCCCACTTAAGATGACAGCTTTTTAAGAAAGCTTGACTCCCAAGAGCTCTCCCCATTCTCCATGTGAACTGCAGGGAGCTGAGTGCTTTCAAAACTCTGCCTCATGATGGGGGGGAAGCGGGAACTGAACCCTCAAGAAAACTTGGCCTGCTCCTCCTTCTTTATTCATTCAACCATCTATTTACTTCCATGAGGCACAGCCAGCTCCACACACTTTGGACCTTGTCTTAATCTTTTCCTGTTGGCAGAACCAGCTTCATAAGCTTGCAGGCAATATGCTCATGCAGCTGTGTAATAAAGTTTAAAGAAAAAAAAGTGTCCTGTAGGTCACCTCATGGTCAACTAGACTTCCTGAACGTAACAAAGGTGTAGAAAAACAGCTGACAAGCTGAAACTAAATCCTCTGATGTGGGATGTCTAAATATCCCTTTAAATGCTAATATCTGTCCAGACAGCCTGTTTCTCCAGGACTCTGTTAGCTATGAATCTTACTGATCGTGACACTGGAACAGCACTGTCCATGTTTACCTCCGAATCACCGAGACTGCCACTAATGCAACCAGCGGTGTAGGGAAAGGTGCTTCCCCAAACCCCAGCGCTGCATTGGATAATGACCATCTATAGCACTTCAGTAAAGAGGGCGCTCCTTACCTTGCAGACGCAGAGCTTCAAAGGCTGGACTAAAAGATTCTGCAGATTCTTGCAACAGGACAAGGCTTCTGAAACAGAAAACAAAGAAACAATTTTTAATTTCGTACGCATAAATAGACATCCGAGTACAACACTAGGTTAATGAGAGTCACAGAAGTAAGTTGGACAACATGCCCTACTTGCAAAGGAATTTGCAGTGGTGTGTTCTTCCTAATCTTTCACTGAAATGTGTGGGGATGCACAAGTTGTGAAGTGTCCACAGGCTCTTTGTCAAGTGGCATTTTCATATCAATGGCCTTTGAAAGGCCTTCCACAAAAACAGGGATAAACACAAAAGGCTTAATCTCTCTTGCTTCCCCCAGCATTTACACTAGTGGTTGATATGCAGCCTGGGGTATTTTGAGGAGACCCGATTTTCGGTGACAGAAGAGTTAAAATTCAGAGCCTGACAAATTTGAGAAAGATCAGCTGAGGCTTCTAGGATTCTAGGCTAGGATCTGCAGGGGTTTTTTTCTTAATATTTTGAGAGATCTTATCATACTACCAGCTTAAGGGATGGTCTGTAGGAACATGTTGGTTGTGAACACCAAGGTTAAGTTAGAGCTATGAGGGTTTTTTTGGTTTTTTTTTGGGGTTTGGGTTTTTTTTTGGCTAAGTAACACTATTTGATCTCTTCTTCACCAGCCATACTTTATTCTTTTGGGGAGTACATTACAAATTCAGTACATCAGAGAAAGTACGCAGCGTCATATGCAGCAGGAGCTGAAAATGTGTTAAAAAGCATGAAACTAACATCACAGATCTTGCGAAGAAAAAAAGGTGACTAAAAGCGCCGTTCTTTTCTCCCTTTTAGAAGGTAACTGTTGAGGCAGCACACAACTCTGGGTGCAGTGGCTGGCGTTATCATCAATCCTGGGCACAAAGGCGACCCCGAAGCAGTTGTGTGTTCTTCTGAGGACGCTGCCCCGAGTCTGACTCCACATCCCAGCTCTGAATACACAGCGCACAGTGGGCTCTGTTTGGCCACTGGCTCTCCTTGCAGCTGCGCCAATTGCTCAGTGGGGAACATGTCTGTTCTCACAAAGAATTTAACAAATTAACTATGAACAAAGTAGCCTGGAAACGACATAGATTAACACATGCTGTGTCATGCCATGAAGAAGTTTGTCAGCTTGTTGTTTTCTCAAATCTGAAAGGAAAATTCCCAGGACCCACTAAATACATGGAAATGTTTCCGTGTTTAGCTGTGTTAGAAAAGAACACAATCATTGCTGAGGAGAACTAAGAAACACACAGCCCAGATAAAAAGAGCGTATAACAAGACTCCTAGGAAACATCTGCAGCACAAACAAGATTAAACACGGGAGAATCTGTTGTCTTCGTGTAAACTCCACAACCAAGGGAGACGTCAAGGGTGAATTTGGGGAACATCACCTACGTATTTTCTGTTAACAAGCATGGAAAAAACCCCAAACCCAAAAGCTCACGACCTTTAGCCTTTTCTGCTCCTACCCACGAAGGAGCAGCTAATCGCTCTAAGTACCCTCCTGGCCATAACACGAAAAGGGTGTCTGCATTAGCCCGCAGCGTGCCCTTACCCAGTACAGATCTTCAGGGAGGTCAGCTCAGAATAGCCCAGATCTCTTCAAGGTGAAACAGATGAACTCAAAATGTGTTTGGCATAATCCGAGTTAAGGTCTGAGATAATATAAGAATTAGCTATTTTTTAAAGCATTAATTAAAAATACTGACAGGCGGATGAAAAACTGTATTTAAGCAAAGCACCGCTCAAAAAAATGCAAGGTTTTATCTGCTACAATATAGGATCTGCATGAAACACGTTTTGACAGTGACAAGTCAATCAGACTGAGTTCAACAACAAAGACATGCTTCATAAATGTTTTGACAAATGCAAAGTATTGGGAGACCATCTAGTCCACTGCTGAAATACTCTAGTCTATGACAGAGAAACAAGGGTCAGGGCAGGGACTGAAAATCACAGGAAAATACTGGAAACTGATCAAACTGTAACCCACTCTGAATCTGTCCAACTCCTAGAAAAACTTGACAACTTGTTTAAATGATCTTTTAGAAAATTTCTTCAGCAAATGACAATATAAATTTTTTAGAAAGCTCATTATAAAATTTTAAAAACAACTAGTCCATCTGATCTTTGCCCTGATTTCAAGCCATTTGTGTTTTCCATCTCATTGTATCTTAACATAAAGACTTTAAGTTTCTCTCAGACAGGACCCAGTTTCACCTTTTTTCATACCATATGTAGCATGCTGGACTTCACTGGAGCGGTATTAAGCAGATGTGAAAACGGAGCCTGGGTGCCATCCCACAGCCAATCTGGATTTGGCAAGAACAGAGCTCTGTGCCAAAACTATCTGATGTCGACCAGTGACGGGCAACAGGCCTGGAAGGTAAGAAAAGCAATGTCATGTGATAAATGATGACTTTAATTTCTTTCATTTGACAACTGTATCACCAAGAAATAGGGTTTTGAAACTGCCATAAGGTGGAAATAAAACTAGTTGGTTAGCTATAGCTATGGTGTAACAGTCAGCAGCTCACTACTGACATGGAAGGACCCATTTTGTGTGGTTTTACAAATGTCTGGTATTGTTTGATGCTCTCTAGTTATTAAAAAACTTTGACATTCTATTTCCATTTGCAATTAAATCTGTAGATTCTGTAATAGCAAAAGGGACCATGTAATCAAGGACAGCATAGGATTTCAAAATAATCCAGATATATTGGATAAAGGGTCTGGAAAAGGAGGCTGACATTCAAAAAACATATTAGTGAGGCGAGATGCAGAAATGCTTAGTGGGAAAGGACTGCTTAGGCATTGGGCCTTCAAGAAAGGACCTAAGATAAGGATCACTAATATCAAGATCATGCTGCTGCAAAATAGTAAACTGCCATGCAGGGATGTCTTAATTTAGTTTACATGACCCCATGAGGATGTTTCTTAAACTCTACATCACCCTGGTAGTGCTACCCTTAGTATACAGTGACCCCTTTCAAGCACATCAAAAAATGGACATGAAAGAACTGGAAAATACTCCAAAAACAACTAGGATGATACAAATCTAGGAAATCCACCTATTAAGAGTGAAATCACTGGGTTGTTTTAACCTAAAGGGACTGAGGGAAAGGGAAAAGTCTAACACCAGGAAAATGCTTATGCAAAGGCAAAAGGTACCATCTGCTGCAGTAGCTATTGTCAATGGGATCAAACCCAACAGGATTAGACTGCAGCAAGGAAGACTTACATCAGATATGAACAAAAAGTTTCCAATGGGAAACAAGAACAGGCTGCCATTGCTGGAAGTCCTGTACAACAGGCTGGGCAGGCACCTGTAAAGGATCTGCCTTGGGGCTGGCAATTTGCCTACACTATCTACGTGGGTCCCTTGCAGCCTCTTTTTTAAAATTTATTTATTTATTTTAGTGATTTTACCAAACTGAAACAAAAAACCCCAAACAAACAGAACCCCCCCACAGTCAAAACATCCAAACCAAAAAAGTAGAAGGCGGCTAGACAACATCTGATGGACACTTGAAACCGTCAGTTATTTGTGATGGTAGCTGCCACGCTAAACACGATCTTTATTTGGGTCTTGAAACACACAAAATTAAAAATATTACAGATGCTAAGAATACAAGCCCACAAGCTCAATATGCAAGGCAGTTAGGATGCCAGGTGAGATGGCAGAAACCCTGGCCTCTAGGGCCGCAGACATGGCAGGGGAGAGCAGAGCTGGCATGGGTCCCCCTAGGCTGTGCCTCCTACTACAGTGTCCTCGCAGGTGGTCTCCTCCTCCACCTCCCCACCAGCTGCTGCCACCTGTGGCTGGAACCAGCCAGAACTGGCTGGCATCGGTGGGGCAGTGGCCTGCCCCTCCTGCAGGGGACGCTGCTGCCCTGCCACCACAGCCTAGTGCCCTTCCATTCCCCTTACCACCCTGCCCACTGACTCATTAACTCCAATTAACACAAGCCTTTGTTCAGGATTTGGTACACGCATTTGGTGGTGAGCACCTGCCATGGCTCAGCAATTCTCTTGGGAATCCAGAAAACATCTCTTACTTGAAAAACTCGCTATTAGAAAGTTCAAGACAACAAAAACCAACACATCATTCCTCTAAGCCCTTTCAATTCTTCCTTAATTGGGAAAAACAAAAGCACAAGGATGTAGATTAAGCGTCTTACAGGTCACTTTGAGAAGCTAGGTTTGAAGTAACAGCCCTTTGCAGTAGGCACAACTGCTACCAGTCGAGCTGTGCTTTGTACCGAGTTTTATTACCCATAAGTTAAAATATATGCAAAGACCTAAGAGCAGATGGGAGCCTTCTGCCACTAGGGCCCTGCTGGCCCTGGCCAAGGTCTCCCCGGCTAGCCACGCGGCTGCCTGGGCTCAGGAGCTGCCCTGTGCTAGCCAGGCTGAGATGGCTTAAAGTTTGTGCAGCCACAGTATTTTAAATATGCTGGTCACACACTATTAGTTTACTCATTGGCCACACACCATGCAGTTACAAACTCAGAATTTGCATATCAAATGGCCATTTACCATCTCTTCTCCAAAGATCATTTTGAAATAAATAGGTTTACTCACAGGAGTGAAAGTTTCTCCTGTGATCAGGCTTTCACTCACACGCGCAGCTCAGAAGACTCCCATCAGTACAATGAATATCTGTTTTCATCTACCACAGTATTTGATTTCAACACACAAAGAAACAATATTTTACACTGTCTAGTTTATGCAAGGTGAAAACAAATTTATTTTGATGGTGATAACCTGCAGTGTTAGTTTTCCCTTATGAATGAGAAAGCTAAAATTACTCAAGAGTGTACTCGGTGCATGTGTCCTCTGAACTTATTTCTTGGCTTTCATTATGAAAGAAGCGATGCAGAGAAAGCTCAACAGCTGGGAGAAGGTCATTTTGACGCTTTCTTTAATAACAACACCTAGCCTTGCTGCAGCTGTAGCAGCAGCGCTTTTTTTGTTTTGGAGGAAGGCGTGGCAACCAGTGGTTACAGATTAATCTTTTCTTGTCAAATCTAGACCATGTTTTATTTCACAGAACCAGCAACAACACCTCACAACAGTTACTAGAGGCTGAGAGCTTCCCAATTTGAGGAGACCAGGGCAATTTCACAGGACATTTCAATCCAACTGCACATTTGGAGTATTGATGTAGAAGTTAATGAAAACAAGGCCTAAAAAATAGGAACCAGCAGTGAGTCAGCATTTTAGATATTCTTGGGTTGAATAATTTATTGTTTTCATCACCCTGTTGCCAAAAGAAAACATACTGTGGTACCCTTTAGAGAACAAATATATTTTTCTCAGAAAATGAACATCTACAGAATCACAATGTGGGGAAAACTGAAAGGTAACCGTTTGGAAAGGACAAGAGCAAAGTAAATTAAAATTTCATCAACTGGACAGCGAGTTTCATCTGACAGCTGTATCTGATATTAGTCCATTTCCTGATGTATTTGAACTTGCCTCTTGAACTAACCAAAGAAGGTTGTATGAAGTGCCAGTGGTAAAAACCACTGGAAATACAGAGCTATCCTTTGGCTTTCATATTGTTCAACAACTAACAATGGCTTCTAAAAAAACAATTCCATAGCTATCATTTGGACAGTTTGCAGAGAGTTTTGAAACGTGTCGAAAGCCTAGAAGTATAGGCACATGACAGTGTGTGTTTTCAGCTGACCAAACCTGTCTGTCTTTAAGTAGGAGCAATTTAAGAAGCTATCCAGCAGTTCCTATTCTAGCTAAACCTGAGTAACTAGCAGACATTATCCTTACTAGCACCATGCATCAAGGTATGTGGAGGAGAAGACTTGATCTCTTCCTATCCTGCTGAGACTAAGGCTAAATTAATGACAGCCACACCAGAAACAGAAAAGACTACTAGCAGTGATGGAATGGACAAGGAGACAGGAAAGCAGGGATGAGAAGTCATCAAGATATGTCCTTACACCTCTTACTATCCTGCTACTTGCTCATAGCACTCCAAACATAATACCACTGCATTGAAATCCATGGCATCCTGTACAGGGCAATAACCTTCCAGCAATCTGTCTTTTCTTTGCCTGCTTGCTGCATGAAACAAGCCTTGGTGGTGTTCTACCACCTCCTCTAGAGCAGCTCAGGCCTGACTGCATCCGCAGCTCTCTTCTCCCACAGTTTGAACTGGGCGCTCCAAAGAGATGTCCAACAAGGACTCCATTAACCGTGACAGTAATGGCTTTCAGAGTGAGGCACCAAGCCCACCAAATTAATTTCACATGGATTAGTGAACACTAAGAAGGAAATAGCACTTTTTCACCACTATCTTGACATCCAAATTAGTGAAAATGATATACATAGTAACACACAAACTGCTATACTGAATGAGATCAAAAATTTATATGCTTTGGCACCTTGTGTCAGTAGCCTGTTTTAGCCACCTCAGATCAAACTGAAAGAAACTCTACCAAGGAACAAACACCACATAGGAGAACTTCCTACTACATTTCCGATGCTAAGGGGCTGATTTATGCCTCTCAATATGCAGATTTTGATGCATTTCCAAAAAATCTCATTTTAATTCATGACTAATTATCAACAGAATTGGTCAACAATTTTTAATATGTCCCAGTAACACCTCTGAATACAGAAACCGTATTTCTCAAGTAGTTCCCGACAGCACAGCACACAACCAGGACTTCCCTCAGCCCACATACTATTATTATAGATAGAGTCAATAATGTACCTACCTTAACTTTTTGAAGTGTCTTTGGATAAAAATGAAACAGTATCTCAATGCACGATGCCCTTTTCCTTTTGTTCACTGCATACATTAACAATGCAGGTGGATTTCAAGGGATGCTGAGAGCATGACTAGTAGGTTTCAATTTTTATTTGCTATACACAAGATGATCATTTTTGCAAGACAACAGGCGGCACATGTTTATCTGAATGTGTTTGGAACAGGATGTATTGAAGCCTTTTTCTTGTGGCCCAGGATATGCTTCAAACACACATAACAAGGCAGAAAGAAAGGGAACAAAAGGAAGCTTGAAGGAATGATTAAGTGCTTCTGAATTTACACAGTGAAATATGGACAGTTAAAACGTCCCAGCTATTTGCTTCTCTTCAGCTGGTGAGCAATTTCGAACACCCCATGGTGATGTAAGATTAATTGAGTTGTGCAGGCTTCTAGCCTGCTTGGGGTACCAAGGAGAGAGAACTGCCACAGAATCTCTATTCACCAAAGCAAGGAGAATATCTCATTAATGTATGATTAATTGCCATTTGTGAAGCAATTAATTAGTCATTTCGACAGTAAACTTAACCAATAGACGCACTTTTCCAGGCTACATGCTTGCTTTAAAAAAGTAGAAAAAGAAAAAAGAAAAAGATCCCTTCTCATACCCAACCCTCTAGAAAGGAGCGAAGGAAAAAAAAGCGGGGGGAGAGGGGCGTGGGGCCTTTGCATATTCCAGTCTTGTCCGATTTCATCTGGTGTGTCTTTAAGAACAACATTGCTGGAATGGAAGCTCTCTAACATGATTGATGGGTTCTCCTGCTATCTGCAAGTTGAAAATTCAGAAAACGGGTATTTTTTCATAGGCCTTGCTGCTTATTGGTACAAGAGTTATTTCCACTTTGCTGCAGAATTGATTTGCAACACTGGCATATGAGTTTGTGTATTTTTCTCACCAGCCCGTCATGAAGTATCACTCAGCAAGCCTTTGGTGGCATGATGGATTGTGGAAATGAGAGCCTCGTGACTTCGTTCGCCATCAAAGACTGGGATAATTGTCATTAACTTCTGCAAGTAGTGGAGCATCTGCATCCTTGCTCTGGATGTCTGCATTTTGCAAAGCATATTACACAGCAGATGTACAAAGCACATACCGCCATGCTAATTTAATTTCTTTCCAAGCAGGAAGCCAGACACCTTCTTTCAGAGCAAGCTGTCTTACTCCTTGAGTAAAAGAGCCTAAAGGCTGGCTTCTGGGTCGCATGTGAATTTGTTCTGACTCACAAGGCAAATTGTAGATTGCTTACCTTTCCTGTGCTTCAATTAGTCCTGCTGGAAAGTAGGTACCTATGAACCCTGCCACAGGTTTATTTATGCTTTGTTTGGGTTTTTTTGTTGTTGTTTTGGGGTCTTTAATTATTATTTTTTGGTTGATTTCCTGCATTTTTTTTAATATAGCCCATTATAGAGCATTTATTCATTTTTCACAGTCATCACTGGAACCAACACAGTACTACTAACACAATGACAATAACCATCACTCCATTTCTCTTCTGTACTGGCAATTCTTTGTTGGTCTTATCCAGGTATCACCAACTTCAGCAGGCATTACAGCAATGCATTTAAACACAGGATTAACTTTGAGCATGGATTTATGCACAGGACGTTACTCCTGCCTCATGTGAAGCTGACACCTAGTTTCTTTGCTGCACTGCGGGACAAACCATTTGATGTGAAGACCAGCTGTTTCAGAGCAAGCTACAGTCCTTTTGATACATCTCAGAAGAACCTGAATCACTTGTACAGACTAGGAAACAAGTATTGTTTGTCCCCTTTACAAGATCCTTGCACTTGCAAAGCAAACACCCTCAAAAAATAAAGCAAGACAGACTTAAACATGTGCTAATAAACAGGTAAGCTGATGGAGCCTGTTCTGAGCACAGAGTGCCTTCTATAGAACGAAGTTAGCATATTATTCCTTTCTGGTTTTCTTCTCCACTACTTTGGGGTGTGCTTAGATACAAATATAATGACAAGGTCTCACATTTGTTGTGCTTACACTCCTTTCAAGCAGTACCTTTTCCTCTGCAGCAAATCTGCCTGATGACTGACTTGGCGTAGCTCAAAAGTTCCTACGTTTAAGTGCATCTCTAAGAAACTGCACAACACACGACAAATATTTTAAGTGATATCCCATTACTCTGATCACAATCAGATATCATGTCTATTAGTATTTTACAAAATTATTTTATTCTAGACTTCCACACTAAAATTCAAAACTAGTGCTCACGTGCCTAGGCTCAAAATTAAAACTAGGTGGAGGTCTGTGACATCTGTGTCCAGTAAACCCTTCTGCACTGATGTCCGCTGCAATTGCAGAGGACTGCCGTGTTATTTCTAAACCTTTATTGACAATAGAATCACAGGTGGGAAGTACAAGTGGCCAAAGTACTGCTGCTGGATCTACCCTCACGCACAAGTATCCTGTCTTCTTGAAACAGCAGATTGTTAGTCAAGATCCTGTTCAGTCCTCCTACTTCAGCTGCTCATGCCATTCCTTATATATATTTTTTTTTAAACAGCCCATATCAGCAATACAGATTTCCACCCCACCACTAAAGAAGAGGTCACATTAATATGTATCCCGTTCATTCTCTGCACCAGTAATGCCTGCATTGTTGGGCCATCTGAGGAAGAAACACAGGATTCATATACGTTAACAAGCCATTCACCTTCAGAGGCAGTTTCTTCAGACTAAGACTGAGACATTTAAAGCAGTATGTGCCTTTCCATTGATTTTAGTAGGATCTGGACTGTCAGAGAAGAAGGAGGACTCTTAGGATACCTTACTTTAACCCATGTTTTCATCTTTTCTGTGTAGATAACAGATACTTATGGCCCATGAGACCATTAGCCAGACACTTTCGACCAGCAGTATGCAAATTTTAAGTATACATATCCACCTGTCAATTCAGTGAACCTAAGAGGCGAAGGAAAAGTTATTTTCTCTATCACCAATACTGGCACATCAGCCTTAGAGATCCCTTTACTCTTGCACAGGGACGCATTAAGTAAAAACTCCCAAATCTCACACAAAGCAAATGATGCTTCTGGAGAAAAAGCTGGGGAGAGGAAAGGAAGCCCAGTTGCCATCTCAACGCTAGTTGCAGGGCCTCAGGGTACTCCTGCTGTAATGGGAGGAGGAGAAGGAGAAGGCTTCAATGGTGAACCATCAAGTGAGGGCAAGAGGGTATGTGACATGCCAGAGCACCCAGACATTTTGAGATGGACTCAAAAGCTGGGTAACAGAGAGAGAGATCTGAACCTGAACTCCTGCAAGCTGCCTGATTAACTCCACAGTAACTTGGTGGTTTTATTTAGGATGTTGCTGTAGCTGGGAATGGAATGTCTCATATCCTTCAAGTGCCAGCACTATATAAATGGAATAGCATTACAGAAACAAGACAGATATCTGCACCTTTGCATACTAATGATGTGTTAACATTCTGGAGTAGCCCAGAATTCTTAATGAGCATGCTTGCCCATGCTGAAGCATACAGCAGAGTAGATACATAAATACATTGAAAAGCAACCAGGACCTCTTTGCTCCTGTCCAGTGTAGTAGAGTCAATCCACAAACATGGGGTCAAAATATTTTTTTAATTTATTTCATCGTTTACAATCTGGGTATTTCCAGTTTTTCTGATTCTCTCTCCATCATGACATGCAGCATAACTATCTGCAATGGGCTGCAAATTAACCACAGTAGGTAGGACAGTTTAAGAGCTGCGTTCAGTATGAGAAACACTGACGAGAAATGCAGACTATCAGCTGATGTGAATAAAAAGGTACCAAAAAGGAGACTGAGCCATCAAAACAGCTCTGCATATTGTTTAAGGCTGTAGACAGGAACACAGGACACCAGCTAAATAAAATAACTTGGAGGTTATTCCACCTATGTCTAGAGAAACAAGCAGACAGATCAATGCTCTGGATACAAGTGACCTTTTTAGCTATTTAAACATGTACTTCTATTAACATTTGTGTACCAATTGTTTTTGTAAAAGAAAAATATTTGTAGTTTAAGTGAAAATAATCGCAGAACTTTTGCATCTCTCTTTTATCCTGTTACCCTCTGCAGCATTTAGAATCCTTTTTCAGCTTCATTAAAAGATCATCACGCCTGGGCACAGGAACTACAAGAAGGGCTGCCTTCGTAGCAAGGCAGTTATTGCCCAGCATGGACACTGGGAACAAAACTGAGCTGAATTGCATTTACTCAGTAGCAATGTTCAGCTCAAAAAGGTGTCACAAGAACAGAGTAAGGGATAAAACAATCAGTTTTTGGTTCACAGTCCACTCATTAACAACATCACCTTTTTTTCATTAGGACCAGTTTTTGTGCTGCCTGCCACAAAAATCAAGGCATCCACCAAAGACATCTTTTTGGCTGTAGTCTCTCTACAGTTCAAATGCATAAACTGACACTCTAATCTTGAAAGAACACTTGCTCAGAAATGAACACACACAAAAAAGGCAACTTATTAAAAACATTTCTATGAGGTCAGTCATCCGGAAAAAATCCCTCTTACCCACATCAGGACCTTGTTTAGGACATTTAAAGCACTTGCACGTCTCCGAGTACCTAGGCGTCCCATTAACCGTATTTTATCTGTGTCCCTAGCCCATCCTAAAACTCTGAGCATGCCCAATAAGCTTCCCAGTAGAAGCCAAAGAAAACCTGCATAGGCAGGAATATAAAACCAGCAGCTTTAGATTGCATGCATCATCACAGCATCAGCAGCTGCTTCCTCGTTCAGATGCAAAACAGTAAATCTAGGAGGGCTGCTGCATACATATCATGTGGTTGGAAGAAAGCCGGAAAGAACAGATGACTTGGCATGAAAAATGAGATGCTGACCAGCAGAAAGTTACTGTCCACCTAAGAAAGCTTCAACAGTGTAATGATTGCTTTCCATTTTGAGGAATTTAGTAATGCTCAGCCCATGTTAGCCGGTCTGTTTGTACTCAAACCTGTCAACAACCACAACACAGCCCAACCATGCAGCACATTCATTCTCAGTTAGTAGGTTTATAGAAGCATTTTGACACTGACAAGAACAACAGAAGTGGCTGTCAGACTATTCAAAAAGTTTCGTGCAGGCGCTTTTACCTGCAAAAGTTTAAAAGAGAAGGCTTTCATTCAAGGAAAGTTGCATTCCCTTTGTACTCAAAAATCTGGCACAAGACTGTAAGCCACCTGAGATGCTCAGGTTTGAGCAGGGGAAATTTTCAGTTCTTATCCTCTCTTTACTGTAGTTACTTAATAAGGGTAGAGATGAAACATGGCAATCAGTGGTGGAGCAGGAGCAAACACAGGCAGAGGCACAGTTGCGGTATTTCTTGAGTGAGGGATTTGTGAGATCGTGTGAATTGCAAGGCTGATAAATAATTCCATATCTATTGAAATATCAAGTCAAAAAGTTCTCTATTTTAGGAGCTGATTTTAAAAAAGCAATTCTATTATCTTTCCTGTCGGATGAAGTGTGTCTCCAACAGCCACCTTACTAGCATGCTCACTGCTTCTGAAGCAGCCCCATTCCTATTCTGCGCAAAGCAGCCCTGGCATGTACCGCTACATGGAGACAAGCTTATAAATGGGGTGCAACTATTGCCTGTGACAGGCACAAGGACACCCTGTACTTCTGATAATATTTTGCGTATGCATTATATTTCTTTCCAGATAACGTTATTTCTGCAAATGAGAAATGCAGACAGAGGCATGCTTAGGAACTCTGAGCAGCAGGTGATGAAGACAAAAAGTAAGACCCAGATGACGAAAAGGTGGCTGATTGTTTGTGGTGTACATTCGTACTTCCAAAGGGCCCTGATGCTCACCTCTGTCAGGATGAAGGCATTCTTACATTAACAACAGAAAACAAAATATCAGGAACCTCTAATACTACTACATGGTACAGTCTCTCAGACACTCATTCTTAAACATACATTCATATTGTTTGGAAAAATGAATCCATCTTAAAACACTGTACAAGATATAAATACTATAATTGCCTGGTTAACCGTGGTTAAGTGCTTTTGACAATGCTTTACATACATGTTTCTGTGCTTTGCTGGGCAGAAATGGGTGCACAGATATAATTCAGCAAGGTATTAAGGGCAAGTATCTGACTTAGGTATACACCAGTGAGTCTCCGAGCAAATGCAGAGCATCTGCTTTTACGGCTTAGCCTGAGACTTGTGATGGTCCTTCCTTTGAAGCCACTACTAATGGAGTAATGCAAACCTTTGCATCCTTTAAAAAAATAAAAAAATCCCTAGAATTGCAGAGAAAACCATCTAGCCTGACAGAGCTCCTCCTCTAAAGCAGGGTTTTCCTTCGGTTCAGACTTCAGGCAGAGTAACACCCAACAGCCTTTGATAGCTGCAACACACAGAGCTCCGCCTGGTGTGGCTGGCACTCCCAACCCAGTATCCCTCCTAACTCCCCCACCCTCCTCAGGGCACCATCCTTCTCTAGGAGGAATCATCCATTTCTGCATTCCCTCTCTGAAACCCGGGTAACAGCAACTTCACAGCTTCATGGAAGTGCTGAAAGGAAAAATCCCTTGTATTTTATCATGGTTGACGACACTTAAGTGCTTAATTTTTACAGCAGAGAGTCACACTGGATTAATTTTTAGGAGATAATTGACTTCTTAAAGATCTGTACCATTCCAGGTGTATGCAGAGTACCACTTCACAATCCAGACTAAGTACTCCTAATACAGACACAGCTGCAAAGGTAATGCTACAGTTGGTGTCATCCATCCCCTCCCTGCCTATTCCTAGCAGAACACAAGTAATATAAGCAGACCTGCTACAAGTATTGCTCTGATTGATAAAACCTCACGCACACTGAACGACGCTCCCAGTTTAGTTCTGCCTGTTCTTCAGTCCCTCCAAGGCACACATGTTAAGAGCAAAACAGACCCATCTCAAAAAGGTATGAAGTTATTTCTGAAAGAAATCCTACTAACAAATCCCCAAGATCTCACAAAGTAACGTTAACGATGATATGGCACGAAATCTCCTCACAATGCTACATTTGAGATGAAAACTTACAGACCACATTTTTACCCAGATTTGTAAAAAGCTTAGCATACTACAGTTCTGCTAAGATAAAGCTTTAATTCTATTGTTCTTTCCTACATTCATACACGTATTTGGTGTGTCTTATTCCAGTGACATACGTCTTTCCAGATGTTAATGTTTTATTGTGCCTTTTTTGCAGTTTTTATCAGGTCCATTTACACAAAATGTACTATAAATCCTCCCTCACTTCATACAGTATATCATATAAGACACCCTGATAGACATACAGATACAGATATATGAAGGCTAGTAAATGTAATAGGAGATTTAGCATGCTACTTGTACAGATACACTATTATTCTTAATCTTGTGATTAATATGGACTGGCACTACTGTACAGATTTATTTTTGACCATATGCTCTTTAATTGTCATTGCTTCCCCGAGTTTACCCCCTTGCACATCTGCAGCATGTGTGGGCTGATGCTCTCTCCTTTTGCCTCAGCAAGATGGGAGAACAATTTCTCAGCTGGACACCACTATGAAGAGAGAATTCCAGCAACCATGTCTCCAAAGAGTGATTAAAGTAAAAATAAAGTTTTTTTTAAAATTGAACAAGCAGAGAGTGGGAGGGAGGAAACTCACTGTCATTGATGGTCTTCATCTGCCCGAGCTCAAATTAGCTGGAATACTGTTTAATTGTGAGCTGCTAATGTGCTGCCTCAAAAAGCCAGCTGTTGCTAGAGCAAATGGACCCAGGGAAATGACTTTCAAGTCCAAGAACGGATGAGCTTGCAGAGAATGTGAAAACACTACCACAGCTCTCACTGTGACAGGTCTTACTGATTTAAGATCCTTTTGACTGTAAAACTTGGCTAAGATATAATTCAGCAGAGACTTTGATTCATTTTGAAAAGATTTACACTACAGTTTTAAATGAAGCCCAAGTTAATTAAGTGTCTTCCTACATTACCACAGAACAGTTCCTCAAAGTTCACAAGGGGGAAAAATAGCTTAAAAACTTAAGTTAAATAATCTTTTTCCTCTGTCCCGATTTAAATACGAGAAAACAAAAGATGTATTGCTTAAGCAATTTTCAAGCAAGTTCCAGATACTTGCAATAGGTAGGTTTTTTGAAAACTTTTCCATCTAAAGAAAAATATTTTTGGAAGGGGAAAAATAATAAAAACACTTATGTATTTTCTTATATCTCTGTTTAGTAATAGCATTTAAAAAACCTTCCTTAAATAAGACTTCTCAGGGAAAATGACAATGAGTGCCGTAATTTTCTATGCAAATCAGATTAATAAATTAAAGAAATTTGCTTGCATATAAATGAGAAAGCAGTCAATTTATATGCCTAATAATAACTTTACGTCTTCTCTGTGTGAACTTCGCTAGGAATATTTTTCATATAGACAGATTTACAAAAAAGTGCCAGTTTAAAAAAAAAAGTAAAAGTTTTTTATATCTGCCATTAAATTATTTACAAACTTGCTTTACAAAGGATCTTTTTATATGGGCCCTGATAGGAAGGGAAAGGAAGTGAAGCACAAGTCCCAGCTGTGCATGTATCTACACTGCAGCATGCCACATAGACACAGATTCCTCAGCTTGTTTGGAGACCAGAAACACTAGGGTGAGCAGTATGATGCTGCAGCTACAACCTTCCTGTCTCCAGGCCAATATCAGCTAACTCGAGCACGTTCACGTGGGCTTCGCTGCATCCATCTAACAGGATTCTGAGCAACCAAAAATTCAATAAAAAGGCAGTTTGCGCAGGAGCCCATTCTCTCACTTTCCGATACCTTTTCATTCAAAACTTGCAAAAGCAAATTTGGCAGGCTCTTTCTCCTGCAGGGCAAAGACAACTCGTTGTTTCTTCAGAGGTGAAGTGAAACATCTCCCTCTTGCTTTCATCTAAACCAGCGGCAAGCACACAGCACGGATCAGGTTCCAGCCAAGCAGTCCGAGTTCCAACCTGACTCCCAGTGCTGTTGCATCATTAACTCAAGCAAGCAGAGCCAATTGACATGACCTGAGAATCTGGCCAGATTTCCCTCAAATTTGTGAGAAAATAACTGGTCTCTTCCATGAATTCTGCCTACAAACACTCTCTGACATATTCAGAGTGAGGTAATTCTGTACCACTTTAGAAAGACATAGGTTAAGGAAACACCAACCTGGTTACCTGGGAAAGAAACACTATATTATTTAACAGTTCCATGATTATTTTTCGCACCTGTAATGACATGCATCTTTGCTGATTTCTGAAATAAAAATATCGTTATACCTTACAAGCATTTGTCATCAAAATGTTAATTTCTCTGTTCTCTACCTCTGTCAAGTTTAAGACAAAACCAAAATGCCTGAAAACTAACAAACCAAACAAGAAAAAGAAGTGAAGAAAATAGGAAAGAGGGGTAACAGCAATGAGCAAGATCCTTGCAACCTCCGACTACTGGCAAAGCCTCCATTCAAGGGAACCGGAATTTTGCCTGCCTGAAAGCTCAACCCCCTGTCATTTGAGTTAGACAAGGAGTCAGGTTAGCTAAAAACACCCTTTGATTCCAGCACAGACCTCCACGGTGACCTTGTCCAAGTCATTCATAGGTGTCCTTAAAAGCCAACAGTGCTGCTGCTATAACCATAGCCCTGCCAGCCCCTGTAGGCTGTAAGCAGGAATCCATCTTACTTCATGTATGCTTAACAACTGGCACAGTAAATCTACAACCCCACTGATGGGCTGTTTGTTGCTCTAATACCAATACCAAGCTGTTCTTACATCAGCAACAACATACAAAGAAAGTTGTCAGGAAGGAAGAGAAAAATATTTCCAGAGTTGCCTTCAGACTCCACATTGTGATACACCCTGTGGTATCAAGCAATCTGTGCAAAGGGGAAAAAAAAAAAGTACTGGCAAAGGCTGTTCCTTTTAAGCATGTGTGGTACCTAGTAGAGGTGTTACCATCACGGTTGCCACCTCCCCTCAACCAGCCAGCCTCACAGCACAAGGCAATGTGGGACTTCACCTCTCCCGCTCAGCGGTTTCAACTATCTGCCCCTTTCAGCAACTGAGAGCATCAAGTTTGGAGAAAAAGCGTCTATGGGCAGACTGTCATGCAGTTGTAGCTCAGATATGGGCTTCTCCTATAGTCTGTCTTTTAGAGGACGTTTATCTCATGAACAGGAGGATTTGTCACACTGAACTGCTCCCGAGTTCAATTCTGTTTACACTTTCTTGTAAAATATTTACTGCTCTTTCCCCAGAAACTAGAGAGTTGGGGGGAAGACAGGCCAAGCTCTGCACTTTGACTGGTGAACATCTCTGCTGGAAGGTGTCCAAATTGTAGAAGAACCATTTGGCATGTGCCTTTGACATCGCAGACACATAGATTAATAGCCTGCCCCCTCCCCTACCTCTGGCTTTAATATCCTGTCCTTTAGAAGCGACTCTCAGAATCGCTTTATATTATGTTATCCTCCCAGGCAAGCATTTCTTGTTTTGTGATTATTTTTGCACTTAAACAGTAATACACTTTTTTCCCCTACTGAACTGGTGTTGTCTACAAAACAAGATTGCATACACTCACCTGCTCCAGTTTAAGGCACCATCCTTGTTGCTGCAAATAGACCTCTCCAAAACTTGCATAAGGACAATCCTCCCTCAGACATATATCCTCTTACAACATCCCTGAGAATTCTGCTTCTCCAAGCACTGTAGATGAGGGGGATTTGCCACTTGAAGCTCTGGGATTTAATGTTATCTAGCTCCTGCTGGACAAACAATACTCCAAGCTGTTGTGAAACTACACCTTGCTCAAGCAGCTGCCAGCACAGGAGCTTAGATTTATGTATACCATTTTAAAGGAAAAATTTCATGTTATAAATACTTCATTTACAGAAAAGAAATTAAAATCCAGAATATTAGTTTACTGAGTTAGATTTCTCTTCAATTAAAAAAAAAATTAGGTATTTTTGAGTTAGAAGAAAGGTAAGCTTTATAGTAATTTCACTTAGAAAAAGAACACCAGTTTTAAGGCTTGGGGAATTGCTAATTACAGTCATGGGGCTCCCTGTTTTCCCCCAACTTAATATGACATGGCCTAACATTCAGGTTACATCTATACTTTGGAACATACAAGTTCTGAAGGCAGACCTTCACACAATAATAACTTTGTAAGTACATACAGCACACACCTTTAAATACTTAAAAGCTTTGCATGGGGTTTCATGGGGTCCTAGGCATTTGGGAGGTTCCTGGCTTACCAGTATGAGCAAAATAATTTCAGCCTAGCTATTCCCACTCTCCGGTCTGCTTCACCCTCCCGTTAGACATGCCTGCTCCCTACTACACCAACAGCTTGGTGGCAAAACTGCTGAGGGTGACTATTTCACAGATTAGAAAAACAGAAGTTTGTACTCAATTGCCTTCATGAACAGGCAGGAACATCAAAGCCGGGGGAACATCAGAGGAAATATACTAGGTATAATGCATACTATTTTGATTTTGTCAGGCAAAATAGAGAAACCACTGCTCTGCAATAAGCAGCTGCCCAACTGCAGTGGAAACAAGTGACTGTCAAAAGGCTTGGAAGCACCCAAAACTTCAAGCACTCAGCTCAACATGAGGAGGTCTTTCATCGAGGAACCAGCTTTGCAATACACGAGCCCAGGACTGAAGGGATTCCACACACTTACTGATTTTTTACTTCTTTAATAGCATAGAAATAAGAAAAAAAAAATTCCACTGATATTCTGCAAATTCATCAACTTCGCATAATAAGCACAATGGGAAGAGGCAAGCAGGAGGAATATTTTTTGGTCCAAATTCCAACTGAAATCCAAGAAAATTTACTGCAAAAGTATTTGTTAGCTATCATGCATCTTCTTTCAAATTTCAAACTGAATAGAGAACATTTCACTGCCTTTAAAAAAAAGCCACAGAGTTTTTAAGCTCTGTTGTTCTCACCCTTATTCATGTTGAGGAGCCTCTTAGGGAGATGAGGATGTGCCATCTGTACAGGCACTTTCACCAATGACAATGATTGGGTGAAAGCACAAATACAGGCTAGGCACAGAATGGATTGAGAGCAGCCCGGAGAAGGGCTTGAGAGTGTTGGTGGAGGAGAAGCTCAACATGAGCTGGCAATGTGCGCTTGCAGCCCAGAAAGTGAATCGTACCCTGGGCTGCATCAAAAGAAGTGCGGCCAGCAGGTCAAGGGAGGTGATTGTACCCCTCTACTCCGCTCTCATGAGACCCCACCTGGAATACTGCATCCAGCTCTGGGACCCCCCCAACATAAGGAGGGCTTCAACCTGTTAGAGTGAGTCCAGAGGAGGGCCACAAAGATGATCAGAGGGCTGGAGCACTTCTCCTATGAAGACAGGCTGAGAGAGTTGGGGTTATTCAGCCTGGAGAAGAGAAGGCTTCGCGAAGACCTGATAGCAGCCTTCCAGTACTTAAAGGGGACCTACAGGAAAGACGGAGAGGGATTCTTTATCAGGGAGTGTAGTGATAGGATGAGGGGTAACAGTTTTAAACTGGAAGAGGGTAGATTTAGATTAGATATTAGGAAGAAATTCTTTACTCTGAGGGTGGTGAGACACTGGAACAGGTTGTCCAGGGAAGTCGTGGAGGCCCCATCCCTGGTAGTGAAGGCCAGGCTGAATGAGGCTTTGAGCAACCTGGTCTAGTGGGAGGAGTCCCTGCCCATGGTAGGGGCATTGGAACTAGACGATCTTTAAGGTCCCTTTCAACCCAAACCATTCTATGATTCTATGCAAGTTGCTGACCCATGCCTTCGCTTCATGGTTCAAGTAGTCATCAGTCATCTTTGCACAATGATAACTTGCATTTTAGTAGCAATTGAAGCTTGTGAAGTCCACCTGGGAAACGCAGGTAACAGTTGGATTGGGTGGCACACAGCATGCCCCCCCCCATTTCTCCCTAGTTTCACTCCCTTGCTTAATTGCTTGCACTAAGATAAATGCACGACAATCATACACGTGGGGAGAATGTTGTCGCACTTCTTAAACATTCATTTTACTCAGTTGTAAGTGACAACAGTAAGACGCAAATGCCAGAAGCATCTCTGATGTTTTGATGGTACTCGATTTTTTGGTTCGGACTCTTCGCTATTTTATAGGTTAATAAAGATGTGTTGATAGAGATATTCATAACATGCAGACACCCAGGTTGTGCAATAGAAGAACTATAGATATATCCTCCATTATATGAGAATAAATGATGGAGGGGCACAGACAGTTAGGCACACAGGGGACAGTGACAGAAAACATACTTGATTATTTTAATTTCCTAAACAGTGCAAGATCTGAATGGGTCTTTAAACTTCATATGCTCTAGCATTTGTCTGAAGCTATTATCTCGTCCAAAGCTCTCACCTCTGTGCAAACCAAAGAGACTCTGACACAAAAATAGGGAGATCTAATCAGAGTTTATTGCTTCTGGTATAAGCACTGCCACAGGGTTTGGTTTTTTGTTACCTTTTTTATTAAATTTAAAAACTTGAGCATCCATATTTGGGATCAAAAGGTGATTCCTGCACCCTGCTGCAGGAATTTCTCATACAATAAAAAACCTTTTCTTGTAATTTGTTGGGAAAATAGGTGACTTTTCATTACTGAAACAGGGCAAGAGAACTTTTCCTCAGATTATATTCAGAATTGATAATCTCTTTATATAAGAGGGGGCGAGTCCCCACACCTGGACCTCTACTACAGCTTCACTGCAATCGTACAAAGTAATCCTATCACTCTCACAGAGGACAGCACTAGGATTGCCTACACAGGAGCAAACTGAAATTTAGAGAAATGGATTTGTTAGCACAAAATCACAGATGCCCCATATTGCTTAATATGTATTGCTATATGTGCCTCAGTCTCTCCTCAGAGCACTTTTATGCAAGCACAGTTCAACTTACTTCAGGAGAACATCTTCCGATTTACAGCTGCATGGAAGAGCATCAGACTTTCTGACTAGATTGTCTCAAAGTTCTAGGACCGGTCAAAGAAATCAGGCAATGGGGATCAGCACCCTCACATACAGTAAAATCACCTGTCCAAAAAAGCCATATAAAACAAGAGTGGTAATTTAAGATATAAACCAACACATCTGGCTGTGTGTTTCAAACAGTTTGCAACACCAGGCACCCAAATGCCACTGAAATTCTTTAACTGAGACACTTAACACGGCACATCCCTAAAACCACTCATCTACAACTAACCTCTGCCATGGCTCCCAGGACTTACCTCACCAACACCAGTTACGAGTCTTTCCAACTCCGCTGGAAGTACAGGTTGTAGCTGTTCAGAAGAAAGTGAGAAGACTGTGTGCCACAATCACAGTGGTGATTTTTTAATTCAGTTTTTTGGACAGAAACCAATCACATTGTTCACAGGCACAAGCAGTGCACAATAGCGAGTGTGATATTTGTTCACATCAAGCGGAGTGGCACAGAGCCCAGAACAGGTCGTTCCACAGACTCCCTGCTGTCCATCCTGGGTGATGTACAAGGCTGACACCATGCTGCCTCCTCACTGGCTTTTGCCACAGCTCACTCTTGTGTTTTTGAAGTCTCAGGAACGGGAAGAGAAATCAATTCTTTGGGCTAGCCGTGTTTCCTCTCAACACCTGGCCTTGTTACTAAAGCTCAACTTAAGATTTGGGTTTAGCATGAGCAGGTCTGCTTCTAGCTAAGGAGTTTTGCTTGGACACTTGCCCACTGCCTCCTGGACACGCTGACACACTCTCATGAGGAGAGGCCGGGCGAAAAGATGGAGACACACGACGGGTTCAACTCTTGGATAGGTCATTGTTGGTCTTCAGGAGCACACGTGCTGGCCAGCCTGAGAAGGTTTTAGTAAACTATGAGCCTGCTTGGACAGAACAGTTCTGAAAGGCACAATCCTTTTTTTGTGTTATTTACCTGAATGTGAAAAGATATTTTTTCTTATAAGATTTTACTCATAGTAATTAACTGTACTTTTAGTTTTCTTGTCTTCACATCCTCAGACTTGAAGTGAAGTTTCTAGAACAAATAGTTAAAAATTCCTTCAAAGCAATGGCAGAAGGATTACATAAAAAAACAATGGAAAGCAGATAATGGGCTGTTAAGTTCTTTAGGGTCAGACAGCCACAAAAGGAAGGGAAGGGGGAGTTATATGAAAATTATATACATGGAATTTATCTCTGCATATGGAAGACATACTACTTTGGCACTGCTATACTTGTTTTCACTAGTGTTGGTTATTTTAAAGGTATGTTTTGTAGTAGGGTTAAGAAAGATACAAATTAATGATTTTTTTTTTTCCCCCTAGATTGGAGAACACGGGAATATCCAAGTCTCATGATAATAGTTAACGAGCCTGAAGCTCTTTTTGCTGAGATTGTCTAGATGTTATCCAAGCCCCCCAAATTTAATTTTATTAAATCATACACAATTCACACTGAGAAGTAACACAGCTCAGGTGAATAGCAATAATTTTGCTTCATTTCTGAGTGTTTAGTCTGACTTTTATCAATGAATTGCCCTTTTTCAGCCTTTTCTATTTACTGAGAAAAATCTGTATTACTGCCCAACTCCTCCATTTCACAGTCATGATGCATTTAGCAAAAATAAACAAGTAATTCACATATTAATGCTAATAGCAAACACAGTCATGACAATAAATCACGAGCTTCTCGATTTGACCTGAGGGGATTGGATCTGCAAGCCTAACACCCATGCAAAATTCATTTCTTAATTCCTGCACTCCTTAAAACTGTTTATTTAAATAAAGAAGTTAGCAACAAAGTAAAACAGAAAGAAAGGGATTTTTCCCCACCCCCCTTTTTTTTTTTTTTAAAGTGAGGGTTTATAGAGAAACACTGAGTGCCACAAGTTGGCAGTGACATATCAAGGCAAAATAATGACAAATATCGTTACATTGCCATCTGGTGACTGCAAAATGGCTTATTGAAATAGGCTGATGATATCACCTCTGTTGTTGCTATACATATACACATGTCCCTGCTGCAAAAACTACTACTTAAACAGGACTGTATTTGCAGCTGACTATATCTGTAGGAATAGTTTCATTATAATACACTTTTTGGACACTACACATCACTACTTTGTGTGCTCACCTGGTGTCCTTCAAGTTCTAACACTGCAAAATCTTTGGGACAAAATGGTCTATTTTTTTATATGCATATCTATGTACATTATATACCCAGACATATATGCATATACATGCAAGACACCTCCTCATTTCCACAAAAATGACAACTGACCAGCACCACGGAAGCCTGGGCTCTATCCCTCAATATTTTACATACGAAGCAGAACGCTGAAGATCTCGGCAGATCTGAGCTTTATGGTCTCCTTAACCAAGTACAGGTGCAATAGTCGTTTTCAAGCTTTCACAGTCAACTAAGACTGTTGGATGGAGCCTGCCACCAGCCTCACTTGCTGGCTGGAAAGTCCAAGTGTGACACGAGGTGTGCCAGCACCCTTTGCTGTGTTTGCCCTCTCCCTGGGACAGTAAGCAAGCAGGATTAGCAGCTCTCAGCTCATCACCACATCCCGGATCCCTTCCAAAGGCCACCACGACCAGTGGGAAGACCTCTTTGGGCTTTGCCTCAGGTCCTTCTCAAGTCCTTTGAATGCAGCCTTCCTACCCACGTCAGGCAACACTGACAGACACAGTTGCCATCACGCTATGTTTCCTGAATACTTGCAGCAGGCCATAAAGTTAAAACCTATCACCCAAAAACAGACAAATGAAAGAATCAAACTTCAGTGATAACACAATTAAGGTTTCTCTAAAGTGGCTGTCATCCCCTAATGCATATTTAGACAAGTGGTGAAAGCCCAGATGCATTATGGGATGATAAAACTCACCTTGGAGGGACTTAATGCTTAATTAAAAGGACGAACACTGCAATAAATGCACTAATGAGATAAAATCACACTAATTCCTAAATCTTATGGATCCAAAGTGTCGGTCTGAGTTTTAATTAATAGAGTTCTATATGGGTTTCTCAGAAATAATAATAAAACATTGAAGTAGCAAATCATGCCTGAAATCTTTCACAAACTTATTTCAAATACTACAAAATTTTTATTTAGGATTTCACAGTTTGCACAGTCCCAAAGATGACTAACCCTTTTGAGATGTAATTTTATGCTACTGCAACCCTTTCCCTTTAGATTATAATGTTATTTTATTGCTAGTTTAGCACATTTTACATGAATGCTCACCAACATTGTTTCCTCTCCCCTTCCAGTTCTCTTTCCTCAGTCCCTGAGAGATACTGAATAGGTCCATAGCACTTGAACATTAGCTACACACAGCCCAGACCTTGCAACATTTCTCCCAGAAACTGTTATTTTCACTTTCGTCAACCTAACCCCCCCCAACCCCACTGAATGATACCACAAACACTAAAGAAACCTCAGCATAAGAATGACATGCAAAACGCTCATCTAAGTATCTAGTTAATGAAAACCTACAGGGTGGTCACAGCTGCTCTCTGCAAGCCCAGTGTATAAGCAGGCAACAAAGGACATCCGATGAAGGCACCTAACAGCCTGCTGGTGCTTTCAATGCAAGTCAGGTGAGGCTTCACTTCATGCCCTTGTTCCTGGGTAGTAGCTTTCCATGGCACTTTCTTCCACCTCAGATCTAGCAGAGACCTCACATTTCCAGTTTCACCACCAGAAATGTGGTATCCTCCCATTCACACATGGAAGCCCACATGGGGTGTCTGAACTGGACCAGTTCAGCACTGCTGCTTTGAAGATTTTGGATTTTCCAACTCTGAGCATCAGGCACAGGTTGCAAACCCTGGATTTAGTCTTAATACTTGTGCAGAGATGGTAGCAACTACCAAAATGGGTAGTTTTCTAGTTTAAGAGTCATATTGCAGGGCAAGATGCCTCCCACAGGGTGTCACAAATCATGCGGCTGTTAAATGGCATTTCTCTGCCGAGGCGACATGTTTGAGACCACCACAGCCAAAGCTCAGTGCAGGGTCTATTTCCAACCCAAGGGCCCACTAGGCTCACTGAGGCACACTGTGATGTGCCTTTCTGCTGTGGTCATGATTGAAAGCCTAGCCAAGTCAACAGCTCACCTTCCCACCAGCTTCAGTGGGTTTGGAATAGACCTCATCGAGTTAGTTCATGGCCACCTTGCCACAACACCTTGTCTCATCTGCTGGCAAAACTGACCCTGTAATGCACAGCTCTCAGTCCTTGTGCATGGTACTGTGGATCAGGTCAGCTCTCATGCATCTGCTCTATTATTTTTCCCCATAACTGTTAGCACAAATAGGGCATGAATTGTTTCCTCCCTTTCATAAGGCTACGAGATTCATGAGGTGGTTACTACCCATGAGCTGAAGGCCCAGCTCATGTTTCTCAGGGAGGGATGGTTTATACCGTTAGACGGGGGCATTTTAAGTCTGGAAAGTGGACCACGTGGTGTGCCCCAAGTAGACACGGAGGATGCCAAGGGCTCTGGACCCCTGATGCCCAGGGGAGCATGTCACCTCCATATTCCTAACATTAGGCTTTGTCACCCTCTAGTGGGCTACGTACAGAGCTTTACCATCCCCACCGGTGGTGTCCTGCCCCAGGACCTCTGAAGAGCACTGACAGAGGCTTAACCTTGAAAGACAAAGTTTCAAGGTTCAGTGCCCAGAGAAGACTCAAACGCTCAGCACTTGCAAGTCTTCTCTTTTTTATTTTCTTTTCTCACTTGAAAAACAACCACAACAAAATAATAAAAAAAAAAAAAACCAACCCAAAACACTACCAAACCAAAACCAACCTATAAACTGTCTATGAAGCAGCAATGAAGAAACACTAAAATCATGTCAATATATACTGGCAGAAGGTACAAGAGTATGCCCGCATTAAAGTTTTATGTATGTATTTATGTATTACACATGTACTACTCAGCAGATCTATATTAATTTGTAAAAGATAGAAATTAATATTAATATACTCATTGCATATATTAAGCAGATTATGACCTATTTTTTGCCTATTAGCACACAAAATGTGCAGCACTGCTCATTATTTTATGCCCTGAAATACATTAAAGGGGCTAGGACTCTACAACAGCTTGAAGGGGAATACAAACAAGATTTTGTCTTCTAAAATAAATGCATCTGCAGCTTTCTCTAAATCATTTTATGATTTTTTTTTTTTTTTTTTAAGTATTTTGTAATTCTGGTCTACTGGTACATTAAGACTGTACATTTTGAAACAGAGCAACTTCTGCTTTGGGTTCAAATCCTCCTTTTGAGTACCAAAGCATGATTAGAAACCTTGTCCTTTTTTGTCTTTCATACATGTAGGTGGCAAGGCCTGATTTTTTTAGGGGCAAGTTCTTTAGGTAGGAATAACTTGTTGAAACATCTCTGGCTATCACACAGGCAATCTTTTCTGGCTATCTTTTCTACAACCAATGAGCAGTGAACACGGAGACAGAGTTGGCATTAGGTTTATCAAGTTGTATAGTTCTTTGCAGCAAACCAGGATTGCTCTTTCACCACTGTTTTCCCAGGCCAATATTAGCACGCACTGCCAAGGAAATTGGCAGTAAAAACACTAAGTCTTTTTATATTGGATATGTAAGCTTAAGAATAAAAAACCCAGATAAGTAGGACCTATTAATGTCACTTCAAAATTAGCAGATGAACCAAAGCCAGCAATCTTTCTCCTTAAAAACTACCTTCCAGACTCACAAAATGAAGCCTTTTTTCTGGTCCTGTTTTATGCTGTTACATACTTGCAATAAATAGCAACTTGAAGCTCCATTTAGGGATTGCATCTACAAGCTGCCAACACAAAATAATCATCCACGTCCTGAAGATGAAGGTACTTGCAACCTAACAAAATTTGATGAGATTTCCTAACTTCCCTCTTTCATGATGGCAGAGATCCCATGAACTCAGGCAAATTCAGAGCATACCTCCATTTCCATGGCACTTCCAGGCCTTGGCACTGTCTCAGGCTCACACAAAATTTAGGTCTGCACACAGAGCTTTGCAGCTCTGAACCTCGGGTTACTCCTCAGGAAAGCACACACCTGCATACAGCTCATTGCTTGCACAGGACCACAAAGGGTATGGCCGTCTACCAACTCAGTGTGTACCTATCTGAGCACCACCTAGCCAACTATGCGCAACCAAGGCACAAAACGGATGAGCTGGATAGGAGCGGCAGCGCAGAGAGAAAGCCCTGTCCCCTCTGGCCACCTGCAATGCCTCTGTGCAGCGTGGCAGCCCTCGTTCCCGGCTGTCCCGGCGAGGCAGACACTTACAGTGTTTGACTATTACAGCACAGCCAAATCAAATGCACAGCCACTGCTTCCTCAGATGTCTATATTTCATTTAAACTGGGATAAAGCAAAGAAACTGGAATATTGTCTCATCATGCATTCTAAATCAGCCAGGGTAGAAAATAATGGGGAGTTAATCAGATCACTGAAACTCTAATTCACTTGGTATTGATCGGGCAGATTCCTAATGGGACGGCAGACCAATTTCAAATTACAGTAAGCTGACTTATCCTGGAATACCAATGACCAGCTCCTGAGAGGAGCCTGGACAGACCACGGGCTCTCTTCTCATTATGGTACATGCTCGACTGAATGCATCAATGTATAATATGATGCAGCATTTGGCTAATTAATAGGAGATTGATGAAAGGTGCAGTTTTGAGAGCAGAAATCTCACTTGAATAAACGTGGGATGAAAGTCCCAGCAGGGATGAAGTACACAGAGCCTTAGAAACAATTATAAAAAAAAGGAAGAGGGGAGCTAATGGAAGGTAATGAAATTAAACTAGGCTTTTCATTATATTAATCAGAGGCTTCATCACCAAAATCTAATATATGTCCCATTTAACTCTTTACTGGCTTTATTTATAATTTATTTAGAAAAGGCTTTGAATTATGACCATGGTATCACAGACAGTCCGTCCTGAACTGGATGCCTTTGAGCAGAGGGAGCCAGGGAAGAGTTACCTTCATTTACACTGCATTTCCAGGTCAGAAATCTTCCCTTAACAAACTACACGTAAGCAAATCCTGCTGGTTTTAGGCAGTGACAGGACTAAGGGACTGCTACTGCAGTATTTTTTTCTTGCTTGCTGGAGCCACCGGGGGAAAATGGTACTTTAGTTCATAGCAGAGGATGTCTTTGTACTGGTTGGGACCTTATCACAGGAAGTAAGTTGCGATTAGATCCTCTCACAAACATTTGTACACTGAAAATTGTATGCCACTTGTCTACACTTGGAATTGTGGTGCATACTGCCCATTTTTCCTATTGTATTTTAAAACTACATCCTCACTGTCATTTCACAAGTACATTTAAAGTCCACTGTGTGTGCTGAAGGCTGTACAGAAGTAGTGTGATAGCTAGTAAAGGACCTGCTGAAGCCATTGGGCTCTCTGCTGGCACAGTCCACTGGTTTTCACTCCAGGACACAGGGTTTAGCATTGTGGATCTCAGTCAAGTTATTCATTACAGGTAAAAGATAGTTCAACACGAAGGAGGACTCCATCACTGACAAAGTCCTCCTACCTCTCATTTTGAAGACAAGGCCCCCGTGAAAAGTCAGATGCACTTCAAGCAAGTAAGCTCTGCTTAGCCAGCACTTGCTGCCATCCCAGCTGTGAGATCATGCCGAGCTGTACATACCTCAGCTGATATTTTCACAGCAGCCAACAAGGAGCACACGTAGCCCGTCCAAGCCATACACCCAAGGGGTGGCACTTCCTTAGAGCACACTGACAGTCCCAAGTTGTCTTGTGAATGGAAACTGAGGGCTGAAGTTGCACCATAAAAGACCCGTTGCTTTAACTTACAGAAATAAATTGATGTAGTCCTCTCCACATCCACAAAAGTAGACAAGGTTAGGCACGGGCTCACTGTAACATTTGAAGACACTATTATATACTGCTACAACCACAACAGCGCAGGGACAATTTAGTCTTTATGAGAGCAACTGTTTTTGCCTGCAGCTTGCAGATGTAAAATATTATGAGAAATACATACAGTGTTCATTTTCAATTATTGCCTCATGTGACTACAAAATGAATTCTGAAAAACAGAATATATCAATTATTCAGATTAGTAGTTTTAAGTATTTATTAACAATTAACATGTAGGGTATACGAGTAATTCACAAATCATTCACTTACAAAAGCAGCCATCAGGTTGCACAATCAGTTCCCTGAGGCACAGTGTGATTTCTACTTTCTGACTGGACGCTTCAAAGGATTTTCAACCAAATAGTGTACCCACGTAGCGATTTTTCCAAACATATTCATACAGAAGTTCACTAAAGTGTGTGGAGATGCCTAGCAGCCATCCAGTTTTGCCATGCAACAGCCTGCCTCCTGTCATGCACTGTACAAGACCTGTGTCACCCCTTACCTGAATGGCAGTACTTCCGAGAGAAGGATTTGTCCCCTCGCCAAAAGGCAAAATAGACAAAAGTAATCCAAGCTGGAACTGTGCCAGGCTTCTGACACAGAGGATGATCTAGAGACAGTATACGTTCCCTTCTGGAACTGAATTTAATTTGCTCGCCTGCTCTGGGTGCAAAGATTATGGGGAAAAATATATATACACACATACACTGAGATATACATACGGATACGCCATTTAAGAGCTATCAGCAAAATTTACCGTAGTTCTTTGTGGTGAACTTGATGGTAACAATTACTTTTCTATTTTAATCCTACATTTTCACCTGTTCACAGGCACCTCTAAGCTGACAGAGCTGCAATATTTTATGGTTTGCCCTAAAACTGGTAAATCAAAGGAAAAAATCATTTGAGGTTTCTCTAGAACTAAAGTCTGCCTTTAGCTAAAGGAAACCAAGAAAAAAAAACTCCACACCACCTTTCTGGAGGGACTTCTGCACCCTCCCCTCCTGAAGTTGGGTGGTAGCCCCATACCTGGTTGATGGGGCATAATAACAGGTTGCATTATTTTTTTTCCTGAGCCAGTCTTATGATGTGTGTCCAGCTCTCATTGCAGATTGACTCCAAAAGGATCCATTTCCTCAAAAGGACCCAGTCACTGTCAAGGAAGGCAGTACAGTTGCAATATAAATGTGCTTATTCTCTGAAGCAAAAGCACCCAGAAAGGGTGTGGTAAGCTGGCCAGAGTGATAGGTGAAATGACAGAGCTGGAGGGGCCTCTCAGCAGCCTTCTCTCCCAGTCCTTTCAGTTCCCACCTGCTGGTTGGACCAACACTCCCAATCCAACACCACCTAATCCTGTACCAACATCCCCTAACTGGGTGATAATTAACTGCTAAAATCTGGTCCTTAAAGACACCTCAAGGCTGGATCGTTTGGAATCCAATTGCCTGTGGTTTATTTCTGCAAAAAAAGCAAACTGCATAAGACAGGAAGGCTGATGCAACAGCACAAGTGCAAAGGGCAGGGGTCCGGCTGTGCTGTGGCAGGTTTCCTGGGAGGCACCGACAGAAGAGACTGCACAATTGTTTGCCTGCCCTGGGAATAGCTCCTTTTGTTTTTGGCATCATGTTTGATGCCAGGTTTCCCTAAGTAGAGGAACTGTGAAGCAAAGCTAATGGGGCAGTTGTCCTCAGAGTAGTAAGTTGTAATAAATCCATTCACGGAATCATAAGGCTGGCAATCCATTAACAAACAGCGGCTTCTACTTAACCTAAGACACAACAAGATCTCATACGAAATTACCATCAACATACATACTATTTACATAAATCCCTTCCTTCAGTACATTTCCCTTGTCCTTTTAATCTACCCAAATGAAATCCTTCCTACAGCCCAATGCCAGCAATACGCTGGCAGCTGCTGACTCTAAGGGTACAGCCACAAAAAAAGGAGAGATGAAAAGATGTACTTGATCCATCTTGACCGTCTCTTTGGTTATGTCTCTATCTGACAACAACATTTAGTGCGCAGGGGGGTGGGGGGCAGAAAAGGAGCAACATCACTGTTGCACTCATATCCAGCCTAACATGGAGGATTCCTCCAGTTTTTCCCCAGGGTGGGATTTGACTCTGGCCAGAAAGCTTTCATTTAGAATTCGGGGTTAGAAATGGCCTTTTTTTTTTTAAAGAGGATACTAAAGTTGTTAGATTTGAATTACTCATTTTTTGAAAAAGGTGTTTGCCCACTGCCACTGTACTTTTCAAGATTATTACTTAGTATTTCCTCCTCTGCTTCCATCCCCTTTATTATTTGCTGCACTGTGCAAGTCATTTATGAATATACATGAAGGCACATGCATTTGGTGACAGTTTTTCAATAAAACATTAGAGAACTGCATTCAAAACCACTCAGCGATGGGTAAACAGTTTCTATTTTCAGGGTAAATGGAGCTATGCCAATGCTGACAATTTTCAAAATAACTGACCGTTAATGAAACGGGTTTCCAAAAGCTCTGCCCCAAGGAGGCTGAGACATGCCTCTTGCCTAGCTAAGGTTGAAGTAGAGAAACATCAAGCCATGTACACCAGGGCTGTTTCTTTGCCTGTATTCAGATAACCAAATACGTGAGAAACTTTGCATACTCAAGGACCATAGAGAACATCAAGGCACGTACAAGACAGCGTTCCCTTTACAGTTGGCTTCGTAACCTCGTGGAGTTCTTCAGGGAAAATTGCAATCATTTTAGAAGGACTGACAATAAAGCAGAAAATTGTTAAGTGTCATGTGGCACCTACTTTTTGAGCTCCATTTATTCCCTGCCAGCTCAGTACAGATCATGCATTGCCACTGGCTGTTTCACTACTCGGAGCAGACAATCACAAGCTTCAAAATACCCCTGACTTACCAGAGAGGATTCAGAAATAGGCTCTTTTGGCAAGGTTTGCTATAAAGGAACAGCTCCTGCCAAAACAAACATCTCCCTGCCACCCCCCCAGCAGGAAAAGTAGAAAAAAAATCTTTACTGAAGACAGACTTTTCCTACAGCAAGACTGACCTTTTAGTCTGTAATTGATGTGCTACAAGAAAGGTTGGAGAGAATGCCACTGCACTGAGAGGGTTCCACGGCATCCTCATAAACTTAACTGAGGGTATTGATTGTGCTGGCTACAGGAAGCCCTGGTGGAGATGCATTGTTAGACTTCAGCTGATGCTGACTCTTTTTCATAAAGCTATATACATCAGTTAGAAATTGTTATTGATAGATGTTTTAGCAAGGTAGTGGTGTTTTCAGAACTGCACAACCACAGAGGATACCCAGAATCTGAGCTATTACTGGTCAGTGCTGAACAGGAAAAACACCAAATTATTGCTGTTGGCCATCTGCTGCTCATATTCATGACTAAAAACCAACAAGGCATAAAGGGAATAAACATTTCAGCCTGGGAATCAGCATGGAGCTTTTTTTCGCCTTGTCACAAGCTAATCTGTGCAGAAGGGGAAACATTTTAATGCTTTACATTACCATGCAAGTAATGAGTTTCTGAGTTGCCCTTGAACTGGAAAAGCAGATAGTTTTCTGGGTGGAGCCTAGTGCTGTTTTATATAACGAACCGCCTTCGACAACTTGAACAGTCACAAGTCATCCACAGATTATATTCACTTTTATCGCAATTTGAACCAACAATATTCAAATTCCTTATTTTAAATTGGGGAGGGTGAAGATGTCAAGAAAAACTTTCCCTTCCTTCCACCTTGCATACCACACAGTGAGCAGGTATGGGACTAATTATCAGACTAGGTCTTGCCACACCTCAGTGACCATTCCAGTCACTGGTTTTGCAGGTACACAACAGTGAAGTCTTCTCTGCAGGAGTGAAGCAACAGCCCCCACAAGGGCCTTGAACACTATTGAAGATCATAGTTTCTGCAGACTGTACACAGGCAAGTCAGGCTTTAACAGGCCCTTCTACAAATGAGACATGAGGAGAAAAAAAAAAAAAAAAAAAGGAGTAACAGCAAGCTTCCAAAGCACGTGCTTGTTTGGGAAAGAGGGTTGTTTTTGTGGAGAACCTCATGTTTTGAGGCCTCTGATAGCACAGCACTGGTGGGAAGGGATCTGAGGTCATATTGTAGTCTTTCTTGGGTACTTTGGGTGGCCCTCTGAGTTGTGACATCTAGCATCATTGCCTTTGGTCTGTGCCTTACCATGCACCAGTTAGCTGGACAGTTGATTCTATCCTTATTTCATCCACTGTTCAACAGTTATATCTTACAAAAAGGTATTCGGGGGACAACAGGCTGACTTTGCTTTCAAACCTCTACAACATTTAATGCAATAGCAACTTCTGCTGCAGCACGTGACCAACTTTCAAATTTGTTTTAAAAATTCTACTATTTTATCTTAAAAAAAAAAAAAAAAAGACAGCGTTTTGCGTTTTCCTTTACCTGCAGTAGATGTAATGTCCAGGATGCTCAGGTGAAACTGGGGCAAAGGCAAAAGTCAACTAAGCATCACCTAACAGGTTGAAAGACAGTAGAGAAATAAAAGCCATGTCCGTTTTCAAGCAATTTGTGCCTTCACTTGGAATTTCTCAGCACTTGGCATCCCTCCCGTCCCTTGCCGCATTTTAAGACAATCTGTGCTCATGCTTTCCATCATTGAGAACATTTGTCTTCATCTCTCATCTTGATGCAGCAAATATTTACACTTGCAATTAAATACTTCAGTGGGACCAATTTCTAAGCTTTAAGTTAACTACTCAAATTTACCTATGCTTCTTGGATCATTTTATGTAAACAGATGATGGAAGAAATATGACTTTCTCCCCTCTTAGGCTAAGCGCATTCTCCTGCAACAACAGAGTACTGTGTATGCCAAATACTCACGTCAGTGCAAAAATGCACAGATACATCAATTGTCACTGCCTCCCACTACCTACATCCAAGGCACACTTACATCCAAGTATTGATTTCCAGAATTTCTCCAAGGAATGCCAAAAATAATAAACAAAAAATAAATCAAAAGCAAAAGCCTCTTTCCATTATGTATTAAATATCCTTCCATGAAGTTAGAACAAATAGGAGATGTATATAGAGTGCAATGGAGACATAAATCTAGTGTCGTAGTAATCGATTTCTGTCTTGTTCTTTTATTTCCAGTAAATAATGATCTTCAGATCTTTCATGGTGGCACTACTGTAAAGTCTGCTAAGGGAACACAGGCAGTGTTTCATCTTTGATATAGCCAACAATATTGCCACTCTAAAATCATTACACTCACTTATTTCCTGTAGCACACTGGTAACAACATTTAGCAGGATCAAAGGAAATTTACAGAGGGTATCCCCTCCACTAACCTCCATCCAATCATGTATATGATCAATAACACATTTTGTATTGTTCAGCAGTGTGCAGAAGGTACAGATTTCTGCACAAAATGATGCAGCCGTACATTTCTAGTCAGTCTTCAGTTTTCTAAAGAACACTCCTGGAAAGTATAAGCAGCATTCATGCCTGGTTAGATCAATTCTATTTAGAGATACTTTTTGTATGTAAATTAAAAGCAGAAGAAACCTCCATAACCAACCTTATTTCCACAAAATATGCACAATCATTTGTTGTTAGTGCTGTGCAAAACTTTAGTGTCCTTTTCTCCATTCAGTCTTGAAGTAGGTTTTTCAATTTGGATCAAACGAGGATATCTAGTTATAAACTACAAATGAATTAAATAGCAACCGTGGGTTACCTTCAATAAAACAAAACAAAAAACCCAACAAAAAACCCCACCAACACAAAAGGAAGGAGTCTCAAAGTACCAGGAAGAAAAATTAAATTACTTTGAAGTCGCTATTGTACCCAGCACACTTTCCAATACATGATTAATACACACATTTCTTGACTTTGTAGCAATTGATAGCAAATTATCAACATCAGACACGAAGAAGTTAATACAGCTAAGTTAAAAGCAAAATCCTAAACTATTTGCCTGTGATCTCATTGAATACAATCCAGGATAGCTGCTCGTCATTCTAGCTGACGTAAAAAAGAGGTGAATCCATCTCATCTAGCCTGACGTGGCAAAAAAAGAAACATTTCTAGTTAAGCTGGCCCACTTTAATGGTCAGTGTAGAGAATAAGACAAGACAAGGTTTTTAGGTGGAATAATGTCTTTCATTAGACTGATGTAGTTGGGAAAAAATATATTAGACTTTAATATACTCATCCATATCTCAAATTCTGATCGGGCAAGGAAAATACACCTTCTCCCCATCACTGTTACTTTTCCCACTTATAGCTGTTGATTGATTAAAGATACTATTTCAAGTTAGAAAACTCATTCTGTCAGATGTGGAAAAGTACTCGGGGGAATACAGTGTTGGCATCCAACTCTGAACAGTGAATCTTTAGCTGAACTTATCCCCTAAAGGGGCAACACACAATACTTGGGACCCGATTCACCAATATTCTACTGCTACCCATTTGCTCTTGTCATTTTCAGCATTAAGTATCAAAACAAAGTGGAAATAGCTTAGTTTAAAAGCTAACCAACTCACACACCAAGGAGCAAACAGCCTTTTATACACAGGAGACTAGCTTCACTGAAATGCAGTAGGCTGTTGCAGCAGTACTGTTATTAGAGACATAATCCATCCTCTGGTACAACTAAGGAAATGCATAAAGCCAACTTTGAACACAAAGCACTAGAAAGAAGCTGAGTTGTGACAGCCAAGTAGCCCATCTGAAGTCTTAGACACATTTTCTTACCTGTTTCATTTGACGTGCTGTGACTTTGGTTCCAGGGCAACTTCTCAAAACAGCCCAGTGTTTTACACTTGTGCACTTTCACAGAAAAGAAGGACATCCTTTTCTTCAATTTCTTTGGCCAAGGCAAAAGCTGTGGCAGGACAAAATGACTGCAGTGACAAGTCAATTTGTTCCTCCAAGTGTTTGCAAGTGTAGGGAACAGCAACTGGTGACCATGGACACCCGAAAAGTCCTACATTAAGAGAAAGCAGCTCTCCTCTATTAGATCAGTATTGCAGTGATGAGACCATTAAAAACCTTAGTTCCACGTTAGCTAATCATTCCTTTGACAATAATTGTCACAAACAGAATTTCTCTATAGATTTTGGAGGTTTCTTCTGAAACAAAGGAGCCCTCAAGGTGCTTAGCAATCCTGAGCTAAAAGGATTTAAACATTTAATCTTAAAGAGATGTTCCCAAGTTCCAGGCTAAAACAGTTTAAAAAGGTCATAAAAAATTAACTTACCTGGCTGACTGAAGCTTTTTTAATGCACTCCAAGTTACAAAGGAATCACAGCTGGAGCCTTTAGGCCAATGGTATAGTATATTTTTCTCCCATTAGCAAGGACAGCAAATACCCACATTTGGATTTTACCACAGCAATTGTCTGCGATTCATTAGTCTTCACAACTGAATATCAAAGCACAGAGCTCGCTGGGTAGGTATATTTTGTGCTTGTTTCACTGAATAACCTTGCAGTTGTTTTCTACAAGAATTTAATAAGAAAACTACTGAGGCAAAAATCACTACCTAGGACTGAGCCAAGTTCTTTCTAAGCTCTAAAAATCAGGAGTCTTCAATTCAACATGCTAAAGACCACTTTAAAAAGCTGAAAGGACAATACTCGTGGTCTGCAAGACGAAACTTGGTTACAGGGGATGCAATTTAGCCAGCTGCACCAGCATGTGCACTTGCACGGATCAATTAGATCCTGCATGGTGAAGCTGATGGGAGGGATTTTATTTTATTTTTTAATTGATTTTTTTTTCTGTTCAAGATTCCCAACATAAAGCAAACTTATCACAGGTGACATCCCTAAACTACATCTTCATTCGTATGAGAAAATCTGAAAGCAAGTCAGGCCTTCCAAGGATGTTAAGGTTGTTCTTTGAAGTAAATCGGATTCTCCCCATTTGTATTAAGAATGAGATCCTTTGCTACTTCATGATATTACATTATTAGGTAGAGTGGATAAGAACAGATTTTTTTTTTCTACATTACCTTTTTAAGCTGAAATTTCCCCCCACTTTGATTAAAATATTTATTTATTATATATTCAATCCGGACAACGGTCACTGTTCATATCCTTCCTTCATCATGACGATGACAACAGAAATCTGATGTAGTCCTGATTTCCAAGTGCGTTACAAAATCCTACATCAAGCTTTGATTTCCTCAAAACCAAAATCTTTAATGTCTGTTGAGGAACTGTTATCTTGTTGGTCCTGACAAAAGGATGCCACAGGTGATCTCTTCTCAAAGCACAGGTGCCAAACTCTTGCCTTTTAAAACAGTAGCAAAAACTCAGCAGAGAAGAGAGATGTGAGCTAAGACTGGGAGCCTGGAAATGCATACACATCACCAGCCTTGGAAAGAATTTCAAAGCATTTGATAAAGTTGATTTTCCAATATGACCATTCCTGTGGCTACACACTCCCAGTAATTGCAACAGTCATGTCCTTTGTACAAGTCAAAATTTGCACAATGCTCATAATTGCATACAAGACTACCAAAACAGGTAGATCTGTCAATCTCTGAAAGCACATTACAGAGCTAGGTATGCTCAGGGATCACAGTTATTAACTAGATATGTTTAAACAATCCTAAAGCAACTGAAGTTTTATTTAGTCTTAAGTGGCTCTGTAAGCCATAAAGTTTTGGTTGCTTCTCAATTATACTTCCTATAAAATAGAGAACCACACTTTTTGTGATAAACTTATGTAGTCTTTCAAGGTGACTGCTTGATCTCAATGAGGACCTAAATGGTTTTTTTTATTATTTTTTATTAAAGCATGGCCATACTCTATTAGACCAAATGTTAGTGTAAACCTGTGTCTAACAGCAGCCAGCAGTGATACTTATGGGAAAAGAGTTAAAAACAGGACGACTACATGCCATATTAGAACTATAAATGGACTACAAACACACAGTTTCCAAGTAATACATCCTTCCTAGTGCCAGAGCAACAAATTTTTTTCAACAACAAAAGCGTGAGCAGTGCTTAGAGCCAGCTCTGCTGTATCTAAGTCCTCCCCAAAGGACCCCTTAAAGAACTTGACAGGACATCTCCAGCATGCTTTAAGTCTACCTGAACAACACTTGTGGGCAGGGAGAAAACTTAAAAGTTAAAATATTGGTCTTCATACAGACTGATAGACTATTTTTCTCTTTATCTACATAAAAAGCACTTTGGGACCCCAATCCAAAATGCTGAGGCCGTATTAAGCGTTGCAAAGTCATCATCCAAAGATGCTTAAGCCTAGTTAACAGATCAAATGTGACAAAGTGGTTACCTGCCTGTTTCACAGATGGGAAATCTATGGATGTAATTATGTAGGAAGATGCAGACCTACAAACTCTGTTGCCTTTCACATTGAAGCAGTCCAGTGCCTTGCCTGAAAGATCCCCCATCCTCACTTGGCAGCCATGATAGCTAGGCCAAAAAAAGCACAGATTTTCATCAGTCTAACTAGACCACCAACTTGAAAGAGTTCAAGGAAGCCAGTATAGCATACCTCTTTGTGCCAGGCAAAAGACACAGAGACAGTTCACTACACACTATTGTCATACCAATGCCACTCTCAATTCTATAATAAAACAAGGTGACAGCCAGCCATTGAGCTTCTACTTTGCTTAGCACTGATTGTACACAGCTGTAGCAAGAAAAACATCTCCCTAATCAAAACCAAACCCCATTGCAATGTAACCTTCTCACCAATATGAAGCAACAGAGCTGCCCTTATTTTTCCATGAGTTCTGGTACTTTAGATCTCAAACCTTTTCATATCATGAAACATCTATTAGCCCAAAGATTAATCTATGCCCTCATCTTATTCCTCATTGCTCAGATCACGTCCCTCTTGCAGATGCAGTCTCTGCCAACTACAGCAACTACTTCAGTAAGCTAAGAACTTGAGGTTAAAATGCTTGTAAAGACAAAGAGAATAAGCACCTGATATCATCCACCTGCTTGAGAATATCTAGTTAACTTTCCAAGTTCCATCATAGATTATGACAATCAAAACAGTAAGTTGCCTAGGCTCCAATTCAACAAAGCACTTAGGCAGGTGTGTAACTTAAAATACACAATTAAAAGCATTCCAATCCATCAAAACACTTAACTTCTACTTAATACAGAAAAATGGGTATGTCCTATTGACTTCCATAAACATCAGTAGAGGATAGTTAAATCAAGGTGAGTTGCTGTATCAAGGTCACACTGTGGAAGCTCTCACCTTTTAGAATGTTTTCAGTACATTTCACAGTGAATATACTAACCGAAGGAAATTGTAGCTGGCTAACAGTAGCGGTACTTTACACCTGTATAGTAACTGCCCAATGAAGGCCTTCGGAAACAGTGAGTTAAATGCATAACTGTGTGGCAGCAGGAAAACATCACACGCTCATTATAGAAACAATATTATCCATCCTACAAACAGGGAAAAATAAGGCAAAAAGCTTCAAGTGATTTGGAAATCTGCTCTTCAGTACATTATCAAGTCTGAAAAACCTGTTGTAATTTTATAATGCTAGGTATGTGCCACACGCTTGGGTGGATCTTATTATCTTATTATTCAACTGTCAATATCTTAAGCTAATATTATTATTTTTAAAAGCATAAAAATAATTTTAATACATTTTATTTATTCATAACTCAGTTTGACAGTCCTTATTTCAAAGAAAACAGACTTTGAAGTCAGTTGGAGTTGTATGGGGATGAAAGACAATCCTCGCAAATGTCATGTGCATTTTACAGTAAATGTTGTTTAAGCACTGAAAGCAGGTGTGCTCACAGATGCTCAGCATTTGATAGTATAGTTCTCAACAGCATTCTAAAAGCCCTCAGGAATTCCAGCACCTTCTAAAATACCCAGCTGGTCACAAATATACTTTCTCACTGGTGACTAAGTCCCTCTCTCCAAGAGAGCTCTTCATCTTTACAAGGTATCTCATCAGTGGTAATAGACAAGAGATTTCAGGCCTCCTAGTGAAATCTGGCCTTATACTCCTCCTCAACACTTACAGTGGTACTCATGTTCTGCTTTGGCAATTCCAGCAGACAGTCCCTCAATACAGTGTGCTTTGTCCAGCACTCAATTTTCAGATCAAAAGGTAAGAGCTAGATGAATAAACTAACTAGATATTTCTTTTTGTGAAAGATCCTATGAAGAACAAGCTGATACCAGCCACAGAATAAGAGTATGAACACTGTAAGGAAAGATTATCATTCAGCACCATAATGACACAAGAAAAGGGGATTCTAAATACATGAGATGTATCACATGAGATATATAAGGCTGGGAGGACTGTGAGTGCCCAAGGTTTCCAGAGCCAGTTCTGACCACAGAGTTCAGCATCCAGACCTTATATTAGCCTGTCTGCAGCAGATAAAGGATTTTACTCCCCTGTTGCCTTCAACCATCCACAAACCTCTCACGACACTAACAACCACAGTGATTGTACTCCCATTCAGATACCTTTGAACTCTAGCTTGTATACAAGCAAGGAAGAACTGCTTTATCTTCCCAGTTAGCATCAGAAATACCAATCTTTTTCCCTAACAAGTTAGCATCAGCTTTATTTCCTCTGCCTAAAATACTACATCTGCACTGCATAACAGGTAACATGCATGGTATTACCACAGCCATTCCATAGTGCCTTCCTTTAACAGCAGAGGAGATAAAAAAATAATGAACACTGCTAGAAACCATATAACAAGAGATACACAGGAAGGTAAAAACAGATGTTTTTCACAGATAAGCAGAAAAACCCTTCTGAATCTACTTTAAAATCAAGATGTACAGAATCCTAAGATCTGAGATCAAGTTATAAAACCTGTACGCAAAGATCAATAGGGCAAGTTATAATACGAACTTAAACCAGATTGTAGCAGTCAGAAGGACCCTTAACTCATGGGATGCACAAAAAGGCCATTTTTGGCCCAAAATAAAGCTGACAAGCCTGCAATTAGCTAGACCTTAGTCCTTGCTTTTTTTTCCCCTTCTTTAAAATGTTTTTTTTTTCCACCATCAGGGGCCTCCCTCAATCACCATAATATTTCCAACATTTTAGCTGGTAACTGCGGTGACATCAACCAGCTACGTCAGCACCTACAGGCACACCCTATCCCATCCCTTTCCCGGAAACTTGTCTACATCCAGTTAGTAGCTCATTAGACAATCCTCTACAGATGATCTCTCTCTCCCTAACCCAGTCCTGCAGCCCAAACTTGCCAGCAAAGTTTAACACCAAGACAGCATCAGACACCTCAGTCTTTTCTGTACCCTTCATCACTTGTTGCCCACCCCATTCAGCTGGGAGCCCATGCTTTTCATACTGTTTCTTCTTCCTTCACATGCCACACCAGTTAAAAATGCAACTGAGTTTTATCATTCCTAGTTTTATCCTAATTATAATGTAGACCTAGTTATCCATTCCCAATGTTATGGATGATGCTTCTATACATTTCAGTAGCTAGTCCCTACTTCTATCTCCCACATGTGGTGTGAGGGGTTTTTTCGTTTTGTTTTATTTTAAGTTTCAGCTCAGACAAGATTTCCCCATTACATCCATCTGGCTGGCCACTTTTGTTGGCTGCTGATTTTCTTGCACACTAGGACCAAAGCTGACTGTGCTTTGAGAAGATTGTCACTGAAGGTCTGATAGTTTTTCCAAGACTCATTTGCCCTACAGAACAGCATCGCATGGGATGCTGCCAAGCAGATCCTTGGAAAGCCACCACTTACTCTCTTGCAATCAGAGGTCCATCCAGCTGTTAGCCTGCCTCACTCCTCTTTGGATCTTAAACTCTACAAATTCATGTCACTGCAGCCAACATTGCCATTGACTACCGTAGCCCCAACCAGGTCTTGGTTATCATTAAGAGCAGATTCAGCAGATGACCTCCTTTAGTGAAGAGGAATTGGAAAAAACTCAGGTTTGATTTCTTGGTAGCTTGTGACTGATCCAAGAAAACTGTTCACTGCTTGTTTGGAAACAAAGGCAAAATTAAACTAAAGATTAAGTTGCCAAGAATTATATGCCTACTGTTAAAATAGAAATTATATTAGTAATCCAGTATTTTGTTTTAACACAGTGATAGGTTTTTGTCTAAGGTAAGATTACTGCACAATGAGTAAAATGGAAGAAAGCCTAATTTCTGAAGCTAAAGGAAAGTAGGTTTAATAGGTTATGACACATGGTGACACTTACTATATAACCCACAGTTTGGAGGGGAGGGCATCATTCGGTTGAAATCGAGACTGAAAATATATCACCAGTGGAATCACAGATTTTCTTTTTTATCCTAAGAGTTATTGCTTGCACTCTGATTATGGTAACCTAGAGTCCTCCAAATCTAGGAGGCAGATCCTTGCCAAGGACAAACGAGTATCCATGCAATAAATTCCTGTAGGGTACCCACAGGCTGCATCTGCTAAGAAAAAGGGATGAACTCCTAGCCTTAACTGAAGTTGGGAGGGGAGCAGGTGAAGGTGAATGCATGAGACCCTGACTTATTTAGGCACACAAAGAAGCCCCATCCCAATACAGTTGATGCACAAGTACTGTAGAAACACTTTATTGGTTAGATAGAAACTCAGCATTCTCACCAACAAACTTCAGGCTCCCAAAGCGATCAAAATTTCAGCAGAGTTTGTGAGGAACAGTATTTACAATTCATTGGACTAAAACAACCACCACCACTATGAAGAATGTAAGAACATCCATCTTTAATAAATATATGGCAGTGTAGTACCTAACAGCCTGGCTCCACAAGAAAGCCCTGCAGAGGGATTTGTATTGTGTTGAACACAAATGCATTTGCATGCTGAAGCAGAATGTATTTATTGCCTTCTAGTCCCTTAACTTTGGTGACCTAGTCCAGGCTCCGAATACTCACATGGAAGGTGGCCTATTTTCAGAAAGGGTACAAACCTACCTAATCTTTTTCTTTCAATTTGCATTTTTATTCCATGATCATCTTTGCTTTGCCTTGTTTCATTACCCCTCTATACTGCTAGCCTCACTGCTTATCTAAGAGAAAACTAAAAACCCCTAACAATTCCATTTCAGCTCCTCACAGACAGTGTATAAATACCACTGGTGTATACTGGTTTGCCAAAATACAAGAAGGTCAGAAAAAACATTTTCTTTTGAGATGAAAAAAAGGAGGCAAAACCTAAGAATTTTAATAACAGCCTTGACATGAGAGCAACATAATACCAGCCTGAATTACACTTGGTACCAGACTCTCATTGGAAACCCTAGATTGCTTTGTTCCTGTCCCTGACATAATATTCAAGACTGGGTTTATATTTGCACAGAATGGGGCTGTTCACTAGAGTCCATGCAAATCAAACACTTGATTTATGCATCATTCCACTGGAGGGTGTAACATTAAATTTAATTTTGTAAGAAAAGCCTGAAGTGCCTCTACGCCTGGGGCTGACATTGTGAACTAGGGAGAAAGGTGCACAAGAATTCATTACTGTTTCCAATATGCGAAATGCAGCATTTGAATGAAACATTTGTCTCTTGTCAAAAGGGAGTAATGTCTGTTCTTTGTAAAAAATATTTCTCCCCCCACTTTGATTTTATCGCCAATTCAGCATATTGGGAGCTGAGGTTACAAGTGTAGTTTAGATTTCTGATGATGGTGGGATGAATTACACAATGAAATGGAGAGACATTGGTTGAGTTGCAGTACAGCTACGGAGTATAGATGTTGGTGGGTCAAGCTGAATGCCTCCTGGTAGCAGCACTTCATTGGAACAATTAGGAATAGTGTTTTTTTCTGACCTTATCCACCGGCTTCACAGAAAATTCTGTCAGCTCGATAGACCATTTTCAGTTACCTGCATCTACTTCTACCATTTAGTTCTGAAAACAAGCTTGAAAATACCGGGAAAAAGTTTTCCAAACTTCATACCAATGCATATTCAAGTTAAATTTCTCAAGTCCTCTCAAAGGGTTTCCACTCTGTCTCTCAGCCTAGTCAGCATCAGATGAGCTTTAGTGAGAACAAGGCTTTCCAGTTAAGCAGCCTTTTTCAGCTGCAGATTATTAAAAACTTCCCCCTAAGCCTTTCCACTTTTCAGATCTGGATAAAACACTGTACAGAGTTGAAGAGACAAATGTAAAAAGCCGGGCAAGAACTAAGTTTGAATAGGATGAAACTTCATCCTATGCTGTGGCACTCTCGTGTGCCACTCCCATCAACACAAGAGCAATGGTAATTGCTTCCTTCCCTTCAAGGAATTCCTTCCCTTCAACCCGTTTTCTGTTGTTTTTCTCCCCCACACTACCCTCGAGCAAGCTTACACAAGCCAGTCTGAAAGCAGGAATTCTGCTGCTACTCTAGTACCAGGAAAACCAAATTCAAGCATCCCATGGGCATTGTTACTACTCTAACACAAATAATTGGTCACTCTACTGTATTCTAATTCACCATGCCAGCTGAATGATTTCTCATAAGACTTTTTGTATAATCTATATCAAATGGCACTAGACAAAGCCACAGAGCCATTTATAGCCATCTGGTCCAAACCAGAAGTGAAAGGCAATGGTACAAGGTAAGTTGGCCAAGGCCTTTGGCCAGTACTGAACAATGCTGGAATTTGAATGAAGATTTATATGATAATGCAATTTTATTTGATTTGCACACTCTGCTAAACTCAACATTCAGAAAAATTATCCCTTTTTTGCCTGTTCCTAAGCCCCACCTGCTGTCTTGCAGCTGCAGGTAGGTGCACATGAGAAAGATGGGCATCCTCTGCAAGAGCTGGACACTGGTCCTTGACTAGAACACATTCAAGTAAAATGTGGTTTTCACCAGATTTACCTGAAGCAGGCTGTAAACTTCTGTGTAGAAATACCTTTTAAAAGTCCTGTTATGTGTCACAGCTAAGTAAAACTTAATATTTGTAAAGTGTTTTGAAAACTGTACGCAGTTTCGACATGTTTTCTCTCCTTGAAAACAATTAAAGAAAAGGCTTTTGAATAGTTTGTTTTCCATGCTGAAACAATGTCTCACTTCAAAATCATTAATATTTAAAGAAATTAAACAAAATGGAATGTTTCCGGGTCATAGGCAATATTAACATTTCCCACAGTTCATTGTGTTTTGGTATTCTGTTTCAGCAAGGGCATTTGTACTCTGGGGTTGACCACAGAGAATTTTCTGATTTCACATTTCAGCTAACAAACCCAAGCCCCTCCACCTGCTCACACAGCCCTACAGCCACGACAGTCCTGCCCCTTCTGTCCTGCAAAATAGCACTTTCAAGGTCACTCCAGAGCATTCATGTCCCACGAGGCCAAGCTTCTGCATAAGTTGTTCAGCTTGCCAAACCTTGATAGACTCTTGATCTGAAATCTTGAAGCTATTTTCTTTGTTCAGCTAATGAACAGTATGGTGATGAATACACATAAGGCAAAATTGATCCACTTAATTCATCATTTGTACATATGTATGGATTTAAGCCCTTTTAAATGGATTCTGGGATTAAACACCTATACCTACATCCACAAGCTATTCAAAAATACCTAAGGGCATTGTGGTAAGTTTTGTCCCTTAATTTGAAATTAAAAGATTGACCCCACGTTTAGCATTTACAGCTTTTTAGAAACAAAATGCATTTTGCTTGCTTGTTAATTAGTGCCTATGCAAAGCTTTACTCCAGCTGTATGGCCCTGTTTCCTGGGTAGCTGCAGGGAATAGGTCCCTAGAAGCTGCACCCAACCTTGTTATAAGGAGAACAAAAAAGTTGTTGCTCTGCAACCAGCTTTTTTCAAGGAGAACAAAAAAGCACAGAAAAATCAAACCTGTAACCCTGAACTTTAGAAGCCAGGCAAGAACAAGTTAGCTACAAACAAAAGTTGAAATGTTGAAAAAGGAAGAGCAGAATGACAACCATTGCGGTGCAAATTTCATCCCTAGCTTTGTGTACCATTCATCGTGATTATCTTTACAACAGTCCTCAACGTTATACATTCAAGTGCCTTTCCAGTACCGCTGACCTTGCTCAGAAAGGGCAGTTTAAATTAACTTTATGCAAAGGAAGTCCTCATACTGTGGGAGATAATACAAGAAGAAAGGCCATGCCAAATATCTCAGTTAACTGCCTTCTGCTTGAAAGATACTGATTTCCACCAAATCACTAGTGCTCTGGTGGTTTTCAATTTTTTTCAGTTTATCAAACTTGGATTATTTTTCCCCCTGCTCAAGTTGCGGAATTTAAACTTACCAAACTTAGTTTTTGGAATGGCTTTTTGATTCCCCACAACTCTGTAGACACCGGCCGGAAACCAACTAGCTCAGTCCCAGTCAGGTTTCAGACTGAGACTCTTTATATCTGTTGCCTTCTATTACACCAAAAAATTATTTTGTAGTACCATATAGGGCCAGGTCAGACAAATATCCCAATTACATTGAAAGAATCAATAATTTTCAACATTTGTTATCCAAAGTGACATTAATAGATCAGAAATTGCCTTGTCTTTGTCACTTGAGTAAACTGTTTCCCTTGCTAACTAGTATCATTATGAAAGAGTTTTAAAGCCATTTTTCTCTATAGCATTAATAGTCATGTAAGGCAAATGCTTGGACATCCGTCCCTCCTCTAGAAAACCAAATAGCTGTGTTAACAGCAGGTGAACATCAACCCTTGCAGTTTGTTTCCTAACCGACACAGGATATTCAAGCATCTGGAGGAGATGCACATGGCAGACATGCTGAACCCACATCAGATGATTTCAGAGTTATTATTTACATCTTCCACAAAGGCAACAGACATGACTGCTGTCTGAAGCATGCTTAATTGAGGAAAACGCTTTGATTTTAAACAGCATGAGTGAAAAAATGCAACACGGTTTTGGTAAATTGCTATAGAGCTATTTTTCTCCCATAGTCCCATTTGTTCAGTCCCACATAGCGACTTTCTCCCCTGTGATCCAGGTCTCTGACCCCTGCTGAAAATTTTACCTTCCATGGCTTGTTCTTCCTGCCAGGCCACTAGTAGTGTTAAACGCCTCAGAGCCAAGAATCAACCCAATGGATCCTGCTGGCAATTCACTCACTACTCTCGAATGAGCAGCTGCTCAGAAATACCTTCCAAGTCTTAATCTCACCAGTGTTTCAAGCAACACCAAGTGCTGCATTAACTTTGCATCATACTAGTTTCTCCATTAAAATTCTCATGCAAATAGCAAGCACAAGTGTCACCATAATTTAAGTATATATTTCAGAATTATTATCAAACAAGTCCTCAGTCAATTCTTGTACAGTTCTTGAGAAGCAAATTAGCAGAGCTTTGACACCCGCTACCCCACCACTTAAGAAGCATCCACCTTCATCTTGCTGTTTGACAATCCACACGTTACTGGAACAGAAATCCAGATCAACATCACGTGATGACCATCTGACCTTTACTGCAAGTACAGAATAGATACTTTGCTTGATAAGCTCTGCTTTCTTATCTCTAGTTTTACTCTCCCTCCAGCAACAGACCAATACTATTCCTGAGATATCTTTCCTTCCTAACACAACTAAAAAGATGTTTACTAACCTTAAGTATGCCAGCCACACATTTCTCCTTGCACTTTTTTGCTTCCATGCCAACTTTCTACCATCCTTATCTTCTGATTTGTATCATTTACCACCAGCTTTCCACTTTCTTCCGCGTGATTTCCATGTTTTTCTAACTGCTTTCAAGGCCCCTTTCTGAGCCAGACTAGCCTTTCAATTAGAATAGTGCTCTCCCTCATCTGAAGAGCTGGGGAGGAGAGAGTTGACCACTCAGTAAAGGGCCCTTAAGCAGTTTAATAGTTCAAGGTATTTTCCTCACATGCCTTTAAAGTTTGCCACTGGGCCATGGAGTTTAGATCGACTAGTTCAGGTACCCCTGCCACACACATCTTTCATACATCAGTCAAGCTCCATCCTACCCCTAGGTAAGAACTGAAGGGGGCTGAAAGGAGAAATGCCCTCATTATTCCAATGGGCAGCAGCACAAAGAAAAAGTCTCCTGGTTTCCAGCTGAAATCAGTTCACAGTTTATATCCATGAGTTTGTGCTGACACTAGCCTCTCCTTCAGAAATTTACTCTCCTGATAGATTTATAGGAAACAATGATATCACCTCTGAATACTGCTAGGCTAAGCAAGCCATGGTCTTTCAGTTCTGGGATGATAGTCAGATCAGTCCTTTAATTATTCCCAGGTCTCTTTTTTGCATTTGATTCACTAGGAGTTCATCTTTTTTGCACTATACTGCACTATACTGAACAGTACCACATGTCCTGCATGAGCTCTCCCCAGTGCCCAGCACAATAGCATCACCTCACCCCTCCACAAATTGGCATCTCTCTTGGCTAGAGCAATAGTTATCTTTCCTACAGCCATCTCACCTTGCTTGGCTCACAGCCATCCTATCATTCATTCCCTCCTTATCTTCAGCCTTCCACAAATCATATTTTCCTCACCTTATTATAGATGTACTTGATATACAAGGCACTGGGTGCATTTTGTGCAGTTGTAAAGCCATCTATTATTTTTTTTTTAATACAATCTTCAGTAGCCTCCCCTTCTGCCTCGTGATATCCCAGCTCTCCTGTTAACTTCCCCATTTTTCCAGCTTCAGCACAAAAAGTGAATGTGCTGACAAAGTCACTGATGAAAATTTGAGCAAGAGCCACCCAAGACCAATACCAGATGGGAAAAACCCTTAGCAACCTTCCTCTGAGCTTTATAGCCATGCTGTCTTTCATCAGTGTCATGTAACTGCTTGCTTGGCCACCTTGCACTTCTGTCAACCCGTGTGGTTGTCTGTATTTGCAAACCATTTCCCATGTAGGAAACCTGTTGTACTTCCTATATCTCCTAAACAGTGAGCTTGTCCTATTAAAGACAGGTGCCAGGTTAGTCTGTCACAATTTGTCTTTAATGAAGGAATATCAGTTTTGATCCCATTCAGCATTTTTATTCCATCTTCAACTACTTCTAGATCAACAGCTTAGACTGTTGTAATTGAGAACATCATAATTTAAACTGCTGACTACAAAGCAGAAAATAGAGACATTACATCTACTGTTATCCAATCCTTCAGTACTAAGGGAGAAAAATAACCGAGTCACCTTTACCTAATCAACTACTTTCTAACAGGATAGTCAAATATATGATTGCCCCACCCTCAATGAACTGTCTGAGAACTATGCCTCCATGTACACTTAGAAACGGCATGAATATTTTACCACTGCATGAAATAACCAACAACGTTATTCCCACTGTAACTTCTCACAAGAATGAGGCTTTAAAGGAGTTGTTGATTTTATTCCTTTATGTGATTCTTGAGTCTCCTGACTATCTATATATGCCCTATAGATAAAGATATTTGCATCATCTACTCCCTAACTAAAAGCTATCTGTTAGAAGCACTCTGGAATATCCCCAATAGTGGGAAAGGAGGAAGCCATAGATACATAATACAGGACACCCAACTTCTTACTCCTTGCAGATACTTTCAGCTGTTTAAGTTGAAAACAGATACAGATACTCCCAAAACTATTTCAGTAATTATGCTTTTCAACATATACAAGTGATTTAGCACTAAGAGGAATTAGCAGCAGGATAAGATGGGATAGGGAGTAATATCATCACTTACCAAGAGACCATACAGGTTTTGGGTAGATTTGTAGCTTTAAATCAGAAACAAAAAATTCAGCTGCTAGAAACTGAAGCATGATAAACTCATGCTACTGATGAACTTCACATTCTTAGCAATGAGGCCAAGGACCACTAAAACCAATTCCTTTGAAATAATAGATTGTGTTAATGTCATGTTCTTGAATGAGAGCTGGCTTGTCTTAAGAAGAGAAACTCCAAAGCAACAACACAACCGTGGGCTTGATGTAGGATTTATGAGAGTGCCTGAACTGGTGAAGGACCACGTTCCCGTACCGCCAGAGGTCTCATTTATGTCCACATTTTTACTTTAGCTGTTTGGTTTGCTAAAATGCCTGCTGAGTGAGAAAAGAAAGTGAGCATTTTCTGTTCTAGCTCTCTCATTTGCAACTGCCCCTTAGTGGTTATTTTTTGTAGCTGATTGAGTAGCCATGCCAGACTAGCGGTAAACACAGTGAACATCAAAACGCACTAAGAATCCTCAGAAAACTATTGGTTCCCAAGACAAGAGGGGAAGAGGAAGAGGTATTAAACAACCATAAAGTCTAAGGATTAGGTAGACCACTAATGAAAATTGACTCCTCTCCACACTTTTCATTTGTCAGAGCTTTACAAATGGAGTGGGAGCCACTGGTTCTGTTTTTACTGATGAAGACAGCAGCACAGAACAAACCTATCCACAAGGGCAGTAACAGTGCCAAACATATACCCCAGATTTCTCTATAGTGCTTTATTTACAAGACCACAGTAGAAAAAACAAACCAGCCACAGTCTGATACGTGTACACATGAGAACCTCCCGCTATATTCTGAACTAAACAGTTAGTAAGTTTACCTTGCGCAGTTTTGCAGCCTAGGTTCAGGTTCTCTTCATACCTCTAGGGCAATGTGGACTTGGGCTCTTATATTCACTGTCCTTATTTTGACTTTTTTAGCAGTGGAGAAGGTGATCAACTGTATCATCCAAGGGTTTATTCAGTTTTTTACCATTCAGGATTTGCAAAGTAAATATGACCTCAATATATTTTATTGCTTATTGCTAGGTGATTGCATAAGCAAAGACCCTGTCTCATACCTAAAAATGCCTACATAATCAAGGTCAAAATTAAGTATAACGAAGCACCCTCTGCCTTATGAGAGGCATCTTTCAAGTGTCTGTCTCTCACGCAGGTTTAAGACAGATCCTTAAATTTCCATTACCAGAGTTTTCTCCCTCACCACTCCCCACACCAAGAATTTACTGCATTTACACAGGTCAGAAATGCATCAGACCTCATTATATGAATATTGATTTCAAGAAGGAAATCAATAGGCATGAAGTAGCAGCATTTTCCAAATGTTTTTGAAAGGACTATAATTGAAACTTGCTCTTCAGTCTTGTGCAGGGAGTGTTGATACACAAATTGCTGCTTATGAATACCATGCCAGAGTTGGACGCTTGTACAGCTTTTTTGGTGCTGCACTTGCTTCTTCATGAAGTCTACCACAATTCATGTCTCCATTTGTTACTAAACTGCATCCTGTGAGGAGTGCCTATTTAAGTCCCAATGACTCTACTAATTGGTGGAGGAAGAACATTAATATTTGAAACAGTTAAATTTATTTTAACCAGGATGGTGTGAAATTATGTCACTGACATATATTCAGTGTACTAGATAATTTCCATGTTTCAGGAAAAGACGACAATCAGAGTTCCCGCTAGTAAATTGTAGAAGGAAGATTGCCCAAGGCTGCATCAGCCCACAGTCACAGGCAGTTCAGTCCACTCACAATTTAGGACTCGGAAGTGAGATGTCTAGTAGTAGCCTTTCACATCTTGCAGTGTCTCAATGCAGTGTTTTTTCCAGTGGAATAGGAAAAGGGTTATGTGACCTGGTCAATTTGGGTGGAAGGCAAAAATTCCCCAAAGTAAAAGGAATCTTGGACAACTGGATTTTCCTTGAGAGGTGGTGAACACTTAGTTTTCACTAGCTATGTTTGCAAAAACGTTTACAGGACTATTTGAGTTCTCCTTCACTCAAGTGACACAAGGCTCTCTGTATTAAGTTAGGGTAGATGCAAAGCCTGATATTTGTTTTGTACCACATTTCATGGAAATCAGACCCTTAAAAAAAAATAATAAATGAAACTACACTGATTTACGTCCAGCTGCATCTCCAAAGCTTAAATGTATTGTCATTCAGAGTCTCATGGGGAACCAGATATAAAGAGTAAGAGCATCCTGAAAAGTTTTCCAGTATGCCAACGCATTAATTATTCTGAAATAGAAGGTATCTGAAACAGAACAGTCATATTTTCTTTATAAGTATTAGGAAGCATCAAAAGCTAAATACCCTTTCTATACCTTGATTGCAGTATAGAAACTTGTATTTCGTTCTCATTTTATCACCATGCACATGTCATTTAGCCTGGGGTTTAGCAGAAAGAGGCAGTTAATCTCTGTGCTTCCAAGTTTGTTAAAAATGCACATAGTTTTACATATTGGAACTCTGAAACACTGCAATTCCTTAACAAATGAAGGATCACTGTGTAAAAAGCAAGAAAAGGATGTGCATGCTCATTAAAACTTCCATCCCTCACAGCCCTTCACACACAATACAATCCAGGATTTATGTGTAAGAATTTAATGAAGACAATGTCACTGAAAACAAGCTTTTTGCAACCCAGAGCCTCTGTGCTCTCTCCTCCGAGGAAATTGTACACAAACTGAGGGCACTAAGCATTTTGCTGGATCAAGGCTCCAGTATAAACCAAAATACTAAGCTCCTGTGATACTTGAATACTCTGGACATATTCCTCTGAGCACTAACAAATGGTGGCAAAGCAGTTAATATCAACTTTTTGAGGGACAACTTGATCACTTTTTATTCATTTACTGCCCCTCTAGATCAGCATGCAGGACATTCCCCAAAGGCTTTTTCAATATAACAAGCATGTGATATTTGAGGACTAAATTGTAATAGACCAGCATTGCTCCAATGCAGATGAAAGTGGAAGGCATAGGTTAAAGAAAAACTGTTCCACAGGTTATTTATATTTACCATCTGCTCTGATGAGTACTGAGAAGATGAGTCCTTGGGAGATGTTTTAGAGATTTTCTTATTCTAACCTATCCAACATGGTGGATCTGCCTAGAAACACCCAACACTAAAAGGAAAGGGTGAACATTCACACTGTCTTCAGGATAATGAGCTGAATCACTACGTGGTTTCACATCTACAGGAAGATGAGTTGGGCAAACTCAGCCTAAATTGTACTCAGTTCAACTTTGCATAGAAGTAAGGAAGTTATATGCCTCAAATAAATAAAATATTATGCTTTGCAGGTCGTCATATTTTTTGACGACAAGCAACACTTTTTAAAATGTGCAAGCCACTCATGGGTCAGGAGGACAAGTCAGCAGCAAAGACTTCTGCCCAAAACTTGACTCTATGTGACAAGCAAAATGAATTAATCCCAACAGAATCCCTGTCACACACCAGGCTGCATATTTCCAGTATTTAAGCTGCTTCATCTAAACTGTGGACATAGCTTCATTGACTGGAGCATATTTATAAATGAGACTATCAATTTTCCTAACCCCAAGTCATCTGAAGCCTTAGGTCCCACACTGACTTTCCTTACAAAGGCTGAGCTTCCTCACCACTGCAAAATTGCTGGAAATTAAGATGCCCTATGCAAAGGGTTTGAAACTTATCCAGTAATGGAATTCAATGCAATATTAACAACCTCATTGGTCCTTTCCACTGTAAATATACTGGAATATTGCTGAAAAAACAGCAATTTTGTCTACTGAACTCTTACCCTTGGACCAAATTATAATGAACGCACAGGCACTATGCCCATGGACCCAGCCTGCAAACAATAAGAGCATTAAGCTAATTCTTTGAGATTTATGACAGACCTATCTGCCTTCTACACGCATTTTATAGGCATTTGCAATAAATTAACTAGTGGAGGCCAGCTCAGTGGCACAGAGACAGCATCATGCATAGCCAAGTAGTAGAACTGGGTATATGGCAGGACTGGTCATCGCTCACTGAAACGATAAAGGGCTGGAGCTTCAACTGAACAATTAGCAAGAAGTAGAGCAACCACGTCACAGGGCAGAAACATCCACTGGGTGCTCACTGACTACATTGATAATACCATGAAAAATATTCCCTTCACTAGCAGCCTCAGGAAATAAAGGTGAGGAGCAAGACTAAGATCATACATTAAGTACAGTGACATTACTCCTCCAAAGCTAGCTTTGTCGGGGTGAGATGAAATGATTCAATTTAGGGTTTGAAGTTTTTGTTCCAGTTTTGGTCATTTCAAGGTGGGGGAGCAAAGTAATGATGACTTAATGTAAGGGATAATAAACATTTGGATTGTAGGAAGGAAAGACTATTGGCTTGAGTATTGCTATAGCCTAAAGGTTTTTCCTTTTGAGCCCAACCCAAAAATAGAGGTCCTAGGATAAATCTTGAATTGTTCAGACATGAAAATCCCAGCAAACAAAAATTTTGCCCAAGTATCTACAGCTATAGGAAGTAACCCACTTCTGTTTTCTGTCTATTACCATCTGTAATCTTGACAACTGAATGTAGTTTGTGTCATTTCTACTTTATAACCATAGCTAAAATTTCTGCTCTTATGGGAAAAATGCATAGATTCATCATGATATCCTAGGCCAAGAGGACAGCAGTCTCAGGGGGAGAAAGGATGGTTAGGATAAGACTCAATGTTCAAGTCATTTAAAGAAGTAATATGATTTTCTTCAGTGTGTAACAACTGTACTCTGAAATTGTCTTTACAATGGTCTGCTGCACATTACATGAACCTTCTATTTTTAGCCTTTCTACTTTCCCTTATTAGTCCAGACTTTTTGTTTTTTCAAATCCCCTTGCATTGGCCTCCAGAGCCTGTTTGGAGCAACATTGTGAAGCAAATGACCAGACATAATGACTTTCCAAGGTCCTTGTGATTCCTTATTAACATTCAGTTAGCATAAGTCCTGACTTTATTATTGACTACATTGAATACACAATACACTGACCTCTGCCATCTGCAACTAAATCTCTTCCTGCAGATCTATCAAAGTGATTTCATACACAGAGGAAGTAGAAGAAAACAAAACAGTAGCTACTTATCTTTTTTTATCCTGAGAAACTTCTACATTCTGTGGGAAAGACTGTTTCCCCGCGTGGTGCTTACAACCATCAGTATTCCATGCTTTTATTGCTGTTGCTAAACGCTGGAGCATCATCTCAAAAATCCAGGGAAGAGAGGCAGTAGCATACAAAACCCCTCATTTTTAATTTAATCTTGGTAGAAGCAAAGTAGTGACAGAGAACCTCAGCAAAACCTTGTTTTAAATACATGGCTTTAAGTTGCTTGTGGAAACAAATATTTAAGTTACTAAGATGTTGTAACATCTTCAGGCACCAAGGAAGGCAGCATGTGGGCCACAAGAAAGTGCATGACAAGTGACGTCTATTCCACAGGTAACTAGGGAAATTTTTTTTCTACTTCTAATGTTCATAAATTATTTTTTCATTCCTCAAGGCAAATTAGTGCACAAAACCCAGCTCTATAAGGAGAAAACAAGGTCATCTCTGTGGCAAATTCAGGTGCAAAGCACAGGAGGCCCACTTCAGCCATACTGAGGAACTTAGAATGAGCCACAGGTAAGCATTTCATGCCAGTAAATGCAGAAAAACTTTCAGCTTAAGCAACTGAGAACTCAGACAAGACATCAGAGAGGCAGAAGTGCACGTTCAGAAAGCTTGTAGTGCAGAGCTACTGAGGGTACTTTGTTGACAAGTTTGATTTTGAGGACACAGACTTTGGCAACATTTTTGCCAGAAAGGCTGGGAAAATACAGTCTCACATGTACACTAACCTGAAGCGTTAATCCTCTATTCTGAGCACAGGAGGCCAGAAGTCAACCTGCTCTGTTTGCTTGGTTCATGAGTAATCCCTTCTGAGACCTACAAAATCAGGTACAGAGGATGTCCAGTCCTCACCTCTGCTATCACCTAATCAGGTAGCTAAACCTACTCCTTGAAAAGCTCGTGTTCAAGTAAAACCACATCTTTGCTCCCAGGTTACATATGGAGCTCAGGAGTGAGGTCCCGTTCTCCTCAGCCTTCTTAGAAACTCAGGAGGAAAAAAAAAAAAAAAAAAAGAATCCTTTAGAAATCTCCATTAACTATCCTAGAGGGGGAACTTGTATTTCATTGACTGTAGTTTATGCAAATAGGATCAGAGGAATTAACATATTGGAAGGAGCTGACATTTGTCCTGATATATTGAATCGTTAGCATGACAGAATCACTTAAGCTGGATCCACTAACATCAGGTTTCCTCTCATTATTGACCCCTCCAGAGTAGGCCTGACAAGTGGAACTGCTGCAAAGTTCATTAATAATGTGAAATAAATCAATTGTTCGGGAAATACTGAAAACGGATGACACTGAACTCAGACTTTTTGCAAATTCAGCACATATCAGTTTCCATCAAGGACACTAGTTATAACAGTGTCCTTTTCTGACCTATACTCAGGAGCTACGCTTTACTCCTAGGCAAGCCCACAAGGATACTGGGAATGGTGCCATTAGTGGAATAATGCCCTTTGCAACAAAATGAAAAGCAATATTATCTTATACACACAAACACAGATACCTGTAGACATTTTAGCTTACTGATTGACATCCTTAGCATGAATTATGGGCAGGACGCATACTTCAGAGCCAGGGTTTTTTTTCATCCAGAAGGACCAGGGAAATACGCCTTCTAACTGACTGGCCCAGCTGCTTTTTCCAACATGAACGCTGCCCAAGCTAACAAAGACACTTTCTTCCTTATAACCTACAGAAGTAAAAATTTTATGCTCAAGTAAAAGTTATAAGAAATAGACAGATTGAAGAGAAAACTGAAAATAAAGTTCCCTTTCTTGTGTTACTACCAGAATTTAGAGGACCAAATGCTGTGACATTCCCTACCATCAAGTGAAAACTGCAAAGCGAGTAATTGACTTGATTAACACTGCTTTTTGTTGCTCACAAAGTGTCCATGAACAGATTGAGATTTTCATTAATATATTCATGGTTCAAGTTTAGTCTAGCTTTGAATAATTTTTTTAACCACTTTATGGAGATGTTTAATTTGTTCTGCAGACCACAAGCTGGTTGGAAATATTTGATGCATGGTAATTAAAGCAGAATGCATCTGAAAAAGCTATTGGTGCATGTCACATGGCATTACTCAGCCTTGGATAAGGTGAGTTTAATTCAGGCAAAGCAGAAGAGTACAGAAAACTCTAACTTATAGGAAATCCTGAGATAAGATGCAGTTAAAGTATAGAATCAGGTAAGAAACTAGTAAGAACTTAAGAACACAAGCTTGTTCCTTTCATGGCAAATGCAGACTTACAAAAAACCTAACTCCTGGGAATAAATTTAGTCATTGTGGGGTAACTATAATGAATTCTCCTTTAATATGTTTATGATCAGTCTTTTAGTTGTTTATCCAATATTTTTCCTCATACATATATGTGCATGCAAGAAGTTGAATCCAATCCTTCTGTAAAACCAATGAGATCTTTTTAAAGTTCATTTTCCCCACCTCTTGGCGAGTTCTTTGGTCACAGAAATGTTAGGGGAAGACAAGCTCAAACACAGCAAACTACCAACTGAATTAAGCTTTGCATCAGAAGAACACTCACTGAAATTTTTGTGTAACATTCAACTGTTGATCTTTTCAGAAGAAAAGTCAATAACAACGATCATGTGAAGTTTGATGTAGGGACTGAACAACTGCAAGATTTGATCACAGGTAGCCATGAAAGAGTTGCTTTTAAATTTTGTTTTAAAAATTACTTTTCATGATTGTGCGCAATGAGAAATTAAGGCTGCAGCCAAAACCTGCCCACCAACTAAAATTTTAGGTTTAGGACTAAACAGCATTCCGTTCCACTTTCAGAGCACCTGCAGAGCTTGTAACATGCACTGAGCTGAGCTAGTACAATTGCTCTGCACAAAGTAATACACAAGCTGGAAAAAAAAAACAAATGTGTGAAAAATATTTAGAAGTGCATCTTAACATTTAGTTGCAATATAAACACTTTCTTCAGAAATCCAAGTCTTAATTTAAATCATTCAGGCACCAAAGAGTGTGGGCAGTGGGCTTGTACCTACTAAGGAATCAGCATGCTGGTGATCACGTTTTCAAGATCACATAGTGCTCTTGGGAATCTCTGTTGGCATGCTCACAAAAAACCTATTTATTCATTTATTTTTTTAAGAGCTGATCTTTTGCAAAGGTTGGTCCCCGAGAACTGCTGCATCAGGAAGAGGGTTGCCAGCAAGTCAAGAGATATGACTCCCCTTGACTCAGCCCCACTGAGAGGCATCTTGAGTGTCAGGTTCAGTGCTGGGCTCTCGGTACAAGACAGACATTCACTTGCTGTGGTGAGTCCAGCAAAGGTTCACAAAGGTGATGAAGGAACTGCTCACACAAAGAGAATCTGAGAGCTGAGACAGTTCAGCCGAGGAGAAGGAAAGGGTGTAAAGCAGAGGCAGACAGGCTGCCCTGAGTGGTGCTCAGTGATAGGACAAGATTCAGCCGGAACTAAAAAAATAAAAGGAAATTTCTTTTCAAGGCAAGAAAAATCTTTTTAAGTATGAGGGTGGTTGAACAGTGTAACACCTTGCCCAGAGAAGTTGTAAAGTCTCCACCAACACAGATACTGAAAACCCAACTGGACATGGTCTTGGGCAAGCTGTTATCTCCGACCCTGCTTGAGCAGGGCTTGGAGTGACCATTTCTGGAGGTGCCTGCCAGCCTCAACCACTCTGATTTTATGTTAACAAATACAGCTCCTCCAAGCACCTAATAAAGTTATTACATATAATTTCTTTTTTTTTT
>VYXH01005308.1:364461-375544 GCA_013397275.1 Burhinus bistriatus
TCACCTCCAGTATGTCTTTCTCTCTCTTTCTTCCTGTTCAATTTTGGGCTTCCCCCTCCCCCCCCGCCTTTCTTTTCTTTTTACTCTTTCAGTTTCTCACAAGTAGCAACAGAGCTTTCAACTCCTGCAAATTAAAACTCAGTTTCTATGCGCAGGAGTATTGTCATACATTTAAACAGACCAAATTTGCTTACCCACAGTGACACTGTCCCGCATGATTACACAAGTCTTGTAAACCTTCAGTCATATTTCTTGCTCTAAACTCCAAGCATGGCAGATATTAACATTAGGGGAATTTGTGAATCAAGATCTGAAGCCACAGCTTCATTACAGTTGACAGTAACTCACATCATTCTAATGCAAAGCTGAAAGTTGCACACAAACCTCTACAGTTGCCTTCCATGCAAGTATACCAAAGTACTCTCAAAATATAAATTTAAAAGGCACAATCCTTTTTTAGTTGAAAAAAGAGTTATTAGGAAGTGAACTGTCTTGTGCTCAAGGTCATGCAAGCAGCTGATAGCGATACAACCCAGGAAAACCCCGCTTCTGTAATTGCTACATATAAAAACATTCTCTCCCCCCCACCCTCCGGTTCTTCGGTGTGTTATCACTATTTGAAGGAGTCTGCAGACAGGCCTAGGATTGCATCACGACTGGTGATTATGCTGGTAAACTCAAGAGTAGAGAAAGTGTTCTTTTGTGCACAACAGTTACTGCTCTTGACCTTTTCTTCTATAACCTTACACTTGCCAAGGTTTAAATTATTGATCCTGTTATTTCTGTGCTAGCACTTTAATTTACCATCCCCAAAAATTATAATTATGATACTGTCATGACTGTTGTGGTCTCCATCATGGCCTTTCAGTCAGATTCCTTTCATTGGTTCATCATTCTTTACTCTATCGATTACTTTCGTCAACATCTTTCCTCCAGCTTGTACAGACCTGATGAGGACAGGTAGAGCAAACACTGCCATGCAGAGTCAGCTGTTTGCCTGCAAATTTGAAAGGCAAAGTGTTCCAGGAAGGTACATCGAGTGTTCAGCCAAGTGCATGAGCTTTGTCAGTGTATGATATAGAGAGCATCCAACTATCTTACACCCTTTGTGATGAGCAGGACAGGAAGGTGCAGCTGAAACTCATCTCTTATGGCCCTCCTGGTATTTTGATATTATATGCTGTGCCTCAGGCATTTAAGATTTGTGTGCCTTCATCACACACTGCTTCCTGAAACTCATTTATTTTAAAAAAGCTTAGACTCAAACTCTGTGTTCCTGGTGCACAAGTATCTCGCTAACACAGGAAAGTAAGGCTGAATTGGGCCCTCTGCACTTCTCTGACACATCATCCTATATAAAAAAGGTCCAGATCTGTCCCACTTATTTCTCCATTTGACCACTATTGAGATGTAGATCCATAAACTCTGACACTTTTCCTAAGTATCTGTTTTTACATCAATTCCCAAGTGAAACTGAACCATCACCACTGTGATATTACGTTCATACAATCATACTTATTACCAAATTACACCTTCTTTTCCAGCTAGGTTGCCTTCTTGCCATACCAAAGGCTGGACTAAGTATCTGAAGTGTTTTTTAATTAAAACTTAAAACTAAGTATTGCAAAAGTCATCTACATATGCTTCGTTCAATCTCTTACTTTTATTTATGCATTTTGAAAGCATCGCTGCAATTTGTTCCCTTAGTAAGAAATTTAGGAGACAGACTTTTCCTTGCACCTGGAATTAAACACATGCAGCTGAAGCTCTCTGTTGAGCAATGCATCATCTTTTACTTCAGAAACACTACCTGACAGTGCCAGCAACTTGCCCTTCCAGAAGCAGAGGTATTTGCTGCTGCATTTGTTTCATTCAATTTGAACCACTGTAATGCCCTTTTTGCCGGTCTCCCTGAACACACGATTAACAGACTGCAGCTGGTACCAAATGCTGCTGCTGGGATTCTGACTGGCACCTGATGGAGTGAGCACGTAATTCCACTTCTGTCTCCATCATCCACTGGTTGCCAGTCAAATTTCACATCAGCTTTGAGGTGCTCTCCCTGACCTATACAGCCCTTTAAAACCTTCAATCATGCTTTCTCACTGATGTGATAGTCTTTTACATTATTTCATACCGGTCTGCTGTAGTGCAGTGGTACCTAAGTGTTTATGCACTACGGAAGTGGGCATGATAGAAAAGTCTGAATAAAATATAAGGAGACAACAGCAGAAGAAAATATTTTTCCTTTTTAATAAATAATTTAAAACAATAGTTTTAAAAAAATAATTTCTGTTAAAAATATGAAAAACAACACAAATTGTTGATTATCGCAGACTTTGATAGATGTTCTTTACCGTACCCCACATCCTCAAATGACTTCAAACTAAAAAAATAAATCTAACTAAACTTGCGTTATTCATATTTATAAAAAAATGCAATCTGCTCTGGACTGTAGTTTGATTTCACATGGATTTCTTTTTATCGTTGAAGTATTTCTACCAAAAAATTAAAGCACATAGTACAGTACTAGGGTACTACTTTCTGCCACACCACTCTTACCCTGTGAGTCCATGGCTGAATGCCTCAGGGATGCTGCTGTTCACTGTGTGCCTAGGCAGGAGATTCATCCTTCCCTTCAAATTGCTACCTTGAATTTGTCACCTCCTCCAAGTGTCCTAATGATCCAGGTATCTCAAAACCAGCTTACACTTTTGACAGTGGAAATAGGTAGAAATCAAGAGTTTGCATGGCTTTTGGAGCCCTCAGCTATCCACTTCATATCAGCATAGCAGTGTCAATGCACGACATGCTGCTGACAACGGTTACTCGTCAAAGCCTACATGAAAAGCTTAGTATTGCTTTACCAGAAAGCAACGCAGTCATTTCACAGCAGCATCTCATTTTGTCCAAACCTGAATCTGTCCCTCAGCCAGAACTGCTTGGCTCTTCATTTTGGAGGAGGAGAGATTCCCTTTCTAATAAATATGCAACATGTGCATCAAATGAAGAGAAAACAGGAAAAGGCAGGGAATGAGAAAGGGACACACAAAGCTATCAGGACATCATTTCAACCAAAACAAACTCTGGTCTCACCACATCTCTACATCACTAATGGAAGTAGCTGTCTGTCTGGTAACTAGCTTGTTAACTGATTTCCCTGATAAATTCCAAGTGTAATTGTCTTCCTTCTGCAGATTGTGGAACTGAGGCTCAGAGAAGGTCCCACCGCAAGTGAGCTGTACCAATGGAAACTAGACTCAGAGCTTTGCATCTTAAGCTGCTCCTTAACCGAGTAGGCCGTGTTGCCTTCCTCACCGCTTACAAATATGTTGCTGGGTGTGCAGTTACAATAGGCTAATGTCATGCCCAAAGTAGCTCAGCTAAGAGAGAAGGGGGGCAAGAGGGCTAGGCAAAGCTCCCAGAAGCCTCTGTTAACTCAGGAAGCCTTTTTAAAGGTGCTCTAATTAACTGGAGTCTGCAGTGGTGTAGAAGTCGCCAAGTTCAGTGGGGCTAAATCATCCTAGCATAAGGGCTTTCAGGGGTTTTGAGACTTCCCAACAGCTACAGTTTACAAACTGAGCCAGTTTTGTGGAACAATCAAATAAACTCCCCTCAGCTTCAGCGGAGATTTGTGCTCAGTTATGAACCTTAGAAATTGGCCTGAGCTGTCTCTTTTTTTAATCATGTAATGAAAACAAAACAGCTGCCACAATTGTTAACAGCTGTCAGAGTGTTTCAACAACAGAAGACAATTGAGAACAACCTGGTCTGGGCTAGGGCTAGGGCTCCAGACACTCAGCGGCTGCATGCTGCTTACACAGTTGTCTTCTCTACAAAAATTATAGTGGCAGCCATCCCTTACCCACTTGCTAACACAGGTGAAGCATTCGCCAGGTCCAGAACAGCATAAACCACCGACGGCATTCTGCATGCGAGTAACTCCTTGCAGGTCCCCTTCAAATTCCCTTATCTCATCTTTTCTATTTCTCTAAATTAGCTGATTTTGTAATCAATGTAGTTAATTGTGCTACTGTAGAAATGGGAATCAGTTTTGTTAACTAGTTTTACTGTACCCCACAGAGCCCATCTCATACAGCAGAAAGTGCAGTTGCTTCCATTTCCCCCTCACTGTTTGTTTTGGTTTTTTTTTTTTTTTTTTTTAAGTAACTAGTATTTTTTAAGCCCCCTACAGAATGCTCTTAGTAGACCCAGTCATAAAATGGCTTTGTGCCATAAACCACGTTCACAATGACAACCAGCAGTTCAGAAGCCGCAAGAAGGAAGGGGTAACCCTGACTTGTTACTGGGTTAAGCCACCAGTGCGTCATGTTGTGCAGCTTTGCGGAGAACAGCATGGTACAGGGCTGACCGAAGAAAACCAGGCTAAATCACATAAGGGAATTTTATAGGAAACAGAGGAACACAAAAGGAAAAGAGGGTGAGTATGGTCTAGAATGTCTTGTGTGCAGTGTAGGGCCAAACAGCTCCCTGCAGCATCCCTCACATAACATCTTCTCAAAGCTGCTGAAAAGGTCTCAACTCCTTTAGCATCAGCTCCATCAAGACTCCCATGACAGACAGGCTGCTGCTATATGGCGCACCTCCGCCACCCTGTATCTGCTTACAGCAGTCAGAAACATGTCAAGGAGCAGACAAAGCTGAGAAGGCAAAACAGGGAGTTTCACTTGACCAGATCAAGCATTCTCTCCAGTTATCTGGAGCAAATTTCAAAACTACAGAACAATTAATTCTGATTTATGCCAATATGAAGGAAACTTTAAATTGTCTCAAGGCTACAAACACAGAAATGGAGAAGTTAAGATTGAGGTATGAGCAAGTCCCACTGGAGACTAATGCACAAAAATAAGCAGGCTGTGTATTTGAAAGCACAAGGCTGTGTGCTGAGAAGTGGGTGTTCAAGCACGCGAGAAAGCTGCCTTTACTTCATTCCCAGGCAAACATGCCATTGAATATAGCCAACAGCATCCTCAAGAGATGCAATGAGGATGAGCACCTTTTTAAAAATCAGGACAATCTGAATTAGCACAGGGCTAAATCTAGTGTCCACAGACGAATTTTCTCCTGTGCTTCATTACCTCATTGTAGCTATAAGCTCCTCCACCCGTGTCACCACAAACATCCCCTCATTCTGTACCTTTACCTTGCCTTTATGCTTCAGTTTACAGCTGCATCTTCTTTTAACCTTCCTTCAGGAAAGTTTGCTTTTCACACACAGGTGGCTCTCTGCCTATCTTTGCCCAGCAGACTTTATCAGCAAAACTCAAAAAGACAAATTCATCCTTTGTGCTGATGCAATTGACTTGTCATCTACTTTTACAGCTAATTAGCTCTTTAGTAGATGATGGTGGATGTCAGAGGTCATCTGATAGCTGATCCTGCTAAACTGACCGTAAATATTTCTTTCCAATTGTACGCGATTGCCTCATACTGCTACATTCTCGCTCAAATTAACATGGCACATTTAACCTATTTATTCAGAAGCCTGGATTAAAAAATGACAGTTTCATAAGGCACAAGCACTCAGAACCAAATCTTTCACTGAAGACCTGACCTAGTAGGTGAGGACGCCAGTGATGTCTAAGTAGGCCCTGGTAACAGTGGTCTTGAGCCATGTTTTCTCTTGACATTTGCAGCTTTTGGTATCAATATCTATGGACTATGCATTCTGCATTACAAGTATTATGTCTGTGGTGTTAATCAGTAAGTGGCTATGCCCAAAGAGATACCAACAGGACACTGTACAAAATTAAGAGTCTCCACCTCGAAAGATTTACAAAATAATTACATTGACAGAACTTTCCTGGGACCAACTAACAAGCAGCAGTGAGAAGCAATCCCCTTTCACTGCAGGGAAGCTTGGGAAAAATGAGTTTAACACTGCTGTTCAACTGAATTTTTTTTTTTTCCTAACCCTTGTTTTGCCCACAAAGAAATCAATATGGAAGATGAGATTCAGATGCACCAAATCCTGGCTACCAGTCCTGGTTCAGTCCTCTAAACGCTCACTCACAGCCATCAGCAGATACACCCACCATCTTGTATTTGGTGTTTAACCAGCAAAGTTTCTTGTCTTCATAAATAGATAAACTTTTACAACAAGATTACACACACATACAACTGTACCTAAAATCCTAGCAGATAATATTGTTTAACTCTGTATAAAGTAATTTCTGTTGCAAGGCAAGAAAAAAAAAGCTTAACACTTAGTTGCCAGCAAACAAAGGACAAAGTTTTGTTTCCATTTTAAAAAATGGTCCCTTTTTCAGGACATTGGAAATTTCACTAAGCTGAAGTTAATGAATCTAAAGAACCTAAACATGCACACAGGTTTAGGTAAAATGAAAAACCACATGAAAATTAAATACTTAATTGGTAAAATGGACCAAAACAGTGACAATAGTTCTTACCCAAGAAGTTTCCCACAACATTTTTCCTTACTGTATTTCAGCAATACCCAGCAAGGACGTAGAGAATACCTCAGATAAGGCCTCTACCTAGCGCTCGGCACCTGGACTGGGGCTTTGCTGCCTCTTCCCCCCAAAAGCAGGCTCACCCAGTCACCTTCATTTCAGTGGAATGCGTTTTTCCAGGATAAAACAGGAAGGCTGTATGTGCTCTATAGCAAAGATACGTCTTTGTCTAACAGGAAGGATGCTTTCCAACATCTGTCTGTGTGCTCCCAGCACAATGCCGAGAGGTGGCTCCAGTATCTTGGCAGCTGAGGGCTCCCAAAGATGGCCACGTTACCAGCAATACCTTTGTTTCCTGAGGAACTTCCTTATACACGTCTTCCTAACAGCAGGCACCACAGGGGTTTCTACACAACAAGCAGCACTTCCAGGGAGCTGCTGGGAGGCACAAGTGAGTGCCCTCATGCTACCCCCGAGCAGCACAAGGGCACAAGGCAGGACCAGGGAGCCTCTCGAGGCAGCAGGGGCCGGGGCAGCAGCTAGCAGGAGGCCCTGGGGGCCAGGGAGGCTGCTCAGGGTGGGTGAGGCTCGGTCCTGCCCCAGTTAACACAGCACCATCACAGCTGCATCTCTCTACAAGAGACTCATCACTCTAGCACAATCAAGGGGAGCTGTGAGCATAAAGAGCAGGGGATGGTACCGTGGCTCCACAAGCTGTGCTGAGCAGCAGCTTTCATTTAGTCAAATGTCGTCTCCAGAAACCACAGCTACAGCTGGGGCCTCTAAGAAACACAGCTTCTTCTGTGAGCCCTTTGCCCATGCTTCGCTGAGAGTATCAGAACATTTGCCTGGGTTATGTGCCAAGAGTTTGGTTTTGTACCTGGCATCTCAGTGAGTGGAAAGCCACCGTTTGCAGGGTGAGGGAGAAGGGCCAGCACTAAGCAAAACCCAGCTCTCCAGGATGGTCAAGAGCTCCTCACTGGAAACCTCTCCTGCTTACACTGCTTGGATGGTTTTTTTCTAATATGAAGCAAGTTCAAGAGAACACGATGGGTAAAAAAAATGCAAAATTAGAGTCTTACATGTAAGAGACAGAGGAGGGAATGCCTAGAAGACACACGGTATGAGCTATGGGTGGCTGTTTCTAGCAGCTTGAGGAAGCCAACTTCTTGACACAAAAACCCCTCCAGGCCCTGTTTTTTCCACTAGATGATACCTACACAGCAAACCCCAAAACACAATACATCTTTTCAAGCCTTCCTTGGGCCTTGCTGAAATAGAGATATTAAAAATCAGTTATATTTCCTGTTACTATTGATTACCAACATTGTTTCTATGGTACTTAGTAAAAAGTTTCTTATTTTTCAATGAACATTTAATAAAAAGACAGTTTTGTCATGTGGTGCTCCATTTCTAACCATAATGATTGCCAGGATTCCTACACAGAAGTTTAAGAATATAAAAAAAAAAAATTTCTTTACATTATCAGATAACTGTCTTCATCTTTAAGCCTATAATCAAAGCATCTTGTCTTTGAGCAAAGGGAACACTTCACACCACCCTCAACCTAAGCAGCCTGAAACAAGTCATGTAATTTCTCCATCGTACAGCATGCACTCAGAAGCTGGGGTGCTCACATTCCTTTTCTGTGATTCAACTTTAGATAAACTGCCTTAGTTCAGGGACCATCTCTTGCAACTAACCTGGCCAAGAGGGTTATGCTGCTAGCCATCTAATTTTAAGGTACGTTTCATATTTAACTGAAGACACTACTAATTTTTTTGTTATTGTTTGGGAGGAGAGGGAGAATTACAGATGATCTTGCGCAATGCTGCCCCAATATTTTTCAGCTGCAGTCAAAGAGGTGGTGGGCAAAATTCTGAACAGTCATTGGTAATTTTTCCCTTACTTTGATGGCCCAGCTGCAGGGGAACATACAGATGTGAATTGGAGAAGGACAACTAGTTTTTCAAGAATACTTTGGAAACATACTTACAATATCATACTAGCAATGTATTGCCAGTTCACAGTTAAATAGCTTTGAAAAACCTGTTATCAAGGATAAACTACCAAAATGTAAATATTTATGAAGTATTGAAGAGTTGTTTCTGTCGCTTGCTAGAAGAACAGACTTGAGCAAAAATTTTGGCTTCAAACATCATGCAGCCAGAACACCCACTGTTTTATACGAGTAATTCTTTAATATTAGAGATTTCTGGCATTCACAGCTGTCTTCAGTGGCAATTGCTTGAAAATCATTTTGCTATTCTTTCTGTATTAAGAAATCAATGCCCCTTTTTTATCATTTATCTATCCAAAGATCCTCCTAATTTATTATCAGTTCATTAATGTACTGCCTAGTACCTTTCAAGATCATTAAAGAAGTTAAATAATATCTTAAACCTTCTTCCTCAGCATTTTGTCCCTTAGAGCTGTATTGTATATACGTGATTAAACTCACCTTACTGTTTCAAGTCTGATCACCCCTCACCTCTTCTCATTTTTTTTTTTTTTAAGAGGATAAGACTTGAATTTCCAACCTTATAATTTTGAGTATAACTAATCATTTCTTCTAGAGATAAGCTGTCCTCTATTCATCAAGCTCTATGTCTTCTCTCCCTTTCAAGCAGAAAGAGGCCGTAAGATATTTCTAAGTCTCCACCGGGATGCCAGAGCCTCTCCAACCTAGGTTTCCCTGGTTACTTTTGTGTTCTGCTTCAGTAGCCATCTGAGTGAAACAAAACAGGGCCAGTCAATAGGATCACCTCTCCACAGAGAGGACCCAACTCTCCTCCCTCATCTTCACTGGATCCCGTATACTTCGGTCATCTGTATCTTCTGTCCTTAGCCACAGGCACACGTTCTCCGCCAGACAAGGTGCCTCAGAGATGCTCACTGTGTGTTGGTCCCCTCTGCCAGCTGAGCCAATGGATCTGTTTCTCTAGGTCAGCAGTTTAGTGTGGTACTTTGCATATGATGCACTGACCTCTCCTTGCACACGTTTGTGCCAACACTGTATAATTACTGTTTCTGCTGTTAAGGGATTTTTCTTTTTACATCATGATACAGAACACCAATTTTGAGCTGTGATGATACCCAAGTCACTTCTGTTTTTTTCACATTCCTGAGGCTGCCTCTTCAAGCTGAATTTGTCATTCACAAACAGGCCTATTTCTACATGTAATCCTAAGCCCAGAAAGCCTCTTGCTTCATGTCAGCAAGACTTTCATTCAGTCAAGGAGTAGATACCTTTGCCTTAAATTAGCAATGACTTCAATAAGGAATGATACGTCAATTCCATCAGCTATGGAGAGCCTATATTAGTTTATCGCTAATAAACTACAGCAGCATAAATGACTGTCACATCCAATTAAGAATACATTTCATCTGACTTAATTTACACACTGCAGAACTAACTTCTTCCTTCATTTTGTTTGCAATCGTTCAACATACTTGGGAACTCTCTCTGCAGACAGGCCATCCCAACTCAGCAGTAGAGTCCATTGCAACACACCAGGCTATGCTCTGACGTTTCTCAGAGTAAAGCTGCAGTTTAATGCTAAACACAAGATTAAATGCTTAGCTCTAAGAATGAGTTTTGGTCAGTGTTCAAAGGAGAGCGCTTTAGTGAATGAGATGCAGCGAAGCCAAAGAACACCTTCTGAAGGGTTGGCTGCTGCCAGGATAGCATGCCAGCTTGCTGAACAATACAAGTGCCCAGTTCTCCTTTCCACCCTGTAATTCACAATCTGTCTTTACTACTTCTCCCCACCTGGCAGGCCAGACAGCAGGGAAAACGACGAAGTTGTGTTCTGACAAGCAAACATCAGCAATCCTCAGTTCTAACTTGCAGGCTGTCAAGAGAAGATGAGAGGTAACAGTTGTAAAGCACGTCAGATCAACGTGAAGGGTAAAAGAAACTCCTCTCTCAACTGGAAAGGACTTGGTTTCAGACTAGGTGAAAGAACTACTGTTGATACAAATAGCTGGAGGGGTGAGTTGGCTCAGTTAGAGATAACTGCCCCATCCCTGGGGGAACGACTTAGACTCATCCTTTGGTAACAGCAGGGCAGAGTAACATTTAGAGAGGGGACCTCCTACGCTAGGGTCTAATTCTGTACCTGTCAAGGTAAATGCCAAGGCATCAACTTCAGTAGCACAGCATTGGGCAGAAGTCAAGGCTTACTGAGAACTGAAAAGCAAGCGATAAACAGGCGTGGCAGAGGACTGACTCTACAAGCAGATATTACAAAAGTCATTAGGAGCTAAAAGAAACACTGTATTTAAGATCAGTTACTACTTCAAATAAATGAGATCAAGGATCATGCAGTATCAGTCAAGATGCCAAACTATGTCACTTCCTTTAGTGCTCTCCAACTTTTTTTTAACAATACTTGGCTAGACAAAACTACATCATTAACTAATTGGTATGATGTATTCCTTTAACACTCAAGCTTCTGTGCTTGGCAGAATATTCCTAGCATTACAAAAACTGTTATAACAGCAGTAACTTTAATCTAAATATAATTTAGAGATTTATAACGGAATTAAAACCTTTATCATTGGTGGATTTTTGAACTGTGAGGGGTATTTTTTTTTTTTTTTTTTTTTTTTTGGGTAAAGCACACCTCTTTTTTTTGTTCTCGTTT
>VYXH01005308.1:375556-492345 GCA_013397275.1 Burhinus bistriatus
TAAGCAAGCCTCATTTTCATGTTTCAGGTACATCATCCACACACTGGAGTTATAGTCCTTTATACAATCTAAGGACTCCAATGAGACACAGCTCTTCACTGAACACAGAAGATCAGCAAGCACATGCTTCTGCATGGGAGTTGTCCAGGGAAGGAGTTGCAACACAGTCATTGCAAACATCTCACTGTTATTCCAAGAGTGACCTGCTACTCAGCTACCCTAATGCACCCAAACCAATTCATCTCATTCTCACAGTGATGACGGCTGGCTCTGCCAGCCTGTCTGCCAGGAGTGCCATGTCTACAGTGTTTGCCTTTTGCCTTCAAGGAATACAGTCGGCTCTTCACTTAAGGAAGAGGTCATCACCCTTCTGTGTGGGTCTTGGTGCAGATATCTGAAGTTTTCAGCTATTTCCAGCATCAGGGGCTATTTTCCACATCAGCCTCACCCCCTATCCTATGAATTCCCCAACAACAGGTCATCTATTGATGAGGCACACATCACCCATTCTCAGTTTCATATACAGCAGAGTTACACTAAAAAGAGACAAAGGCCGCTACAGGCAGATTTCCCACCATCTGCAGAAACACTCAGCTCACTGATGCCTAGCATTAAACTTGAATTTCTGGCCCACTTGCTTCACATCTGCTGTGCATCTATTTTGAAAGCCAGGGATGGCACAGGCAAGATCAATAGAGGTTATGATGGGAGGAGAACAGCTATGAACAATAGGTTGGTTTTACTACTGTGTATCCAAAGATACGGGGGCTAAACCAGTGTGATTTGACTGAAATTCTGAGCAGTGCTGCTGGAACATCAGCTCCTAGAAACAGTGGGCAAGACATTTCCAGACACGCTGATGGGTGCAAGAAAAACAGAGTAAACAGTTTGTCTGTTTAGGACTAATTTAGTTCCTTCACAGTTTGTTAATAGGAGTTTTTTTGTCCAGCTAGGGCAATTGTGTTAAGTTCACACAATACAAGCCCCTGCTTTTGAGCTGCAGTGCTGCCTAGGTGTTGCTAGTAAGCCTCCTTTATTTATTTTGTTTTTCGCTGTTTTTTTTTTTTAAGCAGTATGGTAGAAAGAGTTATGCTTTCCTCATGTCACAGGCCTCCTGGGCTGATTTTGTACACACAGAAAAAGAAGCTTCTGGCATTTTTCACATTTCAACCAGCAGTGGCTTGGCTGCATTATCAAAGCAGGCCTGGCAGACACACAGAACAGAGCATCCAAGACCCACCACAGCCGCTGCCTGCACAGATGAACTAATAGCACAGATACCGCTGGGCCACAGCAAGGAGGCCAGGGGAAAAATAAAAACCTATGGAGACGGGACTAGGCCATGGCTGTAAAGAATCTGCTTTTCTTAGCAGGTGCTTTAAGTTCCAACATCTGCTGGCCATATAAATCAAAGAAGCTTCTACAACCATTTACGCAAATGAATGACGTGAACATATAAATACACTGTAAGGTTTTTTTCCCTATTACTATTCTTGGCATTGAACCCACACAGAAGGTTCAACAATTTCTGGTCAACTAGAAAGGTAAGCTTATGGTAAGAAAAATACCCAATTAACTGGTGTGTTGCTTGTGGAGGAATTCTCAAAGATTTTTTGAATAACGGACCTAAAAAATAGAGTACCTCAAGTATTTTAGAATAGGGCTCCTTCCTACTTTTAGCTCTATTGTATAGTAAACTCCCAGAATTGAGTCCTGATTTTATTCAAGTCAAAAGGAATTTTACCAGCTTCATTTAAAAGAGGATTTTGCTTCTATTTATCACATGACTCATGAGAAAGAAAGTAAAGCTTTCCAAATGCTCAGAACATCTCCAGTTAAACATCAACAGCTGTCAGGTGTGACAGTGTCACACAGTTGTGTTGATATTTGCCACCTAATTGTACAACTCAAGCAAGTCCTCATAAAACTGATTTTCTATTCTACAGCTACTCACTTACCCCCTCTATTACTGCAGATGAGCTCCTCACACCTTGACCCTCCCCTTTTTGCACACCCTTACAGAATTTGTTATTCTTGTTTGGAGGGTCTCACACTCTAATCACTATCCTGCCACAAACATGTCTGTGGAACTTGTACACACTTCTCTAATAAAAAACATTGAGATTTCATTCTCAGGGACTCAATTATGTGAAAGCCATAACCAAGCTAAAAAAGCGTGATGAATAATGATTACTTTGCAGAATTCTCCTCCTTTCCCCCGCCCCCCAGTAATTTTGGGGTGGCAGTTATTTACATAGCTTGAGTACATCGTGCAGCCTCTCTGCTGACATGGCTTGAGGCAAAGCACTTTCCAGTCACCTCTGGCATAAAAGGCTGGACTGGCTGCCTAGTCTTGGGCACTAAACTCGTCTTCCCCCATCGGATATTCATAAAGCTCAAACACAAACCCTATTTTCTGCTGAGCTTGTTTCTCTGAGACATAAGGCTATGTAGACTGTATGTTCGAACCAAAAAGCTGCAGTGAGCTATTCACTCAAGCTTCACATTCAGTCCAGCAAGCTCCTCCAAGCTCGCAGCTTGCCCACTGTTCATTCTCACACTGTTAGTCCCACAGAGCAACAGTTTCTGGGGCTAACACTGAGCACTTGGGTCTGGTCCTGCTGCTCACCCCAGCCAAAGTAGCTGTGTAAAATTAGTATGAAGGAGAGGAGGTCATCCTTTGTACCACACACCTGATCCCACTTCCAGTGGTACCCACAGCAGCATTTCAAGGCAAGGGGAACCCGATTTTGATCCTGCCTGCACCACAGTGAACTATGAATAAATCCTCCCCAAAAAATCAGTCTGCCAATACGAGTGCCAAAATGGAATATCAGCTGCAGAAGGGCTTTGCCTTTCATTGATTGCTTGTTTTAGCCACGCATACACGAGTGTCATCCTGTAGGCCCTTTTCAATGCAGACGGTTCCAGATATCCCAGCTCTGCCGCTCCAGCCTCAGAGGATGTATAGTGAAGAAGCAGTTCCACTTGGGTCCCAGCGACTCCATGTGGAGAGGCTCCTATTGGTTGGTCAGCCCCATGATTTGGCCTCATATTTGATAGGTTATTTTATTTTTCTATTGCATCCCCACTCTTTCAGAAATACAGAGATCAGACATTTTAAGTCTAAACACCATATAATGAAGGCTGCTCTCTTTTAGCACTGTCTTAGGAATTGGGACCATGTGCATTTTAACTGGTTCCAAAACAATTTCTGTCCCTTGATGAAGACTTCATATAACGTGGAAAAATCAGCCATTGCAAAGTGTTAACAGTGCCCAGCTTCTTCTGTCTGTAGCGATTACCTCCCTTTACAGGAGCACTCAGGCAGACAGATCCCCAGCAAGTATAACAGTCATCTTCCAAAGCAAGCATAACAGTCATCTTCCAAAGCAAGCTTTTCCAGTGCAAGAAATCTGGTAAACAGGGGTCACCCACTCCCTGCTATCATCAGATGCTAGAACTACTACAACAGAAAGATACACCCGTGACTTTGCACTAAGTGCTCCCTCCTCTTGAGTGGGAAACTGCACAGCTTACTGGCAGTGCCTGGGGCTCAGGATATAGAGTCCATGATGCTTTCTGACCTGTTTTGCAGACAGAAAGTCACACAACAATTTTCATTGACACGTTTTCAAATTAATAGCTTAATACCTTGGAGTTATGGGTTAAACTCAAAGTGTTGAATGTTTCCTTGTTATATCCTGTCACTGATGAGATATAATCTGTGCAGCCACTTGGACTGCCAAAGAAACCTCTGCAGAAAATGCCCTCAGTTATGCTGTCAAAAGTAATGGCCAAGTATGGAAAAACAACTGCATGCAGCCATCTACTCACAGAAGAGATATTATAGACAGATATAATCATGTTTATTAAAGCTCATTCATCCTAAGCAGTGCAACATATCACTTGGCCACTAGAGAACAGGTGCTGAGCATTTTAATAAAAAGAATTAAGACTTCTAAGAATGGAAGCCCAAGTTGAGAATGTTTATGGACCTCAAAAAGTCACTTGTCACTGTAGAAAATACGAACAAGTGAGTCTAGAATGCACCCTCATAATGCGTGTGAGTAAAAAGTGTATTTAGAGCAAAGGAGAAACCTGAGCCACCCAAGAGCAGTAAAAACATGCCATAGAAAAATACACTGTAATAGAGAAAAATTTTATCAGATTTAATTTGCTTTCCCAGCTTTGAGCTCTCCTACACAGTATGTTTTCACTCTTACCCTATTTACTCATTATAATACTGCAAGTGATCTGAAAAAAAAAAAAGAAATCAATGAGACTATTCCAAGAATAAAGTAAATAATGGAAAATAGTGACAGCGTCTATCCCTAAAAGACTAATTCCTTTTATCTTAGTCAGACCTTACAAAATATCATTGAAGAAAAAAAATTATAATGATTGATATTGAATCATTATTACCCTGGATTTAACATAGACCATTTTGCAATATATCAGAGCAAGAAGTACTGTAAGACGACTGTAGAACAGCGGTAAGTATTTAAATGGTACGTGATAGCTTTATAAAATAAGTGATGGGTCTGGGAAAAAAGTAAATCCTTGCAGAAACTAATAAGCTGCTGTCTGCACAGCGGAGTTCACAAAATGGCAATACTGTGTCATTAGGCTGGCACGACAGCTGAATCACTAATACACCATCAGCAAAGCATGTGCAGAACAAAGTCTGAAGTCACAGACTCCTGCTTCATGCCTGGGCATGCCAGAAGGGTCTCAGCCCTCGCACAGGGCAGGTTCAGCCGTGCTAGACAGGAGTATACTTGAAGTGACAAAGCACATGTTCAGGCTGACTCACGTGGCTTGGCACCATCAAACGGGTTGCAGATGTCTGCTCCGCGTTCACAGCTTCTCTGCACCTCCACCACAAAGTGAATAGATGCTGCGCAAATTCAGGAGGAGATGTCTTCAGAGGAAGGGCAAAGGCAACAGCCCGTGTACCAAAGATATGAACTCCCTTCCATCTTAACACATTGGTGACGCGCAGATACTTGGCAGTTCCCTGCACACTTAGAGGAGGGGGCAAGAAACACGTACTGACACTGGAGGCACACTGTGTGTCTTGCAGCCTCCCTCCAACAGCTGTGATAACTGCTTTTACCACCAGCTTTCTTCCACCCATCCCTGGTATCTTTCTCTGTCCTCTGAATATTTATTTGCCCTGCCAGGTTTGAGATAGGGCAGAGTCCCCCCGGGTGCTCCTAGGATTTCAGCACAGAGCTAGTCCAAACCCCAAGTGCTGCACATATTTCCAGTCTCCTATGCACCCTGCTGAGCAGCACGAGCACCACTAGGACAGGCAACTGTTCCTGAGCTGCCAAACTAGCCACGATTCTCACACAGGATCTGTCACTGGAGCCAAAGCAATAGCAAGACTGTGCCCGTGTATTAAGTAGGCTGCTATCCAGGAGTAATATGCTTTGGGTCTTAGTCTAATGTAATAAAAACCCAAACACTAGGAAAATGCCTGCATTATTGAAGTCCTGAGCAAACAATGGCTAACAAAGACATTTCCTCCAAACCAAACAAGGTCAGATTATATATAGAAAGGTTAGAACACAAAAGTATGCTTCAACAATTTTGAAGGTAAACTGATTAGGATATCAACATAAAATACGGCCTTTGGTCTGAAGGAAGAACTTCTTTGTGAATAAAACAAGTGCAACCCATCAGTCTAAAGGGGAAAATATGTCTCAGGTCAGATACAGATGAATAAAAGTTCCAAAAATAATTACATACAGAAACATGCATAACTAGGCAGCCTTCTGCTAGCATAAAAAAAGCTAAAATTAAAACACATTTGTCTAGCTGAAATGGAATTATACTTTCCCTCCACATATCAGCCTAGTTAACACGGCCAGCTAGGATGTCATTCCTGGCTACAGAAAAAGTCTGCAGCAGAAGAATGACCTGGGACCTGTCCCCAGCAGTTCAGGTTCAGACATAGAGCATATCGTCACCTCCTCCTTAGAAGAGTTCACAAGAAATTATGACAAGGATCTAGATGCAGATGCAGCCTGTAAGTACCTTTTGGTCAGGTGTCCTTAAGCGCCTTTTCAAGTGTGGTTAATGCAAAACCAGTTAGCAAAATTTAACACACAATCTTAAACAGCCATTTGGAGCTTTATGGTTTGTTTGGTCAAAGAAAAAGAGAATCCCTCAGCTACTGAGTACGCAGAGCAGGAAACACAGATGTGTGGCACATTTTATTAATAGATTTTTGAGTGTAACTTAGAAGCATTGCTGAATACTATTCTGTACACATACTTTAGTATCACACTTAGTCTAACATTTCATAAGCAGATGGACTAGCAGTGCTCAAAATTACATGCTGATTTCTGTAAACCAACTGCTTAAATGTTCAAGTTCAATTTAATTATATTTATAAATATGAAGGGAAGAAAGCTTCCTTGGTGGAACCCAGGACATGGCATTTTATCAACTAAGTGAATCAGTGTGTTACCTGCCTTGCATGAAATCATTAGAGATCTTCAAGCTTAGCACGTGTGATGCCATTATTGGCACTCATTGGCAAGAGGTGCCTGGGCATCCAGAGCCCAGCACTTGCAAGTGATGCAGCCAGTTCAAACCTACAGCACACTCCATCCACGCGCGCATTCAAGGTCTGGAAGTTGCCAAGAGTTACCATGAAAACACTGCTAGGATACTGCTGAGGTTCTCCAAAGCCTACAGCCCGTTTAACTCCGGCACAGCCAAAGTTAGAACAGGAAGTCCAGTTCCAGTCCTTCCCTTCAGAGCATAAACACGACGAATGGTCTCTCAGCAGCAGAGGGCTGTTAAGTACAGCATTGCACATCACACAAAGCATCTCCATAACAGTCTGTGATAGTGCCTACCACAGCAGGGTCACGGATTATGAGACAGCCACTTCTACATAGAAAACATCTACACCACCACCGGAAAAAGAGGCAATTGATTTTTTTAACCACTCATGAGAAACATAGCCATTTCCTAAGTAGCCATAGCAGTGGATGTTAAAGTATTCTGCCTACCTCACAACGCAGATCAGACATACCCAGAAAGCCTGTTCTGTTCTGGATCCAATGCATAAGTAAGTTTTGCTAATATCTGGCCATATAGACACACAAGTTGTCTCTCCTACCTCATGAAGTTTACAATATGAGTTCCGACATAGATATTTCCAGAGATAAAGGTAGGAGGGGTAAAATCCCACTGAAAAAAAATTAAAATGGACAGAAAAATCATCAAAACAAGCTGCCTGAGCAGAGTTACTTTAGTTAAAAGGTATCAAGGCCACGCTATTAGCTATAGCTCATTACTACAGCATGAAATCACATTGTTTTGCCATCAGTTTCCTGTTCCTGCCACTGTTTGCTTGAATGACCGTGGTCAAGTCACTTAATACCTGTTCACAAGCTTCCTATCCTTAAATTAAGGATACTGGCCTTCTCCCATATCCACCAGACTTATTGGTAAGGATGCAGTCTCTTAGAGAAGCAGATACCTCTGATCATGTTAGCAAAAAGTCCTAGACTTTACCCAGCTTCACTAATCTCTAACATAATTTTTAATAGTGCAACAGCAGTTAAGACCAAAAACTACCATAGGTTTCTTCATGACTCATCCCCCAGTAATAAAAGTAAGTGCTCAGCCTAGTTGAAGTGCAAGATTAAGAAAAAGGAACTAACCCAAGTTTAAGTTTTGCTTAGACAGACCAAGCAAAAGAAGGAGCTTTGGGTGGCTTAGGAAAGAATCCTGAAATCTAAAACGATACCTGAGAAAATCTAAGATAAATTACATAGTTTCCATTTATAGCTGTCTCAGGAAAAAAACCCACCTCTGTAGAGGAAAAGAATGCATTTCTTTCTCCTCAATTCTTGGTGGGATTAAAGGGGCATACAGGGCAGCGAAGGGGGGAGAGCAGTCCAGCTGCTACGAGTAGTTTCTATACAGTCCTCACAGTCTGCAGATCCCAGAAAGACTCCACCACATTTATGAAGACGTGGGGTGCCTACTTTACTTGTAGTGCCCTTGTACAAATGCTACCCATTTCCTACCTTCAAAACCCATCTCTCTCCCTCCCTGTTCTGGGGCCTGCAAGGGAGCACGTCTGCTCATTCACAGCTACAGTCCTTTGAAATGCCATTGATATTCAAACCTTGTGGAGCCTTCTGAATCATAATGGCACCCTCAAACACAACTCAGGCCACACTACAAATAAACTTGCTCTGGTGAACCTGCTAGTTGCTTCAACGTGCTAACGTCAGCCTACCTCTGAGAAAAGGGCTTAGCAGCATAAGCATTGCAAAGGAAAATAAAATCCTCAGCATGGAGCCCTGGAGAAGAAAAACAGTGAGATATTTAAACCTAACCATTTCTTTTTAAATACTTGGGTGTTCTTTATAGAGGGAATTTCCCCCTCCCCCGCTCCCCGCCAGAAGCGTCCAAAGTGTTACTCACTTTATTTACAGAGCTTTGATGTGAGCCTCCAAATTTTTTAGTTCAGCTTTTAGGAATGTGAGGGTCAACTGATTTTCTTTCTGGGGAAATTAGGCTGAATTTCATACCACCATTTATTCCAAACAAGGAAATACATGGAGGAATCCCACTTTAATTCACAACAGTGTTTAAAATCTCCACCATCACAGAGTTTAGGTACCCTACACCAATACACGTATATTCACTGATCATTTTTACAGGCAGAACATGTTTGGCCACTGCAAATGAGCAGCATCACAAGATCCATTTGTCCTCAATGGTCCGAAAGAAAATGACATCCCTCTTGGACAGAAGCTGGGATCATCACTTCCTAGTGGGAGAAAGATACCTGTGCAAAAATAGCAAGCCAAGAAATAACTGAGTCCTTGAAAAAAGTCAAGCTCAACTTTCAAGTTGTGCCCTCAGAGGCAATGCCTTCTGCCAAGAGGCCATTGCTAGAACAATGCTGATCTGAGCAGGTTTTTCCCCTCACAGGTAGGGCTGCTTCTGTGATGGATTCCCTCTCTTCAGGTAACAGTAAATGCTCTGAACTGCATCAAGTACATGCTTATAGCCCCTGGCATTTCCATTTATTTATTTTTATTTACTGACTTCATTGGCTGGTGCCTGAGCCATTTTTCCCTGTGGTTACAGCAGCCTCTCAAGTATGATATCTTTCAGTGAGAGAACAATTTTAATGGCATATTGAGTGCTCATTTGTAAAAGCAATCTTAGTCTCATTAAAACTTTCAGCAGTCATATCATCCAGAAAGCTCAAAGCAATCATAACAACAAATTGTCTAATTGGAACAGCAAGGGGATCCTACATACCTGAGCTGGGTGGATTCTGACCAAGTTCAGTCAGGGACAAACACAAAAGCCTCTGGTATCTACTGGGATTTAAAAGAACAAATGTCTCTAACCCTAGAGTCTGACAAACCATTAAAATACTACAAATCTGGGAGGTGACTCTGCAGAACATTCCTGACTTCAAATCTTTCTTCCTGTTGGAAAGCACTGGAAATGGTCAAACACAACAGGCTTTGTAAAACACATCCACATAGTATGGTTGAGCACTGCCTACAACCATTTCATATTTCCTAATACCTCCTCTCAGAGCTCGCGCCTGCAGAAGTGTCCCACGCACAGCACAGTGCCAGACTCCTCTCCTTCCCAAAACCTGGAAGGGAAAGGGAATTGATGGAGTTCATGCCCTCAGATGCTGAGGTCTTACGTGAAGCACATTCATCTATATAATATCTGCATTTCTCTAGCTGACCACAGGCAAATACACGCACAGCAATCCTTTGTGTTGTAAGCACATTTTTAACATTTTAATGCTTTGAATGGGACACACACTGAGCAGGTCATTAAGAGATGCACTATAACCAACAGAATCTCACGTGCCTTACAAGCAGCTTACTGCATTAAACTAATCTCACCTCAGATATTTAGGTTACCTTTGCATAATAAAGGAGCAATCCGGTACATCAAACGAGGGCCACACAGGGGCAAAGCAGTTCTTACCTATAATATCAGAGCATTTTCCTACTTAACTCACTCAACAGAAAGACAATATCCACTTCAAGCTGTGAACAAGATATCAAGCTGGTCACTGCCCCAGCAAACACGTGCTCTAGCAGCATTAAAATAATCAAATAATACAGTTTTAACTATGACTTGGTTTCAGTGCATTTGGTATCCCACTGGTTAAGACTGAAGCTACAACAACATGAGCCAACATTTTCAGATTTCTTTATCTATACTTAGTTAAGTATGTAAGTGAGCTCACTCAAAGGGCTCGAGGTCACTCTGCATTTGTTCTAGATACACAGTAAAATGCATTCAGATGCTTGGCTTAAAGGCAACAGCTAAGATGCATAACTATCTTCTACTTACTTGGGAGAGAAGAAAAAACTGAATCCCTTAAACTTAAATATGGATAACTTTCTGGTTTTGGAATTCCCAACTTCTGTGCACTTTTTGCACTTCATGTGTATGAAATGCATTATTTTATGTTTGATAAATAATTGATAATTACATAGTTTCTAAACATGTACATTTTACATATAAGAAATTCTTCCATGTAACATCACTATGAATCACTGACAGGTGTAGAAAATAAAGCTGACCACAATGTTTGTGTATTTATACAGAAGGTAGTGTCACATTAAAACCCTAATCCATGCTAGTCTAATAGAGTGTGTGTAGGTAGAAATATATATATAAAATAGACATGCACACACACTTACTATACATGTTTCTAGCATTACAAATAGTTATCCATCTCATACCTGTTACGTGAGAAAGGATTTCAAGGCCTTGAAACCTGCAAAACCCTTTCTATGCACTTACTAAGTCAGGGAACCAGTTGTACATTTGCCAAGTTTTCCTGTGAAGCAGAATAGAGAGTAATCGGCTGTGCTCTTTATTATAGCCTTGGACACATAGAAATACAAGGTTTATACAGAGAAGAAACCTGTTCACATGCTTTAAAGTATATCCATATTTTCTCTCCTTATGCCTAATAGGAAGCATTACCTCCTGTAACAAACCATGACATCTTTTAGAGTCAGGACAGGACTTAGTACAAGAAAACCCCAATGATCTTGGCTTTAGATGCAATTATCATACAAGCCTTCAGTTAAAAGAGATCCTAACCTCATACACACAGTCTTTTCCAACCTCCAGAGAAACCTCAAGTGCTTGATCTTCCCATGCTTAGATAAACTTGCAAATTCTTAGCTAGAATGTTAGAGTTGATTCAAAAGCTCAATTATTGTATTCAAGCTCTAAGGATAGTTTTCTTCAATTCCTTTGAAGCTAGTAGATGCAAATATTTTTGCATAACTTTAATAGTCACCTATAGTTTCTGTCAGCTTTTGGACAGGATTTTACGATAGCCAGAAAGGCTCAAGACCATATTCCCTTGTACAGCATAAAGTGCGTAGGAACTAATGGTAAATGATAAAGCAAACTTAAAATAAGTTCTTCTGGTAAACATTTAATCTATGACAACGACTGGGCAAATAATTAACATTACTTTGTTTATGAAAGAAGTTTCTGTAAAAATTGGAAAGATGTTAAAAAAGCAATCTTATTTGCTCTCTTGAGAAACACACAGTAAGTTGGACAATCTACACGAGATATGACAATGAAATAAACAAGCGCGTTCTTCAGAAGCACCAAACTTCTTAGAGTCAATAAAGGCACAGAGCTTTCCCGAAGGCACCTTACAGAAGGGAGAGAGCTTTTCATGGTAGATCATTTTCAGGGACATCCTCCTGGACACCCTTCTCAATATAGGAGTTTTGCCGTGGACACAAATAGAACCAGGATAATCTCTCCAAAACCAAAAGTCCTTTCAAATGAAGTTTCAGTTAAGAGAACAGACAACACTACCACCTGTTGTGTTTGCTTGCAAACAACCAAAAACCCAAACAAGCAAGCCAAGGAACAGCAAGCACGGCTCCAGTTAGATGTAAGTGCATCTCTAATTGTTTCCTCTTAATGTGCTTTTCAGGACACACTAGTAAGCTTCACAGTTTCAAAGGAGTCACACTGATGTCATTTCCTACTTATTTTCATTTTCACATTGCCACTAATCCAGTAAAGGCATTTGAGGCAGAGATTTAAGCACTTGTTTAACTTGAAGCACTCGAACTTTCTCACTGACTTCTGGCAAATTATACTCAGTGATGCAAGTATGTTAGTTGGCTGTTTCACAGGAAAGCAATAAAGATAAATTCATTAATATTTGTCTACAGCAGTGACAGTTGCCACAAAGAACAACATCGGGAAATTATTAAATGCATATTTATTGCAGAGTTTACATAACCCCTGGCATTGAGCCATCACTACAGGAAGAAATATTGTAGAGTTGTTCCACACTTTTTGCATGGTTCACACTGTGCACTGAAGCTGGTAGTATCTGGAAGAAAAAACATGCCTTTATAAAATTGAAACCCATAACAAAATGTGCGCACACAGATACACACACCTACTCCCAGGGTATGTGATTTAGAAGGCTAGGTTACCTTAAATATGGTATTTCTCAACTTCTGAGAGCTTGACTTTGGAATATTGCTTTGATTAAAAGACTTTGGGGTTTGCTTGTTTTTTTCTTCCCTCCTCTGCTGTCTAATAGGTTATACATTTACCACTGTAAAGCCAGTGTATTTGCAGTAAACCATGTGCAGTTACCTAAGTCTTCAACCTTGCTTCAGCATTAAATCATCCAGAAAACCAATTTATTGCTTCATATATTCCAACACCATGAACAATATCCATTAAATCTCCATCACATATAGTGACCACATTGCTTTATGCTTGGATTGCAGTCTCATATTACAGCCTCTCCCTGCCAACGTGAGAGTCATTACAGCATCCGGTGGTACCCAGATTCCCAAGATGTGCTATGTATTCCCACCTGTGAAAAAACAGTCCCTAGTTTAAGTATTCCTCCATCTCAAGGTGTAAACATTGAGCCCAAGTCAGTACTTGTTCTGGGAACAGAGCAACTGCCAAATTGTTCCTTCAAGAACGACACCATAACCCTCTCAGAAGTTGCAATAACACCTCGGTGCTAAATCCCATATGGAACATGAATTGAAAGTCTCATAAATGTACCACATAAAATCAATTACAATGTCAGAAGCATTTAGCTTGTTTTTTTTCCCTAAGCCTGTACATCTTGTTGAAATAAGAGCCTTTCAGTCCACTTTTAGCCAAATCTGAGTCTAATGGATATTGCTTTTTAAGACACTAAAATCACCTTTATTTCTTTCTTTGACCATGTAGAGCAGGCTTTCATTAATGTACTGTGATTATTTTTTAAACTTTCTTCCTCCACAACTATTGGGAACACCAATTCAGCAATTCCAGCCTTTGGTGCCTAAAGCACAGAAAGGATTTACAATAAGAAACGACATGATCAGTGAGATAATTTTTGGCCAGTGGTTAGGAAAAAAAAAATAAAAATCTGTCAAGCAATCCACTACCTTTGGCTTAAAAAGGTTAGTGAAACCAGTTTGTATTTCTGCAGCAGCTTCCACAAGATTTATCACACCTTTTTACCTAGGAGTCTGACACTCCAATGCAGACAGGCCAACGAAACTAGGAAAAAAGTCATCATGCAACAGGTATTACGGGGACATTTCTTCATGGGCAAATGCAGCAGGCTGAGAGTCAGGGTGTCCCACCCTCCCAAAAAGAGGTCATAAATCTCAGCTTAGGTAACTACCACATTGGGCATTTCAGGCAGCTCTTTCAACCTTGGAGGTTTGGGCAACCTGCCAGTAATGAAGATGTATTAATGCTTAATGCAGCTTAATGTAATAGGTGTCATGTTCATAATTTACAGAAGCTCTTTCTAAAGCATTAAATTCATTTATACTCCTTAAAAGCTACTCAATCCTCAGGGCTAAGTTAGTTTGGTTGGTGGGAGAGGGCTCTTTTTTAGGATCAAATGATATATAAATTGTTAACATATCCAAACTCATCCATTAGTGCGTGTGAAAGCAATAAATGTGCCAAAGTAGCAATAACATGATCGAGGAAAGTCATTGTGGTCATTAGGGCTGAAAGGGTTTCATTTATGGCCCCAAAGAGAATGAAGGCTATAAAATAAACCTTGGGAGCCCTGGTGACCCAGAGGTTTGCCTTATTACATTAAAATAAAAAAACCCCACTTTTTTTGTTTCATAAACATCTACATATTGTACCATCAGTTTCACCATCACTTCTGTCACCATACTCTCCATCTGTGGTGCTGTGTCAGGTTTAGAAATGAATATAGGGCACAAACAATACAAGAAAGTGGAGCACCCAGAAGCAACACTGATCACCTGCACCTTTCCACAGGAAGTTAGAGACGCCCTGAAAGGTTTTGAGTCACTTAGAAGGGCCACACAAAGTTGGCAGTTTGAGACTTGGTAATCTGTGGGATGCGTTGACTTGACAGTGGAGCTCTTGCTGGTGTAAGGAAAGGTTTGTGCTGCCTCCAGACAACACATTTCCATCTCAGGACCTTCTCCGAGATATTTCATACCTCACAGCCTGCCTTTCTCAAAGGCATGCACCGCTGGCTACAACAGGCACATAGCACCTAAGAGCACAGAGCAGCATGGGGCAAGGTGGCCTTTTTGTCTTTTGTGTGTCAGTAACGCAAGGCAGGCCCTGGCAGCGGAGACGTCTATGTGCTGCTAACCCCGATCCGTACTCAACTGTTATCAAAACAGACTAAATCTTTCCTTGATGACAGCTGAAGCTTAGTCCAATTTTGAACCAGTGACAAAACACCTCTGGGAACCCAGGATTAGACATTTTAGATCTCTAAAGAGCTGTCAAATCCGTACTTGCAACACTGTAGTTACAGTCCCCCTAGTGTCAGAAATGTCAGCGACTGACCACATCCTAAATTACAGCACTGTCTTGGTCCTGATGCAACTGTAGGTCACGTTGCAGAGCTTAGTTCGCATTGCAAATTAAAAGCTCCACATGACTTTGCCTTTTTCCTTTTCGTTTCCAAGATGTTTTCAAAAACCAACTCCCAAACTCTGTTCCTGCTAGTCTAGAGACGTCCAGCTGGGGTCAGACAAGTTGATCTGTAGTCCTGCCAAGAGCAGCATTTGACCAGAGGCACACATGTTGAGAAAATGACTCCATAGAAGACTCTACTACCTGCTTTTTGTCCACCTTGTCCTCAAGGAAGAGCAGGCATCCCTAAGGCGGGTGATCACCAGGCAACGAGGAGCTGGTCAAAGACCCCACCAGATTCCCAGTAGCAGAGCACTGGCCGTCCTCTTTTGTTGTTTGCCTGGGTTTTTAATCCGCGTTTCCCACCATGACTGAGAGCTGCCTGCAACAATGTCAGGAATCTGCATCAACCCTTTCACCGGGCTAAATCTCTTAGTAAATGGGTGCCCGTGCATGTGTTATGGGTACATGACAGAGCTGAAGCTGTGCCTCCACATGCACCACTATGAGATCAGAGAGTGTGTCTAACAACCTGTAATTAAGTCATGTCATGTAGCCAGATTCGACTTGGAGAAAAATGCCTACAGTAATTGCATTTAGTTCATCTTGTAGCATGGTCCCCATCATAACTGCTAATTCAATTGTACGTTCATTCTGCCAGCTCATTGCCATTAAGCACACATTTAATTACTTCAATAAAGGATTAATATGCAGCACACAAAAGAAAGGACATCATGCCGTGCCAAAGCACACAGCTGCCCTACCATTTAGTGAGGAGATAAAGAAAGAATATCATTGGGCAGTATAATCCTGTTACAAATACATCATTATTAGATGAACATTCGGGACTTTTATTTTCGTGCTTGTTATTCACCACTCAGCATACATATCTTTCCTTGGCACCAGAAAGAGTCATAATGTGCAANACAATCATTATTGTAGGGGAAACAAAGACCAGTGTCAATTGTGCAGTGTTATAAAGCAGTCCCTCAAATTAAAACCATGTACCTAACTGCATCTGATGGCAGAAGCTATTTAGCAGTGATATTTTACGGAAAGGCAATGAAAAGCAATAACTGCTTTATTTAATGTATCTGTTCAATCCAGCTGCCTTGGATGGGCCTTAATAGAAGCTGTCGATCAATGTCAGTGCCTTTGAAATAACTGCAGCAGACTGCAATAAACATGAAGGAAAGATAACTAAAGCTACTGATCAGCCTCTTGTTACCTTCCTGCACCCAGAGATTTGTCATTTGTTTGTACTGCTTATAATAGCTGGGGGTGGATGATTATCATGGGAGCACAGAGCTGCGCGAGTGCGAGGAGAGGAACGAAGCCAGTTGGGAGGAGGCACTGACCAAAAAAAGTTCACCTGGGATATCATGAATTTGAGTGCTGCATCTCTATAAAGCACAGATCTGTTCTCCTGCTGTTTCAGTTCGGAACAGCTACTCCCTCATGCTTCTCTGGTCCACGGAGAAACTTGAAAAACAAAGTGTTGGGGGCAACCCATCTCTCTTGCTCACCCACAACTACTTCACATTAGCAGCACCTCAGCTCTTCTAACATAGGGATCCCTTACAATAATTACCAGAAACACTTATTTACATATTCAAACAGATGCTCAAGGCAGTGACGTAGAAGCAGGTGGTATGCAAGCAGATGCCTGTTATGGGGTAAACTTATCTGAGTCAAGCCAACCAGCCGCTTGTGAGAGAAGCGGCACAGCCTGCTCACCTGATTTGCTTGACTTGGGAAAGCAAATCATAATCCACCCCTCCACTGAACCAAGCATCCTACCTTTGGCATTGTACAGCAGCTACACCGGCGGGGAGATCAGGCAGCCGAAAGCCCACAACTGTTTGCACAAAGCAGCATTCAATGGGCAACAGCAGGGAGCTCAGCAGATCCGATTCCTCCAAAAGCCTAAGCAAAAGTGGAGATTCCAGTAGGGTAAAGGCATACGTGCTTCTCCCCAGCGCTTCCAGTACACGATTGCAAGAGGAGGCAAAGAAAATATTTAGGAAGAGGTCAATACAAAAGCTTAATTCAGCAATGCAATGGAGACAACTATCGACTTTCAACTGATCTGGTCAACCTGTTCACCTTGGGTCTGAATGACTCTTTAAACAGGTTTTGATTATCTAGTTTTCTCTGCAATATTTTAAAACATCATGTTGGCAGCTTTCACAGCAACAAAATTTGTGGTCATTTCAGCTCTAGAACCTCAACAGGCTGATTGTTATTTGTTTTGCTTCAAGGAGGCTGGGGAGAGCTCAACAGGGACCTGGAAGAATTCAGGAAAAAACAAAAATATTCTTCCCACGTTTTGCAGTCTATCAATTTTACTCAAAGACTATTAGAATCTCCCTCAATATACTGAAAACTTGGTCCCTGGATTTTCATCTGCTGGCCTTCAAGAAACAGTAGGTAGAAATTTTGCATTACCAGGGAGTCTGTGACCAGCATCCCAGTGTTTCAGGTGAAACATTGCCAACCTATAAAAGAGTATCAGCAGAATCCAGGCTGCAATATTTGTACAACTAGACTAGGAGTTTCTCCTTTTCTCTCGGGTATCCAAATACTATTAAGACAAAGTCTAAGCTGAACTTCCACTAATTGCGGGTAAGGCTGTAAAGGTTTGCTGTAGGTCAGCATCAAAGCGTAAAGATAAAAATTCTCTTTGGGAGATTTTCTTGGCAGTTTTGTNCAGAAAGAGTCATAATGTGCAAGTGACAGCTCTGCCATTGTTGTCCCAGCGATGGCACTGCTGGCCCCCCCTCCTCACTCCCCCACAAGCTTGTAAGGTTGCTCTTATCTCGTCTCCAGGCGAGGGCTTACAGCAGCTACATTACAACATCCTGAGATAAGGGGCCCCGCTTGACATTATTTCTGTCTGTGCTGCAAACAACTGACAAGCATGGCAAGTATAAAAAAGAGCGAGAGCAACAAAGGCTGCTGCNTTGTTTGTACTGCTTATAATAGCTGGGGGTGGATGATTATCATGGGAGCACAGAGCTGCGCGAGTGCGAGGAGAGGAACGAAGCCAGTTGGGAGGAGGCACTGACCAAAAAAAGTTCACCTGGGATATCATGAATTTGAGTGCTGCATCTCTATAAAGCACAGATCTGTTCTCCTGCTGTTTCAGTTCGGAACAGCTACTCCCTCATGCTTCTCTGGTCCACGGAGAAACTTGAAAAACAAAGTGTTGGGGGCAACCCATCTCTCTTGCTCACCCACAACTACTTCACATTAGCAGCACCTCAGCTCTTCTAACATAGGGATCCCTTACAATAATTACCAGAAACACTTATTTACATATTCAAACAGATGCTCAAGGCAGTGACGTAGAAGCAGGTGGTATGCAAGCAGATGCCTGTTATGGGGTAAACTTATCTGAGTCAAGCCAACCAGCCGCTTGTGAGAGAAGCGGCACAGCCTGCTCACCTGATTTGCTTGACTTGGGAAAGCAAATCATAATCCACCCCTCCACTGAACCAAGCATCCTACCTTTGGCATTGTACAGCAGCTACACCGGCGGGGAGATCAGGCAGCCGAAAGCCCACAACTGTTTGCACAAAGCAGCATTCAATGGGCAACAGCAGGGAGCTCAGCAGATCCGATTCCTCCAAAAGCCTAAGCAAAAGTGGAGATTCCAGTAGGGTAAAGGCATACGTGCTTCTCCCCAGCGCTTCCAGTACACGATTGCAAGAGGAGGCAAAGAAAATATTTAGGAAGAGGTCAATACAAAAGCTTAATTCAGCAATGCAATGGAGACAACTATCGACTTTCAACTGATCTGGTCAACCTGTTCACCTTGGGTCTGAATGACTCTTTAAACAGGTTTTGATTATCTAGTTTTCTCTGCAATATTTTAAAACATCATGTTGGCAGCTTTCACAGCAACAAAATTTGTGGTCATTTCAGCTCTAGAACCTCAACAGGCTGATTGTTATTTGTTTTGCTTCAAGGAGGCTGGGGAGAGCTCAACAGGGACCTGGAAGAATTCAGGAAAAAACAAAAATATTCTTCCCACGTTTTGCAGTCTATCAATTTTACTCAAAGACTATTAGAATCTCCCTCAATATACTGAAAACTTGGTCCCTGGATTTTCATCTGCTGGCCTTCAAGAAACAGTAGGTAGAAATTTTGCATTACCAGGGAGTCTGTGACTAGCATCCCAGTGTTTCAGGTGAAACATTGCCAACCTATAAAAGAGTATCAGCAGAATCCAGGCTGCAATATTTGTACAACTAGACTAGGAGTTTCTCCTTTTCTCTCGGGTATCCAAATACTATTAAGACAAAGTCTAAGCTGAACTTCCACTAATTGCGGGTAAGGCTGTAAAGGTTTGCTTTAGGTCAGAATCAAAGCATAAAGATAAAAATTCTCTTTGGGAGATTTTCTTGGCAGTTTTGTGACTTTCTAGAGAACAGATCCTCTTTTCATCTCATCTTTTAATTACATAGCCCTCACCTATGCACATGGATTCTGAGAGCGCAGGAAAATAGGATCAAATACATACTACCACTTCTGCTTTATGGGCAGGGAAAGTAAACCAAGCAGTAAATTGACTCAACTGAGGGCACGCAGGAGATGCGGCAAAAGCAGACAACTCTGGAATGTCAAAACCAATACACCCAGCCCAGAACCTGCCCATGGGTCCCCAATGGTACAGCAGCACTCACTGACCTGGCATCCAGCTGCACACTCCAGAGCATTTAACTGCAACCGTCACTTAGAGTGCAGCCTTTCATGCACGGATAGATCTCCTCCCACCACCAGAAACGGCCCGTGAAACTCTTTGGACACAGAGCAGCATCTCCACACAAGTCCACAGCACAACATGGTTGTGAGAAGAAGGGAAAAGCCAGCAAGGACAAAGTTCTGCTGACAGCTTGAGATAACATATGTTTAAATGTCTCTTAATTTGGTTATTGCATCTGTGATATGCCCTTACTATCTCCCTCTCAACAGGGTGCCCTTTCCTTTCAGCTCAGTGATGTTACTTTCCAATCCATATTTTTTCATAACATATGCTTCATTCATAATGTGGCACTTCACAGCTTTTAAAAGAATATTTTTTTCTTGCTCTTGGCTCTACATATGTGAAATAGAAATAAATGTGTAGTGAGAAGACAGATGTAGACTCATATCTATCTCAGTTGTCTAGATGAAAGCCTGCTCTAAGTTTGAGCAACAAACCATGCAATTAATAGTTCTGCCCTTTTTCAATGCAAATACCTCCTTCTCTGAGAAAACCAGAAGAGCCATTAGACTAGACATGTCATTACAATTAGTATGAGTTGGATATTAATGTACAAACTCAAGCCATTTCATAGTCTCAATATCTACAATGCAAATATCCAAAAAATTGTATCAGGAAGAAAGCACAAAAACCCTGGTGACTTGTGGCATAATTGAATGCCCTGGACAAATGCTCAGTGTTCAAATACTATTGTTTTAAGCAGAAAGTGTCTGACCCCAGCACTTACTTTGAAGGTGTAGAGATCACACTATCATTACTGCCTTTGCAAGGACCCCTGCAGGAGGTAGGTTAACAGGGCAACTCAAATCCTGTCCCAAACTTGTTCTAGCTGGACCCTCCAGGTTCCAAGGGACACGATGCCTTCTGCATTTCCAAGGCACAGCTCAAAGCTCTTGATGTTCCCCTGCTTCTTTTAGTGTGGGTACATGGGCTGACTGTAGGAAGATGGCCTGCAAGAACTCCAGTGAGCAGACCACAGCCCACATCATCAAAAGCCTCAGTGAATTACGGCAGACCTCACAAGAGCTACCTGGCAGGCTTTGCTCAGTTAAGCCTTCTCTGAGCAGCCTAATGTATAAATAGCACATACAGCGGGACTATAAGAACAGCCTTATTGCATTCGATCCAGGCCTGTCTAGCCCAGCATCCTATCTCCATAATAGTCCATAGGAGATGTCGAGGGAATAGCATGAGGAAAATGAAAAGTATACGTATACCAAGACTTCTCCCCAGAATAGTCTCTCAGCTTCTGGTAGTATTTGGATTAGTCACTTCCTGGACCAGGAGTGGTTAGTCTGTATTTAATAGGACAGACCACCAAGGAGTGAGATTTAAGTCCTTCAAGTCAACATCTTACACAACCACTTGCTGGAAGTCATTTGCTGACCAAAAATTTTCATGACCCTTATGACCTAGCGTTTAGAAAATTAGTTACCATTATTGCAGGATATAGGAAAGAAGTCTTGAGAAGCAGGCTTTTCTCCCTGGAATCAGAGATCAGTCGGTTTTACCTCATTTTGGCCATTGAAAAGCCTGTAGATGCACATCAGTAAAAATTTATTTAAATTATATCAACCCCTTCAACTAACTGTTTTCTGTTGGATAGCCTCAGCAGTTTAGAGATATGATGCTTGTCGTTCACACTCATTCTACATACTGGATGAATTTAAGAGAATCCCCGTAACTACTTTTAAACCAGTATTTACAGACAATTGCCTGCAGTGAGGCTGGTGGGTGCCAGCTGCTTGAATGTATGCTGATATCAAAGTGGCAAGAGAACAGAGAACAGTGGAAGAAAGCAATGGCTTTCCATATTTTGCCAGCACAGAGGGGCCTGGAGCCCTGAACAGGAGCCAACAGCATGCCCTTGTGCTGCACAGAGCATGCCCCGCTTCTGACATCTCCATTACTTTTACCCCACTCACCATTTGAAAGGAGCGTGATGAATCGCAGCTCATCTTCCTAAACATGCAGTCTGCGTATCTTCCTCATCAGGATGCACACATATCAAACAATTAAATCCCAATACAGACTACACCCTGCAATTAAGCTAATAACGCCAAACACTATCATGTCGCAAAGCCAGGGCTGAGAAACATTGGCTCCTGCCAGCAAGAGGAGCCCCATGCACCCACTGCGGTAATGCTCCACAAAGCTCCAGGCACTGTGTTTAACACAGGGGATCCAGTCTTTGCTCTGCACTCAGAGGTAATCACTGTTATCAGTCTGAAAGAAAACGGAAGTCGCTCAGATTAGGAAAAAAACCCACAACGCTTACAAATTAATAGTGTGCAAAATACTGCAGGAAAACTACTTTGAGCCTAATTTTTACCTCCTACCCAGGGGGCCAGACAGCTGCTGGCCAGCTGCATACAGCAGTTGTGCTTACAGAGTCAGTCCATGATGAGTTGGCTACGTGACTATGAGGGCCAACTGTGGGCTGGCTGGTAGAGTTTAAAATCCCTAGGCCATTAGCAGAAACAACAGGCACAGCCGCCATACACTGTCCAATCCTCTCCTGCTGCTGGGCTGCCCACTGCGCTCCCACTTCAGTCCTCATGCTGGAGAAATTAAAAGGGCAGGAAGTATGCAATTTAACACAGCAGCAAACACATTTTCAAGGCACCATGGCTCTTTAGCCTGGGAGGACAACTTATTTCTAAGGTTTCGCAAAGTAGTTAACAAAGAAAAAAGCCCCAGGAAAGACACAATAGCAGCAGGTGGGTTTTGAGGCAAGGTGCAAGAAGCAATTCTTGTAGCTAAATTAAGGAATGGATGAATTTAAAGCTTAGAAACGGAGCAGGTTACAGTAAGAGACATTTAAGCAGCTTCAGCTCTTCACAACATTGACGTTCTTATTCTTACCTCCCATTTTCATTTCAACTTCACATTTGTTCACTTTCAAACCAAGAGCAAGAGAGCCAGCAACATTGACATAATCTTGCTTTAACCTTTTAAGTAAGAAAAAGCCATGCCAGGAGACTGAGCAAGCTACTAACTTGTAAGTCTACCTTAGCTGCCTGCAACTTCCATCCTGAACTGGCAATCGCTAGAATGCAAAATTAAGGTATTTATTTTCCATCTCAGACCCTCCAGCATCAACAACCACCCCCCTTTGGAGCCCATCATTCAAAGTGTGTCACCTAGTGATCTTCTAATCCATCCCTTTCCCATATTTGCAACATTTATACCTCTACTTCCTCTCCTTAAAACTCTAAGTTATTATTTATCCTCTTATCTCCCACACCCTCTTCTTTTGGCCATCCTAGTCACTGAAAAGTATCAACCATTCAAATGACCTTCCCACATTTGCTACAACACTGCATGAAAACTTGATTTCCTACTGCAATTTTGCTCCTGCCCACTCTTTTTATGGGGCTGCACGAATGGTACCATCGGCCTCAGCGGTTGTTATAGTTCAGAGCAATATCCCTTAACCGTCATGACAGTGCTAAGTCCTAACATCATGTCTTCTCTCTTGCCACTACAGTTTTATACCCCAGGTATTGTTCCCTGGAGAAAGTATTGTTTTCACATTTCTGTTGGTCAAGAGCCCCATGCTTTGACGGTACTATTAGTAGTAGAAGCCACAATATTTTGAAAGACAGAATTGCTGTCCACCAACACTTGCTTAAGCACTTAGAATGCATGCATTAAAAGTCAGATTTCAGTCATAGCAGTCATTTCAAGATAAGCTTTGTTTTGGACAGCACTACAGTGGGCCTTCCTGCAAGTTCAAGTGTGTGCTTGTTTGGGTTTTTTTGACAGCTGCAAGACAAAATACCTGGGAAACAGCTTTAAGCAGAATGAAGATAATGTTTTTTCCGGGTACAAGTGCTGAGGCAGTCGCAGCTCCCCCAGCCTCTCTGAAAACACTGCTGGCCATTCCTACCATATCACACAATGACTTCGTAATGTAGACTAACGTCCACTGGAGATTAGCCTGAGCTCACTAACCTCATTTCCACTTGTGACCCAAACCCAAATTGATCCTACTGTCTCAAGGGGTGAAAGGCTAGCGTACTGCATTAACCCAAAGAAATGGAGATATTTTTCCCATTGTCTCTTACTTGCTCAAGTTTCTCTGATTAACATGCAGCCTCTGTTCCTCGTGTTGGCCAAGGCATCATATAAATCTGTTTCACTTTCCTCTCTTTCAGAGATTTATAGTTCAGACTTTGCCATGTTCCCCAGCATTATGATGCTTTCCTCCACCCCTCAGAGTGCTGCAGGCTCGCAACTGGAAGGCAAGATCTTTCTATTCAGTCTATCCAAAAGCATACAGCACTACCAATGCATAATACCTCGGAGCACCTTTTAATTCAACACAAACAGCCCAAATACATCAATGAAGTATTGCAAGAAGTGTTTCTACACCACATATAGAGCAGAATATGTGTGCTCCTGGAGGAACAGAGTTCCTCTGTGTCCTGTACAGATGCTACTTCCATGTGCATTTTCTTCCCTTTTAGAGGCCAGACTGTAAAGTCACAAATACTGTAAAGTCACAAATGCCTTCCGCTTAATCAGATTCTTTCATTAAGCAAGCCAGCTTTTAGACAACAAGGTTCTGTAAAGAAAAACCTAACTACCATTGTTACAAAGAGGTCTGAAGCAAAACCGTTTCTTCATTGCGCTGGACAAGCAGAAGAAAAAGTGAACCCATTACCACAAGAAGTTACGTGCTATTCGATATGTGGAAAACATGAAGTTTGACAGTATCTACTATATATACACACTATCAACAGCTAATACATGAAAGGTGCTGACACTGCTTCGTAACACCAAAACCAAACACTTGGCTATTCAAGATAAGTCAGGGACAAACACAGTAAAGCTATGTAACGCTCATACCTCTGGCTCTACCCAAGCAGTAACACAGCTTTTTTCATCATGTCACAGAAGAGTGAGGAAACAACTTGTAGGGAGCCTGAATATGTAGGGAATCTTTTCCTTATTTCTTTCTCCTTTTCGCAAACTATGTTTGCATATAAAAGGAGATGAAGTAAACAGGATAGAAGATTCTCCCATATCTGATAAAGCCCTTGGAAGAACCACAAACTGCATACATCTCTCAATCTCCCTGTATTACTTTAGTAATAACTATCCTTTAAATCAGGGGTTTACAAAATTATTTGCAGTGTGATCCACGTCAGTATAGCATCTAAATATATATACAGCTTGTGAGATAGTCTAAGACTGTGTTGAGTAACGTAGGAGACCCTGCTGTATTTTGTGGTAGAACTAGTCATCTCTATCAGCCTGTAAGTAAGGAACAAAGATGACCACTCTCCGAACTAGACGGCAAGTATTAGATTTGTTATATGCAATCGCATACGCTTTCCACAGCAGGCTAGGCTTTGGGGCATTTATCCTGTGGAGGGCTAGGAAAAATACTCCACAGCACACAGGTAGACAGGAATCCCAGGCCAACTTTGCACATCTGCCACTCTGTATACATCTTAGTTAAGTCTTCCCTTAGGGAAAAGGATATATCCCTGCGATTTTGTTTCCATTGCACTCTGCTTTCTCCTCCCAGAACTTTCACATCCCTAAGATTACTCTGTGCAAGAGTCTTTGCATTTAGACTTAACTGTCCATGTATTAAAGCAAAGGCAACAAATCACGAATATTAGACAAGGAATGATAATATAAATTTACCAGTACCTCTGGAGATGTAAGTAGAGTAGTCCCAAGGGGTGAACTAAGAATAGCATCAAAGAGCTTGGCTAGGGTTATTGTCTTTAATGGACAAAATTGAATTGACCGCATACTGTCTGTAGTTAATGGCAAAAGTAAATTTACAGCAAATGACACCACAGTATGGTCAAAAATTGGTGCGATTGGCTACTGACAAGTCAATGACAGGTTGACCACAGGACACCACTAATGCAAAGACAAGCATTTAGAGAGTTCTGAAGCTGCAGGACAGCAACACCACAGCCAATCCCTCTTCAGGGACCACAGCAATATCCAAAGCTGCCCACTTAGCAAGTTTTGTGTATTTTGCTGGAAAATTACCTATAGAACAAGATATTGCCTTTCAAAAAGATTACTAGAGCTCTCAATTTTATTTTTATTGCTTTTTACTAAGCTGACTGTTTGGAAACTTTTTTGTGTTGCTTTATTGGAGAGCTACACAAACACATCAAAAAACTACACAAGCTTCTGTTCCTTCATTTGAATAACAGTGTACGTTCATATGTAATTCACATCAGCTACAAACAGCAACACCACAGTTACATTCAAGTTGCCCACCGAGGTTGATCCAGAGTTTTGAACTCTAAGGGACCCATTAAACTAATTGTTAGCACTCACTGAAGGATTGTATGTGAAAACTGTGGTTTAAGTGGTGCAAGAAGCCAGGGGTTACTCTATCTGAAGTAAAAAACCTCTTTTGCTGACCATCTCTGAAAGGTTCAATGGGTCATCATCCCTAAGCCTCCCTGTGAAAACACAGTGAACCTAAATTCAGTAACTCACGCGCTCGCTTAAATTTCCTATTGTTTCCACAGCATTAAGGGTTAAAAAAAAAACAAAATAAAATAAAAAAAATCTTTCTCAAAACCTATTAAATTCTTTCTTTCTACTGAAGCAAGTACCACTCTATGTGGTGGCCTTCTCTGACACTACAATGTCTCCGGTGGAAAAGTATGAGAGCACACCACATAAGCAATGAGGCTGCTGAAGTGGTGTTCCCATGCTGCCCACCAGCAGAGATGTACCTCCACGCAGACATCTCCCCTAGTGCAGGCTGCCAGCTGCAACTCTGACCTTAGGAAAAGCAACACAAAGGCACAGAATAGGTGAGGGAATTGTTGTGAGGGAACACTTGATTAAAGTCTTGAGGAATCAAATGAGGTTAGATTTAAGGTCTTGCATCACACAGAGGGTTCTGCTGAAATATTGACAATGAAAGGCCCTTTAATTGCAGTGCTTAAAAGCTCTCAACTGAAAAAAGCCAGGAAATGAACTCTCTCCCTTCACATTGTTTTAATTTTCCTCACATACTGTAGACCTTTAGTAATTATCCTTAACTACCTTTTCACAAAGTTTCCATTTCAGTTGTATCTTACCAGTTTATGTCTAGGACCTAATTTTTGCACCCCCTGACTGAAGAAAACCAAGTCCTGAAAAAGTGCAAACTTGGCACTATGCTTCTATTTGTAAAATCAGATGATTTACAGAGCACGAAGATTTGGCCCTAAAAGCTTCACTTCATATTTAACATTCCCATCTCCCCTTCTTAAGTGGAGTTATGTACACACAAGATTTAAGCTCCACACTTAAAATAGCCACCAGCTTTCATCAACCTCTACATACGCTGCCTGTATCTCCAGGCCATAGTACATACAGCATTAGAGCTGTTTTCACTAGGAATGAAGTCACTAGAATAATATAAATAAACAGAGTCAGAGCAGCTTGGTACCCACAGCTTTTGCTGAGTCTTTACTGACTAGATCACCTTGGAAAACCACTTAAGGCCATCCAGGGAAGTTGAAGTAGTGTTCTAGCTGCAATCTCTAATACCTCGTTCCAGCCACCACAACCTCCGAGGAATGCAGCTAGTGTCAAAGATTTAATGCTTTTTCACATTAGTGATGTCAGCACAAAATGGCTATCTTCTCTGAATAATTTATCTCCCCGCTGCATAATTTTCTTATCTTTTTCCCTTTTGGCTTTTTACTGTAGATGGGAAGGCAAGTGGCTGTTAGTCCTCAGAAAAAACCCGTGAAGCATCTTTCCCATCAATCAATTAAAAAACACTTACCTTACACTCAACATGATTTATTTCTTGTTAATACAATTGTCTTACTATATCCTTCTATTATTATACCCTTAATTCCATTAGCCATTCACTTAATGCTCTCTTTAAAGCTGACCCCAGTCTGAGGAGAAGAGAAAGAAAAGTTTGCCTAATAGTGGCAGTGCCAATAAAATTCTGAAGCTCTTCTCTTAAAATCCTGTAGGTCACAGGAAAGACAGGTCCAGAACATATCCTACTTGCTCTACAGGAGAATATATATTTTTCCTTCATTTTCAACTAAATGGTTTGTTGGCTCCAAGCTATTTGTGTTTTCATATTTCACTATCTGCTGTACTCTTTTGACATGGTAACTTTGTCAAAGAAGAGAACCCTTTACCCATTCCTCCTCTAACAAATACAACTCTGGTTTGCAAAAAGGTGAGGCTAACAGAGCACCTCATCACAGCTCTCGTGGCAGAGCGCCGGGTCACATACTTCTCAATGAGCCAACATTCCCATTAAAGCCTTGGCAATCGTTGGCTGAGACACATCAGCTTATTCCTCAGGTAAAGTTAGAGTCTGTCACTCTCCCGCCCACTAGGCAATGTTTATTAAGGCAACACATTTACAGCTGGGAGGGTGCTTTGATACAATGCTTAACTACAGAATCCTTGCCAGGCAGGACTAAGGTTACTCAAGTATGTTGCTTACATGACTGACAGCATCTTCTGTCAAATAAAGTTTACAGCTCTTAAGATGTATGTAACCATCAGATAAATTCTTGGGCACGAGAGAGTTTGCCAGTGCCTCAACCACAAAAAAAAAAAAATCCACTGGTAACAGGTTGCTAGTTTGCTTTCCTGATACCTCCCCCCCAGCCACTTTCTACATCCAGGTAAAGATTTGAAAGAGTCTGCCTCCCCGAGCACAGAGAAAAGTTAGTAAACATCACAGCATCACTCCTGAAGGCAGTTCTCTATGCTTGCTGCAGCACCAAGTTACAGTACTGAATTTTCTTCTCCATTGGAAATCACATATGCGGTTCCGTGTACCCAATAATATATTCTAGATATTTAAACCATATGACACTTTGTGATCACGGTACCATTACAAAACCACTTAGATTAAATGAATAACATGGGTAACATCACTGCTTAACTAATGAGATTCAAATTGCACCTGAATACATACACAATCTGAATCTGACTGTTCAGGCACTGAACACGTATATTGGCACTGTCATATACATTTCCACAGAACAGCTGCATCTAGCTAGTAACATCTGGATCCCTTCGTCCAGTATCACTGGCAGACCATCAGGCACAAGGGTCACCACACCGATGACACCAGCCACAGCTTCTGCTTCCTGTGCAAAAAGTTCCAAAGCAGAAGGCAGACCACCTTTTCTCATCTTGAATTGTCACCTTAGCAGTGGTCTCCATGCAGCATACCAAACCCCTCCTTAAACAGCTCAGTACAACAAAACACAGTTCATCTGGGCAGCTCCTAGTTCATAATGACAATCAGGCTAGAAAACTCATGAATACAGCACACTGTGTTCCATCTGCTGACCAGCAGCAGGCACGATCAAAAGTTGAAGAACCTTTAGGAAAATCTAAAACCCAGTAATTCTTGTGGATTGATTGTTTCAGGATCATTATGCTTTCTTAACAGCTTCCAGACAATTAGTCTTTTCTCTGTGTCTGGACTCTTTCCCTCAGTTTTGTTTTTAATTAATGTTATTAAGACTGAAAAATTTCCTACCTTCCTCAGTGCACACTCACACAGAGACGGATCTGCACCAAGCAATTTGTGTTTGGATGCTACGCTGGTGTTAGTAGAGATCAGGATCTCAGATTTTGGCTCAATCCCATCAGGCAGCAGCCCAGTGATAGGTTTCAGTTGTTGGATCCTGAACCCTTCCATTGCGCACAAGACCTTCATTCATACTCTTGCCACAAAAACCAAAGCAGTTTGCAAGCTGCGCTTAGTATAGCTTTATTTTGTCTCCCTTTTTTGGTGTGTAACAAGGAGCGTTAATTATTATTTATTCACAAGCACAGCACACGTTACATGAGATTAGGTGAAGCCAAGTCCATAGGATGGGATAAGATCATGCTCCCGTCTCCAGGGGAACCACAATGTCAACTCTTCCTTACCACAGCATCATGATGATACTGTGCAAAGCTAAAGGAACAGAAAGATATACCTATACTGAGAACAACAGTATTAATCTCCCACAAAACTTACACATGCTACCAGGGGACAAGCTGTACTCAAAGAAGCACAATGTGCCCAAACAAGAGCTGCCCTCAGAGGTTCATCTTCTCTAATTGTTTTCTTCGTTCCACCTGTACCACCGGAAATTTAACTGGTCCTGCTAGTAAAGACATACAGGTTTCAGGTTTTGGTCCCATTTTTTATGATGTGCTTTTTATTACCGTTGTGATCATTGACAGCAATTCAAGAGCAGAATGCTTTTCTTGGTTTGGGGTAGCGCTCTGCATATTTAGCAACTTTCAAAAAAAACCACAATGATGAGAAACAAATGTCTTTCATGGCACTTGCAAAACCTTCAAGACATTTAACTGCTAAGCAGACCACAGAGCTTCCATTAGCATTGGAATCCATCAGCTGAACCCTACACATTGCACTGAATTTTGCTTTACCTTGGGAGTTTCCTCCTCATTCTACTCTGAAAACTCCTTACTATAACACAGTCTGTTTCGTGAAAGCAACTAACAGTGGAAAGTGTGCATAAGCATTTCTCTCCTCACATCTGGTATGTGTGAGAGTCCCTCAGGTGTGTTCTGCTACACCTTGTTGGCATCTTAGGCGGCAGCAAAGTGGTCACAAAATAAATGGAATTCCAATTTGTTATTGATTTACTTTCAAACTTAATAAATGGCTCTAGTGTTGATAATTACCAAACCTCTGTCCAAATAAAACCATGACACTTCATAAATATCCAATAGAGCTAGATCTACAAGTGTCCCATTTTCCCCAATATTTATAAATATACACCTTTAACACTGAATCTTCTGTTAGGAAATGTCATCTTGGTCATACCCAGATGTTTGATTTTAAACAGGAATCTTTCCTGCTTTGACTAATTCAAACAAACACCCTTCTTACTGTAGGCCCCACACATAAACAACGTTCTACCACATGCATTCCTATTAGAAGTTACAGAAATAAAAGATGGGGAAAAAAAAAAAAATCTATTCCCATAGTAATTCGATTGCTCTACTGGCCTCTATCTATGCCAGCCAGATCAGGATATCTACACAGTCAGGGAAGTGATGAGCTACATCACTAAGGAGATGGCTTCTCATCTAACATACTGTACAGGAATGTTTTGTGCCAGGTAAGCAACTCAAATTTTCCCTTTTTCTGCTTAGTTTCATTATTTCTCAAGAGTACCTAGCGCAGTTCTCCCTTGTCCTAGATGTTCATAACACTCCTTGGGTACTTAAAGGTTTGGCTGCGTTACCTCTACATGCGCAGAGGGCATGACACCCCACAGTCTTTAGCTTTGGTTGAGGTCTAGCTTATGTGAAAAGAAGCACTTCTGCCATCTGCTCCTTTCAGCTAGTTTCAAGAAGAAAGACGAAGTTTTAAACCACACAGCTCAATACCACCACTGGGATATTTGTTAGACCTGGCAGAACCCTGAAGGTTGAACTCTGCTGATGTCCCCCTTTCTCTGCAAGGAAAGCCTGTCTTTGGGCATTATTAAACCCAGATCTCTCAGGGTAATAAACATGGGAACTGGACTGATCTTTGTACAGCCTGCCTATGGTGCTTTATTGTTTAGACTGAACTGTTTTAACAGTAGGGGGAAAAACTTTAGATGTGTGGTGAAAAGGAAAGGGTATAGGAAAAAAAAAAAGGTTGTTTCTTTCCACACAACGTGAGACTTTCCTGAACTATCACAGTGAAATGAAAAGGCATTTCTTCTGCCCTGATCAGTCATAACATTTAAACCACAGAGCTAGCCATGAAATCCTATGCATCATTTAGATCTTTGATGCTGAACTGACTTCATAGTAAAAATGTCTTGGCATGGCTAAAGCACCTGCTGTCAAAGGGAAACACTGATTAAAGCAGTGTGGGTTTGTTTTTTTTTTAAGGAGTTCTTGTTCACTTTCACGAAACTGCATTACAATAATCCCCTGCAGCGTGGTTAGAGAACTGCTACTCAAAATCCTCATTAAAACCCTTATGTATTTCTCCTGCATTTGCTTTTCAGCTATTATCAATTACAACAATTCATGTATAAATATACACTTTCTTCCTTGATGATTATCCCTATTTTTCCTGCCTGATTCATTCAGTAAGGCCACAGTTCAATGCTTTTGAGGCCACAATGGCCTCTATGGGAATTAAATCTGACGTCAGAAATACTGAGTTGTGGCTTCAGCGTATGAATTAAATGGGGGGGATGAAAAAAAAAAAAAATCATACTGAATATCATTGAGAGTGCTCCTGCTCATATAGCCAATGGCAACCTATGTACTAGGGAATGAGATAAGGACCACACTTTAACTAGAGTTTGGTAAAATTAATTTTACCATTTGGGACATGTTCTTTTGCCATTGCTTTAAGAAGCAGAAACAGAGCATAGTTACACACACAGTGCTGCTCTCTGTTCATTGTGTCAGTGTTTATAGGGTAGAATCTCCCGACCAGTAGGAGAAGCTATTTAGGTTTTGTTCAGTTCGCTTGTAGCCTAATAGGGTCAAAACCTATACAGACTCCCCAGGAGACAGTCTTTTGCTTTCTGAAGATAAATATATTGAAAGATGATGCAGCTGATCATTATAAACAAGAATATTGATGAGCACCAGGCTTATTTCCAGTGGTCTTAAATAAAAAAATAAGCTTGATAGTCCTGAACTTGTCTCAGTTATCAGCTTCTTACTGAAAGAAGGCTAGGAGAGAAACACCAGTGTTACCACCTATTTTGGAAAGCTATGCCAGGATTAATGGATCTTCAAAGACAGAAATATTACGAGTAAAGTTCATTCAGCTTCCCTCTACCGGAAGCAGTGGCAATAGAAAAGCATACTGATGAAGAAAAGGAGAGAAGAAAACAGCCCCCATTTAAAGAGCAAAACACTATGGGTTTGAGATACTCCAGTCACTACACAAACACTTAAGATCCATTCCCTAACTGAAAGGGCAAAAAAGCCCAGTTTGGAGAACTGTATCTGGATACAAAACATTATCTGGAAAAGTCTTCTTCCTTTCCATTAACGCTACAAAGAAACCTGGTAATATATACACTATGAAATGGTGCCCCCTCTGAGGCACGTAAGAAAATGTGTATGTGCTTGTTGTATTCTCTGCATAAAGGCATCTATTGTCAGCATAAAATACCCCGGAAAAATGTCCCCCATGAACTGAGCCTCCTTCCCAATGGCTGTCAGTTTTAGACAAGAGCCCTCAGCAAGGGAACAGTTGCAGCACTAACGAAACACTACAGGAGTAGCAAAATCATGTGATTTTTCAGTTTGCAGAGAAAAATCAGCCAAATCGCAAGGATGAAAGACTCAAACCCTGAGGTTAAATAGAACTTGGTATACACAATTATTCAGTTTGTCTTCATTATAAGTATGGTTGCAGTCAGTGAACTCAGGCTTAGAGCACTACTTTGTTGATGAAGAGGATATTGTAGAAAGGGGTCAGCTCAGCAGTAATGAACCTTTATTTCACCAGGGCTAAGCAGGAATCAAGATAACACTACATCCAGAGGGCAGAGGTGGAAGGGACAGTTAAGAATAAAAAAGCACAAGAGAATCCACATGACAACACAGGATTTCCACAAGTCACTTCTGCATTAGGATGGTACATCTCCCCTTGGAGAGCAACCATCCCACCGTGAGTTAAATTCTTCTCATGGAAGAGATCATTAAGTTTCCCTAATATCTTATCTTATGATCAGGAACAATTTTTTCATTTGGTATTACTGCCTCAAATGACTCTTCACTAAATATTTAAATTGCAAGCATTAAAAATACCCTTGGATGGTCAGGTAACCTTACCTTACACATTGGAGAATAAGCATGTTAGCTATTCAGACAGACATGAGAGGCACATTGCATTGGTGTCAGAGCAGACTGGGTTTGAGATCCACACAACATGCAGCAGTTTAACTTGCATGAGTTTAGGGAGAGAGAAAGATGCAAAACAATTCATGGCAATGAAGTGTTACTGGCACTGAATACAGGAGTTAAGTTTATGATGCTCGGCATAGTTGCTTTCCAGTGATATCCCCCGAGTGCACAATCATTTATCTTTTCCAAAGAAGATGCCACAGCCATCATATTTACCAACAGATAAACTAATTTCTCTAACATACAGTTTGAGAAGTTTCTTTTCTACTTTGTCCAAAAACTGTACAAGTTTAATATCTTAACTGTTAAACACCCTTTGGAAATGTCTAGGACACGCATTCAGCAAGAGCAAAACCAGCATGTTACAGCTCACTCAGAAAATTAATTTCAGCACCTTAAATATATTGACCAAAATCTCTATCTGAGCATAAGTTACCCCCAAAAATAAGCAGTGAATTTGAAGGGGAGGTAAACTGTGCCATAAAACCCATCGGTTCACAAGCCATTCCACAGGAGGTAATCTGTTTGACTCCCAATAAGTCTCTCAAAGTTGAGAGTTAATAATTCAGTCTCAAATTGCTCTCAATATTACTCAACTGCAACATTAAAAACCCAAACATCTATCCAAAAAGAAGCATGAGGGTTTAAAACAGTAGAAAAGCAGTTTATTTCCCTCACCTTCTATTTTTCAAGTCCTGGAAAAAAATCCAATTCCTAAACTTTGAAGCTTTTCCTCAAGAATCACATGGTTATCACTTTTTGAAAAGTGAAATCAGAGATTAACACTGCTTTTCAAATCCACTTTTTTACTTCAGCGTTATGGAACACATCCAGCATTAGAAAATTTGCAGTGGGACACCAACACTTAGTTAACATTTGGACTTAAAAAAAATAATCACTTTTTTCAAAATCAGATCTGAAGTTGTAACTGAACTATGAAGGGTCCCTACCTAATACGCTTTTAAACTCATCCAAAATAACCAGCAGTGTAAGCAACAAAATCCTAGAGGTAATTTCTCTGTATAACACACTTTCTGCCTATGCAAGGTCCCACTATGCATAACTATTTGTGGTCTTCCTAAGCAGAAGGAAAAAGTCAAAGCTACGTGAGTAAAAAAAAAACCAACGCACAAAAAAGCAACCAATCAAAAAAACCCCAACCACGCAGGCATTTTCCCAACAGGGAGATTGTTTATTTAATGGAGTGGGTGGCTTCCATCCCGTAATACCAAAACTGACCTCTCTTTCAGTATCTTGAAGAGTCACAGCCTTCATGGCCAAGGCGGCTGACACACAGGTCTACTTGCCTGTTTGCGTCATGGGTGTGTGCATCCCTGTTCTTAAAGAGAAATGCCGCTTAGGATATTCGAATACACAAAATAGCAAGCTGCACCTACAAGTCAATAAGCAGACCATTGCTATTAGATTTTATTTGCAAGGTAAATAACCATAAGCTGATCAAACAGGTAACACGATAGGAAAACACTGAAAATATATACTTTATGAAATAGGCAAGCAATCCACACAGGATGCTTTAAGAGGAAGGCCTTAAGAATGAGTACTGTTTATTAGCACACAGCTTTCATCAGGTATTTCAGTCTGAGGAAGTCTTGGTCATCATCCTCGCTGGCTGAGGAGCAGGTAGCAGAAACAGAGACTGGTGCATTGCACCCGGAGCACAGAGCAGTCAGGTAGACTCTGGCTCTCCGATGGTGAGCGCACACGCAGCCACTGCCCAGGGCACTTCTCAGGCTGTCATTAGAACAGCCTTTTTTCAGTCAGAAATTCTGCTAAAGAAATAACATCTAGTTAATAAAATGTGAGGAAGACCCTATCATTTGCAGCACAAACTTGGACAAAGCAACAGACCCGTAGGACAGTCACAAGCTGTGCTGGAAATTACACGTAATGAAGATAATCAACGACAGCATTTTCTAGCTAGTTCTCCCAAGAGGTGGAGATCCCTGGGATATGACACACTGTGCAAGCAAAGGAGATCTTACCCATGGCTCCCATTGGGCCTGAAGACTATGTGCTGGTGTGATGAAACATATAGGCTATACTGGGTCAAACTGAATTGAGGCAATAAGAAGTCTTTCTATTACCATACAAAGCATGATAATGCCATTGAGAAACTGTTCAAAAGTGTCACATGAACAAAAATATTAGTCTGCTTCATGGATAAATAAATGGCATCTGTATCACCACCTGAAGCTCTGTTAGCAGTTTCAATACAGAAAAGGAGTTGTAGTAACAGGTCTAAGGAAGTGTCCTGGTTCCGGTGGGGATAGGATTCATTTTCCCAGGGAGCTGGCCCAGGACACAGGTATTCCATACCATGTGAGCCATGTCCAGTCTATAGCCAAGGAGCTGGCCAGGCTAGGGGGCAGGAATCACTGCTTGGGAGTTCCCAGGTCTGGTGGGTGAGCGGTGATACAGTAATCATGTTTGTACATTCCTCTGTCAGTATTATTGCTGTTGTTCTCCTCTTTCCTTTGCTGTTCTGTTAAGCTGCCTTCACCTCAACCCAGAAGTTTGGCCTTTTTCTTCCAATTCTCCCCCACAGCTGTGGGGGGAGTGAGCGAGCAGTCACATGGTTCTTTGCTGCCAGCTGAGGCCAAACCACGACAGGAACCTACAGCAAATTTCACTACAGGATGACTGCCCCAGAATTGCTTTGTGTGACTGGAAAAGATCAGTCTAATTATAGGTTAGCTAGCAGAGATACTTGAACTAAAGCTGTGACTGCACAATCTTTGTGTAACAATTCCTCAAACAAACCTTCTGAATGCTGTTTACGTTTGTTTCCTTTGTCAAGCCTAAATGAAACATAAAATCTCTAGAAATTCAACAATGCCAAATATTATCTATGAGATCCTAAATATTTTTAACCCTTATTAACTCAAAAGAAAAGTATGTTAGCAACATATTTGGCAGTACCTGTTAGAGCAGCAGGAGCAAGGCTGCACACACCCCAGGGTCAGGCAGTCCAGGAGCCAGAGAAGACCACGGTACCCCAAAGAAGAGAGCAGAGCAGGTTGGTGGCAGCAACTAAGGTCAGCCACAGCCCAGAGATCTTCAAAAGCCTTCACCAACAAGACACTTCAGTAAAGAACACAAGACACATCAGAAAAGGATTGTACTTCTTGACTTGAGCTTAAATAGGAGTCCCAAGCCCATGGACAGAGAGTATGGGGTCAGGGGCAGGTGAGCCTGCTCAGGGCTCCAGGTGTCCTCAGGGCCTGCCAGACCTTTGCTCAGACACAAACAAGCAAATTAATCTCAGCTGGCCTTTGAGTGAGTCCCTCCTACCAGTGACTGGCTGGGAGGGAACTGAAGTCAGTCACTTAAAACGTGTCAGACAAATCACTATCTAGAAGCGTCACTTCATTGACTCTAAAAGGCACTTGGACAGTTAGGAGATGCATGGACATCTAAATTTTGCAGAGGTGAATCCCTCCCAGTGACATGTGTGCTATAGAGAGTCCTAGTCCAGGCACAGGAACAAACAAGGAAGACAGCTGTCTGGGAACCCATTTGTATCTTACGTGTTTCTCTATGTTTTTAAAAGCATTCTCCTTTTTTCAGGAAGCTGGTGTTTCCATAGGTCCCCTGCAGTGCCATAAGGAAAAGCACGTGAGGTTGTTCCTGAGTATAAGCAACATGGTTACAGTTGTTGCCCAAGAGCGTCTACTTTTGCGGACCCACAAAACATCTGGGCTGAGAGCCCAGATGGCACATGGGCGTTTAGCACAAAATTATTCCAAAATGTATATTCTTGTCATTTTGTCCTGATTTCAAATGCATGGTGCAGTTCATTCATGCTAGGAAGGCTCCCTAGTTTGGACTGAACAAAATTGGCATTGTTTAAGAGCTAGAAATAGCCATAAATTGTGATCATCTAAATGGGAGTATCATTTCATAAAATGCTTTTTATGTGAACCCTTTTTCACAATCTAGTTAGGTAAGTTGTTATGGCCACTGTATATTTTCAGCAGTTGTACCTCTAACTTAAAAATAATGGTGCTGTATTGACCACAAGATAACCCTTCTTCATTATGAGTAACATCAGAGAATATATCTTTCACACGTTTTTGCTTTATTCAACAGTTTTTGGTGTGCCTGACCTTATTCTATTAATGTTAAGCAGAATTAATTAAAGCCACAGGCTTTTTTTTTTTCTTACTGCAACACATTTTGCTAAAAAAATAATGTATCACTCCCTGATTAATTTTTCATGACTTAAATTATTACCTTTTCCCCATGGTTGTCATTGTTCCATATTCTTTTTTATGAGCCACTATTTTTTTCAAGTATAAATTTGAACCTGCTTTACTAATGTGAACAGCTGTTAGGCTTATATAGCCAAGTCAGGGCTCCCAGCAGCCTTGAGCTGAAAGTTTGGCACTGAGACCAAAAGGCTATGTCTCTACGGCAAGATCATTCTGCACACTAATATGTGTGTTGTGGAGTGGAGAGAGACATTTGGAGCCTGCTGGACCAAAAACCCAGCATTTTGGTGGTGTTCACTTTCCTTGTTAAGTTCTCTAGGCTTATCAGGTTCACGTATCAAGGAGGAGTTATTTTAAAACAAGCAGAACAAAGTAAGACGTTTATATACAGTAGCTGGCACTGACACTGGCCATCTGAGTTTGAAAGCACTCATCCAGTTGAAGCCACAGCCTCCAGTTCCTTTTTGGCCCTGCTTTTCCTGCTACCAACAAAAAATTTTGTTACCTCTCCATTGTATTTAAAATTGTAACACTGGAATCACTGAAGCAGTCAGCTACGTTCACCACATACACACATATACTTGTGCCATACCTATCTCATAGTCATGTCAGTCACAAACTGGCAGCTTATGTCCTCGTGTGTCCTGACTAGCTCTTTTCATATACCTGAACAATATTTGGTTTATATGTTATTGCAAGTGTGCTGCTCTAATGGAATGAGCAATACAAGGCATGTAGGAAGAGTCACAGCTGTTAATAGACCCACAGGTATAAATGGGGAGTAGGGAGATGAGATTTCAAGACACTCTTCGGGTCCTCTGGCCCCAAGGATTTTTCATGCTTCAAAGCAGCTCAGATCACATGTGTTTGACCTCATCTGTATATGTACTCATGTGTCTCAAGTTGCAATAGCCTATGTTTCCACGCCTACTATTCCTATTGTAGAGCATTGCTTAGATTTGTGAAAACGAGGTATGCCACAGATTACCGGACATATGGAAACCATGCATGGATGTTGTGTAAATGGTTTGTGGCTGGTTTCATCACTTCCCTATAAAGGTTTTAATTGTGCCCAAATCACATGTGTTTGTAGAGTTTAGACAGCTGCAGTGAGGCAGGGGAAGACTTTCAGTGACTCTCCTCATGAGTCTGTGTATGCGAATACTGGAAAAATGGGATTTGTATCTCAGACCCTGCTTACTATGGTGAAGGAAGATGCGTTGCTTCCTAGCACTCAGAGAATACCCCTCTAAATTCTGGAGCCAAATGTAGAATTCCTCCTAAGTAATTACAGCAATTCTCTGTAGTTCTATGTTACAAGAGATATAATGAGGTTAGGTAACTTTTGTGATGAGAAATTACGGAGGACGACATTGGTTCAGAGAGCAGCCTGGATGAAACTGAGCTAGCACCAGTTTTACGAAACCTTAAAGGGAATGTACAATGGGAAAAACATTTCCCTAATCCTAAAATCTTTGTGAAGTACCAATATTGTCTCTAACCTGACACAGTTCCCTGCTAGCTCTTTGCCAGATGTTCTCTACCGTGATTTAGACATGCTTGCTGCATAGTTTCATCCAGAACCTAACTCTTTGCCTGCCAGTAAAACTTGCACTGATTTCTGCAATGTGCAGTAGGTTCTAGTCTATCAAACTTCCACCAGATGGTTATATCTTCTGGACATCGTGACCAAGACTTTTAACAAGGAAAACTCATTTTCTAGCTAGCTGTTCCTGAGGCTATGCTTTCCTTCTACTTGCTAGAGCTCCCTTCATTTCTGTGTCATTGACACAGGATGTTGCCGTTCCTTGACAATGCATGAAAAGCATCAAAGAAACTAACAAAGCTAGAAATGCAATAGTGAAAAATGTGTTAAAAACATGCTTGTTTTTTCCAAGCTTTCGTGGCAGGCTTGAAATCCTTCTATAGTCCTCCACCAGTTCTTCCCTAGATTATTTGTAGCATGGCTAATGTGTTTGAAATGAAAATGCAGGGAGAGAAGGAGAGTATGGTGGTTGATTTTTATAAGCAAAAAGGTCTGGAGTCAGAAGTGAAGCAGTTAAAGTAGCAGCAGCATGTTTACTAAGCCATTTGAAGTTGATAGCCCACACGGCCTGGCTTTTTTCTCTATCTTCGTAAACCGCAGTGAATTGATGGAATGACCTGGACTTGATCTTCAGGGCAATATGTCTGATGGCACCGCTGGATTGATAAATTGATTCAAAACTATTACCATGGTGAAAAAGCAATAAGGTCATAAAAATTGCATCAGCTGGCTAAGTAAATCCTGGCATTTCATGACAAGTAATGCAGAAGAATCGCAAGAGGATCTGGGCATGAGGCTGAATGAGTGAGCGAGAAATGACTTTGAAGAGCTCATCATCTCCGATCTATTCTTCCTGCCAGCGATTCATGCCTTCGCATAGTGCCACTTCATTATGGGGAAATAACTGTACACTTCTAGCATATTCCTGGCCGTCCCTGGCGGCCCCTGGAGGACCCTTAGCTGGTTAATACCTCATCATGGGCTTCATTGAACACTTTAATCTGCACTTGTGTGATCAATAGAATCCTGGTGTAAATTAAAAGGACAATTTCATGTAATCAAGCCTGTTAATGCTCATTTTGAAAACCATTATTTGTGGAAGGCATTTAGGAGAAAATTACAAAGCGACAGGCTGATGCACTCAGAGCTGATTCAAAAGGAGGTCTTTTTTGTGACTCTGTGTGCGTGGATGGTGGGGGCCACCAGCAAGCGTGTTGCTGCGCTGGGCAGGGGGAAGGGGGCAGGAGGAGGCAGTGGGGTAGCAAGAGGAGCAGTCCAGCAGGAATATGCGTCTGCCTGCTTGCCTTCATGCGGGGAAGAAAATGAAATTTTCCAGTGTTCTATTTCTGTGGCAAATTCAATTACTGTGGGGACTTGTTCAAAGCGGTGTAACTTCCAAGAGGCAGAAATTGAAAACCTGGCAGCTAATGAAACGGCAAATCACTAGTAAGTTCAGACAGGGGCTGTCAGTCAGATCAAACACCTGGAGAAAAACAGCCGCTTCCTTCTAGGTTTCAACAGGCAGCCTTACCCCCCGCAAGACACCCCCCTGCTTTAAAAAGCAAACCAAAACTTTCTAATGCACCACATTCATTCTTTTCATGAAATTAAAATAATCATCACTGTCACATGCCACTTATTCCAAAGGCTGCATAAACCTGCTCCATCCAGGAAGGCAAATCCTGCTCTTACTGGGTACCTGAAGTTGGTTTTAAGCAGATGAATAAGGGTAACGCTTGCCCAATGCACTAAGCTGCACACTCATCTGAGTAGTTCCAGTCTGCACGGCTGTGTCCATAGCACTGCAACCTCCCATGTTTCCTGTCATTCAGAAGCTGACAATTTTGAACCTTTGGGAAACAGAGAGATGGGAAAACCACAGAACACTTCAGCTGTTTCAAAACATATGACCTTAGCTGACCAGTGCTCCCTGAAACATGATAGATGTCAGTTGTGTAGTGTCTATTGAATACATCGACCTGCCACTTTGCCTTCTCTACATCTAGTGTACGGGTCCACCAGCGACCAAGTCACGCTTTGAGGATGAAGTTCCATATAGGGACATGGCCTAGGCCCCATGACGCTTTAAATGCTTCTTGCTCGCAATCCCTGTACACAGAATCATACCCATTATTAAGATCTTTACCCTTCTGTAAAATCCTGTCCCTCTTCCTTTTTCTCTCTATTCTGGAACAGACTAGACTCTTTGTTGGTTTGTTCTTTTCATCTAGATGAGCTTCGTCACTGAGCTTCAGCAATGATAACAGCAGAAGACGCTGTTATGGACTCCAGTCTGAACTCAATTCCAAAAATACAACTGGTTTCCAAGCAGTGGAAACTAGAAACTCACCAACCTTCCAGGATGTCCTTCTGTGCAGTCCTTTCAGAAATCCCTCCTCACCAATATTGGTTATTTCCTCAACAAGACGTGTATTCATCTCCAGTTATCCATATGTCTACTGTCAGTGAATAGCCATTCAATAATCACCCAATCTCTTCTGAAATAAGACATTGAACCGAATGTGACACATTTGACTTAATATCAGACAGCCGCTCACAGTGCCATCAAAGGGGAACAGGCAGTCTAAATTCAGGGTAAATAGATTGCAGCGTATGAAACTGCAAGTGCAAGGAGCTAAACTTCTGTTTTTACTTCTAGGACAGGATTCAATGGATTTATACCAGTATAAGTGAGAAAAACTGGTAAACAAGTAAAGAGCCCTTGTTCTTCATAAAGGGATAGCCCCTCCATTTCTCATACTGTAAAGGCCATAAACAATCTGACCTTCTGTTTCTGGTATAGATTGATCTTAATGTCAAGATAGGAGTAAGCATCACGTCACTTCTTTGGTCACTGTTGATGATGAGCACCATTTGGGTTCTTCCACAGGAAAAATGCTTGTAAACATGACAGCCATGTGTCATACTCACTTGGAGCATGTCTTTTAGTGCCACTACTTTTCCCAACGAAGTAATTTAAACTTCAGATGGCCCCTTTGTTGTCGTCCAAGCTATTTGGTTCAATTGCCCTGGTTTTATTTCTCTTCTGGAAGGGGCCAACTTAATAAAAAGAAAAAGATGGATGAAAATGGATGAAAGAGGTTTGCAGGGAGTGGTACTTAAATATACAGTAGGTAAATATATTTATTTCTATATAGCCAGATTTCTTACAGGCCTGTAACAGGTTGGTTGCATGCAAAAGGAAACTGAGTGGTGTGTGGAAAGCTTACTTTATTCATGCTTTCTTTTTCTGTCTGAGCCAGCCCAGATAGCCATGAAAAGACAAGCTAATTTGTCTAGGAATCACTGGGAATGTGCTAAAGTGCTGAAGATTAATCAGGAGACAGAACTAAGCAACGCTTACAAAAACTCTGAAGGAAAGAAAGCCACAAGGAAGGACGCTAATAACACAGTGGTTCTGCTGCCTGTTTTTATCTCATGGTCTGTTTTGGAATGAAGATCTTTTCCCTCCTCCAAAACTGAGAAAGCAAGAGCACCAAGTCTTGGTTAACTAGGCTAATCAGCAGAAGACGTCCTGTGAACTTGACAGAAGTTTTTCATTGTCTGTGAAAATTTGTGTTGGCTGTGCAGACAGAAGTTCAAGTTCAGCGTATTTATTTTGAGAAGGACTACAGAAAATGAAGGGAAGTAGGAACAACATGAGTGAAGAGAGCAAAATTTGACCCCACACATTTAGAAAAGGAATTCTTCAAACTGATTTGGAAGTAGCAAAGATGTCTTGCGCTAATGAGAACTTAGATTTCATTTTTAGAAGTTTTACCAAAAGTTGCCTAAGAAAGTAATATGACCCTGATTTTCTGTTGTGCTGCATAGTTGTAAAAGCCAACACAAGAAACAAAGTAGGTATGAAATACTACCCAGTCAGCATACATTTGGTTTGAACAGTAATAAGCTCTACATTTCCTACTCCAAGTCAATTAAACTGCATATCCGACGTAGTGAATAAGAACTTTTCCTGGGACTGGGTGGCAGGATCCTGGTGCTGAGATGCAGTCTTTTGTAGAGTTAAAGGAAAAGCTTATCCCTTATTTATGGATATGTAAATCATATCTGAAAATATGATATGTAAATCATGTCTTTGTCAGTGCACAAATCCTAGAACAAAAAAGGAGACACCAGGATGATATTGTAGCTTTACATTCTGCACTTAAATTTTAAATATATTACTATTTTAAAAGGCTTTTAAAGTGTGACTACCACAGAAATAATTTTGAGCCTGATTCTTTCTTGAATTAAAACTTGCACTAAACACGCTTTTTTTGTCTAGAAATATTATTTTTGGTTATGACTGTTAATTAACTTGTTTCCTGAAGAAACAAAACTTGCAGTCATGCTATCTGTACATCTTGATGTCCCTCTCCAATAACTTTTCAACCCAAGAACACATTCTGACCAACTCCGATGGGCAGATAGAACTCTCCACAATATAGAATTCCCACAGCCTTAGGAAAATGGGTGGCCAGAGAGAAGAGAGAGCGAGAGTGCAAGCCTTTGTCAGTGCCCCAGTAGAGATCAAAGCTGCAACATAAACTCACCATCAGGGATGCAAATGCTCTTGGACTCCTTTCAGAGACTCCACACAGAAGCACATTCTTGAGAGACAGACCCACACAGAGCCAGACTTTATCAGCTCCCCTGTTAAAGGAACTGCTTGTTCCACCCCTGCGGTTCTGACAGTGGTAACCCCAAATGACTTCAACACCCGAAGAACTGTAGTTACAGAAAACAGGCGAGGAGGCGGAGGGATCAAACCACTTTCACTTGGAAGTGATATAATGCTAGGGTGGTTTCCACTGCACTGGTGGTGAGCTCATTTGAGTTACAAGGCACTTTTATACTGCATTTGATGTCAAGGAGCTGAAAAAATGAAAATCAGAATAATCCAACAGAAAAATTCACTGTGTGCATTCTGGCTTTCTGCCTTTCAGCAGAAGCTACCCAATCACATTAATGCCGTGTTCCACCCACTTGATCTAAGCATCTCAATGGCAAGCAGAGGGTCACCAGGGTCACTGCAGAACTGCTTTTGTCCAAGGTAGTTTAGCACAGGATCATTTTAAGTACGCATTGCATTGTGCAAAGTTTGTGATGTAAAAACAAATGTGGGTTTTTTTCCCCTATAGTTACAGGCTCAGTTTTAAAACTGACTCCACCCAAGCTGACTCTGAGTCCCCAGCAGAGCTTTGCTGAAATCAGCAGAGCCCTGCATAGGAGACGGCAGTTCAACTAGGACTGCAAGGCGGGGACTGAAACTCATGTAAAGTAACAGAGAAAAATAGTGACTCTTAAAACATGTGATTAAGTCTAAGCATTTACTGGATAATAAATTATTTGCTAAAACTCTAAGACGAACTGGAGCCTTATCATGATTTTACTGTTAATTCAATCATTCTGGAGTTCTTGATGTTAAGTTAATTAATTGTTGTTGGCATAATTATAAAATACCTTCAGTTTTATAATGGGTATAAAGTTCTGAAATATAAATTGAAGATACCTTACATTTTTAATAGTTGTTCCTTAACCTTTGAGGTATTTAGCTTTGTGTGGTCAATGAAGTCAATGTGAGCTTTCTTCTATTACATAGAGGACATTATCTGAGATATTATTTATCAGGCAACTGAACATGCAGTGGTTTGTGTTCTTACTTTTCCCTATTTGTCCCTCTGTGATGCTTCCATATCACACATATATCTAGCGTAGATCATCCCATTCTGACCCTCAGCAGATATATCAAGTATGGTCTCCATTTACTCCATTTTTCCCTTTTTCAGTTTACGTAGAGTAACTTCTCATAGAAGCTGCAGGACAACTGCCACTCATTGGTCCAGGAGATGCAGTGGTCTCATTCCAACCACACGCCACAGCATTGTTGCAGTGGTTTAACCCTAGCCAGCAACTAAGCACCACATAGCCGCTCGCTCACTCTCCCCTGGTGGGATGGGGGAGAGAATCGAAGAGTAAAATGAGAAAACTCGTGGCCTGAGCTGAAGACAATTTAATACGCAAAGCAAACCAAGGAATTCATTCACTACTTCCCATCATCAGGCAGTTCCCATCATTCAGCCATCTCCAGAAAAGCAGGGCTCCATCACACGTAACAGTTACTTGGGAAGACAAAACACCATAACGCCAAACGTCCCCCCCTTCCTGCTCGCTGGCGGAGTGGTATGAGAAGCAGAAAAGTCCTTGGCTATGTAAGCACTGCTCAGCAGTAACTAAAACATGGGTGTATTACCAACACTGTTTCCAGCACAAATCCAAAACATAGCCCCATAGTAGCTACTGTGAAGAAAATTAACTCTATCCCAGCCAAAACCAGCACAATTGTCTAAATCAGCTACTGCAAACTGACAGAGATGATATAAATGAATCATGCTAAAACAAAACAGGATAATGAATCTGTTGGTCTTGCCTCTGTGGCCATTACAACCCACCTCTACTACTCTATTCAGCATGCCCTCTGTCTTGGTGGGAAAGCACAGGCAGACAGCTGCATCACCCATGGACCTCTTTCCCAAACTGTTGCAACAGTGACTTTACAGGAAAATAGTCAGATTGGCTTCCAGGTGTGGTTCCAATCAGGTCTTGGTAACAGCTCAGTAGTGGTTAGACAGCCTGAATGTATCTTTCTCAGCGCTTTCTATGAGATGCCACTTTATTCTCGCTGTGGCTGCACCAATACTCGGAGGATGTCCTCAAAAGCCAATCATTATGGATGGGCCTCCCAAAAAACCCCCAACGTCTATAGCTTGCAATGACCACACTGGGGTTCAGAGGCATTCTTCCTGCTCTCCTTCCACAAACAATGATGTTACAGCAAATACGTCCCCATGAGAGATCATTCCCCCTAACCAACTCAGAGCATCGTCAGCTTCCAGCTTTATTGGGAGGCACCCCACAACTATTTGGGGATCCAGCCTTGTTTCTGGAAATCTTGCCGCTATAATGCCACACATCGCTGAAGGAATTGCTCTTCAAGGAGGATGGAAAGCTGAAAGGTTTCTAAAACCCATGGAATTATCTTGGGTACTAAGAAACCTGGAGATAGTAGTAGAACATGAGTTAGTGGGACCACAAGCTCAAAGAAGTACTGACTTTTTCATGGTAAGAGAAAATATAACAACCAGCAATTCTGGGGGTTGGTTTCTCTGCTTCTCCTGTTCCTATCACTCAGAAGAATGTCACATAAAATTAACTCTCAAAGCATTTCTCGCCACCCTGCACCTTCCAGACAATAAATCCTATCTTTGGGATCCTTTCCCAAAATGTATACTGTTCTAGGGATAAAATCTCCCCAGTGTGATCCCCGAGAGCTACATTCAGAGCTCAACTTCTCCCTCAAGGTTTTCCTGTAATCCATAAGCCTGCTGCTTAATTGAAAAGTAATGAAGATATCCATGCTTAGCATTTCCCCCAAGACTGTTGACCGCTACAGTCAAGCTTTTTCCTAGACATGTAAAGAATGCTTAAAAGTGCTCATGTCCCTTGGGTGTTACCAGGCAGCTTTGTTTACTGGCTGTCTGGGAAATAACTCTATCAGTCAAAGGTGGTTGCAGAATCTAAAGACCTGGCTGGTACTTAACTTGACTATAAAAAAAAATATTTATCCATTCTGCCTTCAGACCAGCAGGGAAGAATTTAAGTCTTAGCTCAACATATGAGCTGAAAAAAAAAATCACATTTTATACAATCATATAAAAGAGAGCAATGAACACAGCTCATTACCAGTTTTTGACAGGACTTAGTACATCAGCAGCAAAATCAATGTGAGAATTACAACATTTTGGAGTGAAAGACACCAAAACCTGTCTTGATAGATTTGAAGGACAGTGCACTACAATAAAACACAAAAAATTATCTCCCTACGAGAAGCTGCATGATTAAAAATAAATAGATTTCATAACAGGTCCTAGTAGCATCACCTCCACAGTTTAAATTCAGCAAGACGTCTCTGCACTTCTCACCCAGAACTTAACACTGCCATGCAAAAGAGTCCACTCAGATTTCTCACTCATTCCTGTTGCTCAGCTTTCTTTTCATGGTGAAGGATGTCCTTAGATAAGCTTTGACTATAAGGTCAAGGCTGTCCCTTACAGCTGTGTTCTTAGTACATATCAAGAAAGTATGGCATATTTTATGAGTCTGACCTCCTCTCATCCGTGGTTAGCTTGTCTTATGACAAGTGCATTACACCTGTGAGTGTCACCTTTCAGGCATATCACACCAATAGAAAGTGCTATGCTGTTGTTTCTTCCAACACTTAAAATAAATTTTGAACAGATATCATCTTTTTACTGAAAAGCAAAAAGCAAAGAGAGATGGACTTTTCTGTTCTCATTTTTCCCTGAGCATGCTAAACCGTAGGCCCACTTTTGGGTAAATGTGTTAACCACCCCATCTGTCCGAGAGAAACACCACCAGCAGCAACATTTTAATAGCACCATTCCCCACACACACTGAAATTCGTTACAAAATGATTTAAAGTAGATGGTCTTTTTAGGACTGATGCTGTTTTCTTTCACTAGCAGGACAGGAAATAGTCCATTCTAGGTCACAAATAAAAGAAAAATGTATAGACTTCCATCAAATCCTATTTTTCCCCCCTCCAGCTACAGAATATTCTCAAGATCACAATTAGTAATACGAGATCTGAGGTATTTTCATTTCATCCATGCATGCTCAGTCTCCATCTGTCAATAAGAACAAAGTCAAAAGATTCCACTAGCCAAAGATACCAGCACATTGATGAGGCTGTGCTAAGCTCTGTTCTTTATTGAGAGCTGGCAAGACTGGCTTTTCTGACTATGGAAAGAGATACACTGTATCCTCTGCATGTTTAAGCATCATTAAAAGTGGATAAAAATATACTATCAAACCAATTTTATCGTTGCAGAAAAGACTATCACATGGATGAATCAATAAGCCTCACAAAATACATACGGAGATGATAGAGAGAAAGGCATCAACTGCAAAAGAGTTGGGGTTGTTTGGACTGAGGAGGCTAAACTGGATGTGGGACCTAACAGTCATAAAATACATTAAAATTTTGCTGCAAACAGGAAAGGAACAACTTGTTCTCCACATTCACAGTGGATAAGCCAAGAAAGAATGGCCATAAACTGCGGGGAGAGAAAAAAAGGTTAGACATGAAAGAGCTTTCTAATGGGAAAGATGATGAAACCCTCCAACTGATCACCTGGACAGGCTGTGAAGCCTCCAGAAAGGGACATCTTTAAACTCTAACTGAACAGACATCTGTCAGGAATGACAGAAATATCACTGAGCCTGCTTGGGGCAGAGGAATGTGTAAGACTGCTTTCAATGGTCCCTTCTACCCTGTTTTTCTACAATTTCCCTGGTCAGTTCAGGAATGTAGCTGGGGTAAAAAACATAGCAGCGTAAGGGGGAAATCGTCCGCCCTTTTTAGTGAAGGAAGCTGCAGGTGCACCTGTATTCCAGTACTGTGCCTGTTTTATGTAGAGGAATTACACTATGAATAAAGTCTAGCAAGGCCTAACAATGTTAACACTTTATCTTAAAGTTGAGAGAACAAACCATTCAAATTTGGATGCCAAATGCTCCCCCTAGTTTATTTCAAATATTCTACCGGAAACTGTATAGCTACTTAGCAAAGACAATTTCTGCTTACAATCTATGCAGAAAAAGACAAGTGGGTAATGGACACACATCAGGATGACTGGATATACCCTGGGACACAGGCAGCTAGGTGAAACCCCAGGTCTCTTTTCAGTAGGCCATGTTCAGAGGAAGAGGACTGCAGAGGTTTGTTTCACCGGAGGAGGTAACCTTGGCTATTTAACCTGTTCTATGCACCATATTGCATGTTGTGATACATCTTCCTCATGGACAGCTCTACAAGAGCTTTGCTGTTTTTTCATTTGGAAATTTGCTTTGCATTCCAAGTCCCAAGGCTGCGGCAGAGCTGTTAGCTCTCAGAAGTGCCAGAAGGGCAAAGGTAAGATTAGTTTTGATTGATGTGCCTCCGTCTATAGTTTTCTCACACAATCACTGCACAACCACTTGCTTGGGCGTACACACATATTTTCTGGGTTGTAAATAGCTCAGTGAAAGGACTGTCTCTAACTATCTCTAGCCTTGTATTTCTACAGCACCTAGCATAACACTGCCGAGACCATAACTAGCTTCCCCTTGATAATCTGTAATAGAAATGCGAAACACCAAGCTAAGTAAAGAAGCAAGCATTTAAAGGAAACCTGTGTGACTGCCAGAAGCTGTAATTTGATAGTATATACATTTAAGGCTCTGTACATTTAACTACACTTAATAGTCTATGTTTCCTGAGGCAAATCACTGGCAAAAGAAGTTTGGGGACCCTTTTTAGAGCTGAGTCAAAGAAACAAGTTAGGCAACAAAAAACATCCTCTACAGGAGATGTTTATTAAAACCTCTTTGGGGAGACTGAAGCATCCAATTCAAGGCTCAGAAGAGAAGCAAATTTTTAAAACGCCAAGTAGGCAGAGTTGTCCATTTGACTATTTGGTTCAAGAAAGTTCAGAGGTTGCTCTTGTGATGCACTAGGATGAGGCTATCATGGAAATCATGATAAATGTGTTTTCCAATGTACTGACCTGGATGTTAGCATATTTTTTTGCTGAACATTATGGGGTACTTCGCCTACTACATAATTGATTTTCCAGTAAAGCTTAGACTCCTTTCTGATTCCAATAGAAATCTGCAAACCATTTTCTTTATTATTACCATCCAGCACCAAGGGGGGTGGGGGGGGGGTGGAGCAGATTATGAAAACCCAGCAGCGTTGCAGAGTAGTGGTTTAGTAGCTCTGAGAATAACCTGTTGAATTCTTTGTGTGCATGTGCACACACTTATATATTCACATAAACAAGGACATCTGCAAAGCCCTAAAGGTCTTTGAAAACACGGTAATACTTCAGCAACTGGATGTGCACCCAGCACTTATTCAAGTATTCAAAGACATTGGAATGAGACCTGGTAAAAACTCACAGCTGGTACCTTTTTTTTTTTCTGTTCTATGTGTGTTTTTTCCTTTCATCCTCTCACCTTCAGCACAAATATTTTTTCGGTTTTCAGAATACTTCTACACAAAGCTATATTTTTATTCCTCCCAAGTTTTTCTCCAAATTGAACCCAAACTATCAAAGCATCCTAACAGTAAAAAAATAAATTAAAAAATAATAGTCAAGGAACCTTGGTGTATATAGTTGCTTTTGAAACATACGAAAGACGTAATTTGGAAAAAGATCTCAGGGCACAAAATAGAGGAAGTTAGTGTGTACAATCCAACATATATAACAAATGCCACATATGGTATGCAATATATCACCCACCTGTAGTTAGATCATCTAACATATGTAAAGTTTCTCATAGAATATATACCATAACTTAGGTCACACTGACAAAAAAAAATCTATCTCTTCTCTGACTTGATATGTTCAGGCTGCAGAATTTATTATTTCCAGAGTGCTTTCGCCCAAGGCTCTAATATGTATATTCACCCCACTGCCCTTTCAGGGTAGCTGCCTTCTCCAGGCATTCAGAGAGAACTTAAGACTGCTTGCCAAACCAAAGGAAACGTGCTAGGTGTGATGTCAGCCTGTAAGTTGTTGGATTTCTTTGCAAAGCTTCATCAAGAGCCAACTGGCTGACTTCTGGTCTCACATGTACATCCCTTTACTTGCACGAGCCCACATTATCATTTCTTTGACAGTATCTAGGTATGCAAGACTGCCCCTTTCTAGTAAAGGGGCACAGTCCTCGATGAGGAAGCAGCCCTCAATGCTTGATGAAGGCTTGCTTGCCACTGCTAGAAGTACACCATTAACATGATGGGAGCTGTGTGGCATACGGACGAAATGCAGCTCTTTTGCACTCTTATTCCCTCAAGAGCAGGTCCAAGTACTACAGCTATTAAAATGGAGCCTGCAGGAAGTAAACAGTAGCCACTAACACTAAAACTTCCATAGGGGTACTCAGCAATAAATCAAGGCACCTTCCCATTTCATTAGCCTGTTCAACCCTCGGGCTGACCCACCTATGCTAACTAATGCTCTTTTCCAGGATAGTCTGCATTAAAACTATCCCCCAACATAAAAGCCCACAACCATTTCAACTCCTTTCTCCTCTGTAATAATTTACTTTGCAACCATGTTTTCCTCCAAAAGATCACAACGTGGGAAAAAATGAGCACATGAACTGCAGTAATACGGGGAGAAGGCAGGAAGAGTGGACCAAGTGCATCAGTACGTCTACAGGCTTGCCAGAGCCCCGTTTCTAACAAGGTTCATCATATTCCAGCAGCAATGGCTTTGACTGCTTTAATTCAGCGGTACGTGTCCAGGGGCTAAGGCCGCCTTGTCATTGATACACTTGACTGGCAGGCATGGATCTTCCCTGTCAAAATACCCAAGTGTTTAAGTAATGACTAGTGCCACTTGAGTGGAAAAAACCAGGCGAGCTGTCAATACAATGGGTGTCAGAAGCACATTGTTACTCATCCTAATCACAGTAATTGTACACAGGGACAGGCAGGGAAGAAAAGGAAATGAATGCCTATCTGCTGGCAACAATGCAACTTCATTTAACCTTAACAGACCAGGCATTGCTATCATTTCTTCCTGGCACTCTCTGCGATCCTGATGTCAAAACAGCTTCTCATTTGCAATGTATGACAATTTCCTCACATGTGAAAAGACACTGCTGCAAGTCAATAGACTATAAATTGCACTTGGAAATGGGATCATCTTAACTAAAGCCTGCCTGCTTTCCCCAGGAGGCCCAAGCCCGCTCCCTCCTCCTTTTAATAATTTGTATGTTTAGGTGTTCGGTCAATTTACTCTACACTTGTAATGTCTTATAGCCAAGACCATCAATCAGATTCGGTGTGACAAAAATACCCTGCTACGATATTACAGGTTATTAAAGGGATGATGGGAGAAGGCTGCATGCATTTACCGGCCCCCTTTTTTCTCATCTCAGGAAACCTGTCACAGACCTAAGCTGGTGATTCATCTTCTCTTCACTATCAACAGGTAGCGGCCAAGAGTGGACTTTGATGAGCTGCTTTCACTAGTCTTTTCTCCCCATCTCTACCCTCCTCTAGCTGCCTCCCCCATCGCATTTTTCCCCACTCCTGGGAGAATGCATGGCCCAATTGCTGTTATGAAGCAACGGGTAATTAGCTCACAGCTTCCAAAAAGGCCAGTGAAGAGTCCCAGGGAAGTTCAGTGTCCATTGAAGGGCTTTCAGGAAAGGGCCCATCAGAGCCTGGAGCATCGTATTTTTTCAGGGAGCCAGATTCACCCTGCAAACATTTTGCATAAAGCTCTAAAACACATATTGATGAAATGCTACCATTCAGACACTCTGTTTAAAGATCTTTAAAGAAAAAAAAAAAAAGATGGGTTATATATAATATTCTTACACATAATGAAATGTATAAATAATTTCACTTATTAGGACTTGCACCATTTTCTCTAAGCTTTACAGCCTAGGGCAAAGCGGGAAGGAGTGGAAGGGCAACAGCTCACTCCCTGATTTCCCAGGCTACTAACTGTCTGCACGTAGGGTGTCTATTTATGACACTACACATCACCACCAGAGTCACATGTCAATCCCAAAATTGAAAAAGAAAGGGCTGAAACAAAGTAATAAGCACAAAGAACAACGCGAGGCCTACACGCTACCCTGGGATTTCTACAAGTGACAGCCTGGGTCAGCGAGGGTCTGAAAGGATGCAACAGCCAGCACACGGACACTGAAAAGGGATACGTCATCTCTCTTCCCATGTGTAGTTCAGTGGGAGAGAGTGTCACCCTGACTGCTTGTGATATTCCAGCAGTCTTAACATTTTAAGCCAAGGGTCTTATTCCAATATTGTAACATTTCCTGTCTTCCTTTGGAATAAAGATGATACTATACATCTGACCCGTAACACCAGCACAGCATCTTCCATACTGGCAGATCTGACACATAGGGAATCCCTGAGAAACACAGACATTTATTTTCTGCACAACATCCATGAAGTGGTCATGAATGGGGACAGCATTACTTTTACAGTACCTTTCTGGATGTGGTGTCCAAGTTCTGTGAGAGAGCTGACACAGTGATGTCCATGATCCTTAAAATCCTGCATTCCTCTCTCATATAATCTTTATGAAGAAATCCAGGACTGCTTTTGGAACTTAATTATATCTTGTATACAATTCAGTTATTGTTGTCTATTTTAATTTCTTTAAGTTTCTTCTTTTTAAAACCAATTTATCTGGGGGGTTTTTTTAGCACTAACTGCCCTGCAAATGTTCAGGAACATTTAGGGAACATATACAGCATTAACTCCAAAGACTTTCACTGCACTTCTGACCACTGGTCAAAATGGCATCATTGTCTGGCTGCAAACATTTCATGAGGTGACACGACTATATTCAGCTGAACCCATGGCAGGGAATGGTGGATTGGCATGGGTTGGTCTGCTGGTTATTCACGTTTTCAAGAGGCAGGTGGCTACCTATAGCAGTCATGCAGTGAAATGAATGTAAGAAAACCATGAAGCACATTTACAAGATCATTTCACCAAGTTTAATCATTTCAGTCTCGGATGGTTGGTTTTGGACCTGGCCCGTGGGCCTCAGCACACCGGCAGCTAACATCAGGAGGAGAGGAGAGGGCTCATGCCGAGCAGCCTGAGCACCAACAGGCATCCAGGTAAGAACACAAGCCTGTGGCTCCTTTTTTTTTTTTTGTGCCCATTACTCAGATTCCTCCACAGATGGCATCATCTGTGTAAGAAACAGGACACTGGACTAGACCTTGAGGAGGATATGCTTCCCACGGCCCCTGCCCTCCCATCCTATGTACAGGTGGAAAACCTATGAGTCAGCCTGCCCTGAAATGCAGTTTCCCACCAATAAAAGGCAAGGAAACATTTCTCCCTGGCTATGCAGGGGTGGAAGGATTTTTATATGATCTAATACGGACTAAGGTGATGATCACATCATTAGATGGAAAAGTGAACGGTTTACCTTCAAAGAGATGGAAGAATCAGTCCCAGAGAGGCCGTTAAACAAGTAATGCGTGCGTGTGCAAATTACATCTAAAGCTTTATATGGAATAAGTGAGGAAGGAAACACTGGAAAAAAACATCAGTTGCTGGAAAGACTATAGGGCTCTGCCGATGGCATTGAGAAGAAGGTGGTAGTGCACTCTTACCTTCAAGAAGGTGTCTCAGTTGTGGGACACCAGCTGCATCCTGTGCTGTGAGTTGGCCGTATGGGCAGCAGAGCCCCTGTGAGACTTCCCCAGGCTGGCAGGAGGGGTGGGGGTCGCAGCACAGGGGCCCTCCAAACCAACAGTTTGTGCTGGCTTTTTGCGTGTTATTGGTGACTGATGTCATCAAGGTTTTATTTCCCAGAGGGGAAAAAAGTAAGAGCAGGACAGGCAACAAGGAAAGGAAAGTGAGTCTAGAGCTAAAAGGTGATGGAGCCGCAGGCTTGTGTTCTTACCTGGATGCCTGTTGGTGCTCAGGCTGCTCGGCATGAGCCCTCTCCTCTCCTCCTGATGTTAGCTGCTGGTGCGCCGAGGGCCGTGGGCCAGGTCCAATCTGTCCCAGCCCCATCGCCATGACTCAGGGTGCCTAGGAAGAGCTGTGAGAAAATCCACAGAGGGATAGGAAAGGTGAATACATCACAAACAGAGGTAGGGCTGTTAAAAGACAGGATCCAAGAGGGAAAACAGCAACACAAAAAGGGTGTGCAACACTAGAGGAAGAAAACTCATGGAGACTGGCCAGGCAGGTGTGTGGGTGCAGCCAGGACTGACCTTACGGGGCCAAGCACTGACAGCAGCCTCCCTTGCCTGGCCAACGGTGCCCTTCAGGGGCGTCTGCCAGCTGGTGTGTTTTGCCTTGTGAGCCAACAAAGCGTTTGGGTGGCTGTGTGGTGGGGACGCCTTGCAGCAAGGATGCTTCCCCCCCCGTCTTCCCTCCCTGGCTGGCAAAGCCACCTCCTAATCCAACAGTGCTTTCACACCTACGTATTTTTCTCTTTCTTCCATATTCACATCATCATCATTATCCAAAAACGTTGTTTGGTTTTGTGTTTTTTAAAAGTACAATTTTAAGCATGGTTGGTTTCTGTATACTGTTTATTAAGAGAAAAGGTCACAGTGATTTTGTTTTGCAGGCCATTAAGGAGGGTATTTCATAAGGCTCAGATCCTCAGCACAAGTTACTACAGCCCTCAAACAACCCTGGGCTTTGCGGTTTGCTTTTCCTTAGTGCCAGTCTTTTCTGTAATTTAGGCAGCCCCACAAGTGGGCTGCAGGGCAACAGCCTTACCTGGAAGACTGAGGAAGAGAGGGATGAATTTAGTGAATGCATTTTTTTTTTTTGAGCGGTGACAAATTTAAAAGGAGCAAAATAGCATTCCCCAAATTACAGGCAATTTCACTAATTTACTGTTATCTGGTGTAGCAGAATTTTGACAGCAGCGGCCATGGTGTGAGTTACTGTGAGGCGTGTTGTAAGATGCTGTGATCTTTGCACAGCCTGCCCATTTTTTTTATATTGAACTTTGAACACACTGTAGCGTCTGTGCCTGTGGAGAGATGGCCCAGGAAACAGCTAGAATATTAAGTACCCAGTTATATGTCTCCCAAAGGAGGCTGCTGCTAATATTATACATTACAACAACATTGCCTGAATGGTTTATTAATGGTAGCAAAACAGAGTGAATACGACATACAATGATAATAACAATAAATGTTATTTATACGGTGCCTATCTGTGACAGCGCTCTAGAGGCCTCACAAAAATACACTTAAAATGCTAGCATTGCAGTATTAAAATACGCCCAAAGCCTCAGCAAATAAAATGGATTTGACGTTTAAAATGTGATTTACTTATACGCAGTGCCCTTAGCAGCAAATTTACATTTTAGATGGCAGATAGACATTTCTAAAAATCACTGATGGTTGTGTTTGCCCAAGGGTTTTGAAGCCAATTTAAGCTGATATAAAAAGATTTTCAGCTCAAACCATCTGCAGGTTCCTTCTAGGACTCAGAGCAGATTACATGGAAAGAGAAGTTCCTGAAGCAACCAGTTACGTTGGATTATGTGTGCACGCAATCATAACTGCAAGGTTATGTAAATGAACTTGGTTTTAAAATGTACCTAGAGTGCGAGGCTGTCAAGATAAACCAAAACACCTCCGGATTCTCCTTTTATATTGCTGAATAAACAGTGCTGCGTATTTGACAGTCCTTCTCTACTGCCTGTGCTTGTCCAGCTTTGGAAACCCCTTTCTCAGAGCTTGTTACATGCGTTGGGGTTTACCTCCTCAAGCATCCTGCTGCTCCCGGTGCAGACGAGGCTGTGCTGGAGCGCGCAGCGGCTGCCTCCCAGCCTCTGAGCCCAGCCTGGCTTTCCACAAGGGGTTGGAGCTGGTACGCTATCTCATACCTGCACTGCTCTGGTTCTCCTTCCAGTGTCCACAGCCTCTCCTCAACACCCTGGCTCTAACCTCATGCACACAAAACACAGCAGATTCGCAGGTGCCGGCATGAGTGTCTGTTATGGTTTGAGAAACCCACAACAATTTATTGTTGTTTAGACAATTATTCTATGACCCCTCCCCACCCAGGAAGGGGAATCGGGAAGAAAACAAGGAAACCCAGGGGCTGAAATATAAACAGATTTAGTAGAATAAGACTAGATAATTAACAGTAATAACACTAAAGAGCCAACAGTGATCCCGATACCAATATAAAATATACAAGGATTATACTCAGCCAATTCTATCAGTAGGAAGCTGTGCACTCCCAGCAGTGGACAGCAAATGTCGGACACTGCGAGTGCTACGGCTTCGGGAGGAAGGGAAGGGCTCAGGGGTTTGGCACCAGGGCAAGAAGTTCTCTGGATCACTGCCATCAAGTGAGAGAGAGCTTCGCAGCAAACTTTTTCTGATTTATATTGAATGTGACCTTCATGGTATGAAATAATCCTGTTGGCCAGCTTGGGTCAAGTGCCCGGGTCTCGCTCCTCCTCATCCCTGCACCTGGCGAGCGCGAAAACGCAGAGACCTTGAAACCCACACACCATAGCTGGCTATAAAGTAAGTATTTTCACAAATTCAGACACTAGAGTCTTCTAAAGGTGCAGTTTTCTCAGTCGTTAGAAGATAAATTAGTCCTGTGTCACTCAAACCAGGACAGTGTCAAAATGAGCAATGTTTAGAGGAGCAGCAAGTGCCAAACTGCAAAGCCAACAATTTCCAGGGCTCACATCCCCTCCAGGGTTACAGCGTCTTTCTTTTCAGTATCTATAACTTCAAAAGTTACCAGCAAAGAATAAACGCTGGAGCTGCCAGAAAGCTCTGCAGACTAGCCTGGGGAAAGTAGCTGGCCAGTAGGTGACAGAGGCTAGGTTAATATTTATAGTTGGTGGTGATAGCTGGGTTAACTGACAAATTCAAACCTGACTCTTCATTCTTAAAAGCCATATCTGATCAAATAGCCAAAATCACATTCCACCATTGTGACTGGTAGGCAATTACAGACCCATCTTCTAGTTCCTTATTTTACAGAGTGTTGCATAGCCCAGAGCTACCTGACCATGTTTGAAAGGTTTATTAAGAAATAGTAATGCGACTTTGACCAACGCCCTATTTATCTGCTAAAAACCTTTCCATATGCACTTCTGACAGCATCACAGCATAGCTAAAAGGAGCATGAGCTCATCTTTCTGCCTGAAGGTTTCTCCCATTGAACATTCTGAATTAGGAAACAAAATATCCCATGTTCCCTCCTCACATCTTCCCACGCCCAATAACTTAAAAATGGAAAACACTGAGTATGTAAGGAGTGTGCGTGGCATCTGAGTATGTAAGCGGTGTGTGTGGCATAACCCAGAGGCATACTGTGCTCGTCAAATGTTATTTTACAAAAGTTCATTTATATATATATGTGTGTGCGCGCATGTGTGTGTATACACACACAAACATATTTATTCTCATTCAATTTTCTAAAACAGCTATACAGAGAGCACACTTTGGTCCAGATTTACTGTGCAAGAGGCACAACTGCAGGGAAAATACATTAGTTTGACCTTGATGTTACCACTGATAAATAAAGGTTATTAGCATTTAAATACTTTAAACATACTTAAGTGTATGGTTTTATTTTTCCGGAAAAAAATGAAAATCTGAGGTCACTTGCAGGGAAAAAGTCTTAGACTCCATGGAACAGAATCTGGCAAATGGGCACAACCCGAGGGTAAAAAACCCCAAAAAATTTAAAAAATAATCAATCAGTAAAATTTCTGTGGATTGCAAGCAGCAGCAGCATCTTAAACCACCAGAAAACTTGCCCCCAAATTCTCCATAGACGGTATGTAAATAATTACAGTAAAACTGTTCTTATTCCCAGAGCTTCTCTGTGACCACACAAGGTTCTCCCAACATCCCTCTCTACATAATAAGCACAACCTTTTTCTTTAACTGTGAACAATGACAATTTCTCCATTATCAAAGCACCCGGGGGAGAAAAATCGTCTTGTCTTTGCATAAAACACCACTCGTTTTTATGCTTTATATAAAATAATAATGAATGTGGAAGGATCGCTAAGTTCCAAATCAATCACAGTCTTTTGATGTTATTATTAACTGCACATACTCCATTCTTGTGGTTTATGGTATCATCAGAACCCCTCAATTGATTTATACCCTGGTGATCTAGTTGTCTCTATTCATTATCCCATATTTAATTAATACATGCCTCAGAAGGAGTTGTCAAAAGACAAAGTTAATTATAGCAGAAAAAAAAAATCTAGTTGAAATCACATGTCATATTTTAGTTTAGTGACAGCTCCCACAAAATATAATTTTAGCTGCTTCTGTATTTTTTCTGCTTCTCTGAATAAATACTATTGTGTTTTCTCACCCAAGTAATATAGAACACTTGTCTTTACTATTTACAAGGCACTCTAGACTGCAAAAAGGTTTTTTACATAGTTAATTTTTTACTACATATTTGAAATTTTTGAGTTACACTTAAAAACCTGATCCTGAAGAATGGAGAGTTTGGCAACAGATTATTAATCAGGCTCAGATAGCACTCTTTATGAGGGGAAAGCGAGTATTATACAACCTGTAGGTAAATACATCAGAATTTTTATTAAAAATTATTCCAACTGTGTGGCAACCTTTTTTGAGATGCTTTCACCATGTTCAAACAAATTACTCCTTCTGGAGGAATATTTGCAGAAACAGTACATTTTAAGTTTATGTTGGAAAATATTGATATAAAATGAACCTTTTAAGTCTTAAGTATAAATACTCACTGTGGGAATTTGGTCCAAAGCTTTAGACTCATCCAATCAGAGGTGCGAGGCTCACACAAGCTATCCTGCTTGTCTTGACTTAGGTATATTTAAAATTATACCTGTCAGAGCCCACTTACAAATAATATTGATTTGAAAGCATATTTGCAGAATTTTAGTGAATTATTTTGAAACCTTTGAACCATGACTTTATTGAGAAAATCCTATCTGTTCCCAGATATAACTTACTAAAAGAAATAAAAAATATTAGTCTTAGTAAGCTGGGTTGAATGCTGCTATGTACATAGCACTTGCACTCCTTACATTACATATGCTGACGCAAGGAAACTATTAATCTGGTGTTTTTAATACTTGTTGTTTAGGATCCTTTTCTCATATATCTGTGTTCATTTTGCTACTGACCTTTTACTCTAGGTCTAATGGTAAAATCTCGGAAGGATAGCAAAGTTAGAAATATAAAACATGGCAAAAAATGATCTAAAACTATTCCACCCATTAAAAATGCCCTTATTTCATATGCTCATACCTTTCATTACACAGACTCTTACTGTGTACACCTAGATTCCTTTATAGAAATCCCTTTACGGGACTTCACCAGGCAGCTGATGTCCCTTTACCACAAAGATTCCCAGATGTTTCAGACATTATTACTGTCACCCCCCAAATTTTCTGCACTGCCAGCACTGCTGTTTAGAAGTCTGTGATTATATAAATATTATTCCGGGTTACAGGTCTGCAGACCTGTCACAGACCACTTATGACCTCATGGATCGCAGACTACCATTTGGGAGCCAGGGCTTTGAGACTTAGCTTCCAGCTGTGGATGTTTACATAGGGTCCACCAACTGTATATGAGAGACGTCTATGGAATAAATGGCATTGCTGCAAAGCATTCGAGGACACGCACAATAAAAGGTACATCTCTTCTCTTGATTACAGCACTGTATATATAAAACCACTACAACACATCTATTTTATTTCCTGAAATCTTTCAGGGGGAATTTTTTGTCATCAGCAGATTCTTAAACAAAGTAGAATTTCAGACTTCAGTTTTTCCCCGTCAGATTTGACTACAATGTTTCTGGCTGCCGTTCCGCAATGCCGCCAGTCTGGGGTAACCCAATACTTCCCTTGGAGTCCCAAAATTTTCAAAACTCCTCTGAACGCTGTTTCTGATTTGGAACCTGTATCATTAGCCTCCATGACAGTCACAGTGCACTGGAATGTGAAACTGAAAAACATCTGTGCCTGTGGGCAGTGGTAACAATTAGTCCATCAAGTGGGACAACACATCCTAACATCCTCGTTTTACCCTGCAAGATTAACACCGCTTCATGAGCCGCCTGGACATCAGCAGCACGTCCCAAACAGGGACATGGCAAGCATAGTTGTTATGCTTTTCTCTAGAAAACAGTACAAGTTAACGAAGACCTAACATCCTTCAGCCCCTAAAGCTAAGATTTTCAAAACTGTGTGGACAAAACTGGATTCCCTGGCCAACATTTCAGTATTTGATGTTTTGATCTTGCAAAGCACACACTCATGTTCTTTTCTGTGTGGCAGTATATTTCACCTGCTCCACTTACAAAATTGATCACAGTTTTCAGTCCTTTGCTAGATTTCCAAAAACTGATCTAAGGATACCACTGCAGGAGGTCTGTGCAGGACCCACAGTACCTCCATCCATCTCCCTTTTGTTACAGAATCCCGAAAGGCATCATCCTGCACATGCCCTACCACCCACAAATCCCAGGGGATGCAATTTCTGGAGGAACAATGAATATCTAACAGAGCTGGTCAACTTATTATTTGTAACTTATCCAGCAAATTGAGTGACATTATTTTGGATCATTAACCATTTCTGAGCAGACTTCAACTTTATACCTGTTCATTTACTGTTTGTAGCCACCTAACACAGCTAACACAAGCAGAGAAAATATCTAAGCCTCACTTTATTTAAATTTCTTGTATGTGTGACTTAAAACATTTGAAATAATGAACACAAATAAAGAACATAAGAAGCAAGTATAGAACATAAATATGGATAAATACATTAGTATATAAACTATTGTTTATATAACTAAAATATTAAAATATTGTTTATATAACTAAAAGAATACCAATATATAATAAATAACACAAGTATACGTACAAATACAAATAAAGAACATAAAAACCAAAGAACATAAAAATCAAGCTAGACCTTGTAAGTATCAAAAAAGGAGGTGCATCATGAACAAGTCATTCAAAAGGTGAATAGACCTTTGCAACATTTGCAATATTTGACCCATTATGATTTCTAAGAGCGAGACTGACCACAGAACACCACAGTTTATAACCAACTCATATAAATCTATTTATTGACTTCCAAGTTTCTCTCTTAATTTTTACCCTCGTTCAATCCATTTTCTCCTTAATATGCATGCATTCACAGGTTTGGGATTTTCTAATACAGCCGTTCAGGCTGGCTCATTGGCATGTATCAGTGAATAAAGTATTGTGCCCTTTAAATTATATCTCAGCTGAGACAGTATAGTGACCAGAATCAGAGAGCTTGTCTGTCAGCGTGGGGAGCAAACGTCTCCCATCATCTTCTCAGAGGCACTCCCTGCTCCAGCGACTGTATGTTTAAGGACAGAATATGATTTCTTTGCAGTACTCTTTTCAAGCAATGCATGAATACATGCTGGCACTCAGATACAATGATAATGGATATGGGCTGAGGAAAAAAGGAAAACAAACCTGTATAGGATGGAGAGTATTGATATTCTTTCATCAATACAAGGACACTAAAAACACATTTTAAAAAGGTTCATCAGACCGGCTGTGTGCATTCCTGCCACAAATCAGCACTGTCCTCATGAATTTACAGAGAAACCTAGTAAGTAAATACTTCTTCACTTGTATAGTAAAAATGGAAGGAAAAAAAAAGGTTGTGAAGTGTCTGCTTGGGAGTATATACAAACTAAATCAAAGGTATTGTTCAAAATTTACAGCAGGTCATCTCTTCTTTTTTTCTATTTCTTTTCAATATCGAATGAAGGGCTGACCAGCAAGGTCAAACTTTCCTTATTAATGAGGCATTGCTAGAGCTTTGTCTCATTAGGGCACTCAGAACTATGCATTTACTGCAATTTGCAGCACTTAATAGAGAAAGGTCAGAGCGGGTTACGTTCAATTTCCACTTGGCAGAGGGAGGAAAAATGGAAGCAATTCATTTGCACAAATTTGAATAATTCTTCTCAGTCTCCTTTTCTTTATCTATGTCTAGATAATTCCTGCATCTTAGCCCACTCACAATCATCCCAAACCTGCCAACAGCCGGCTTTCTATGAAGGCTGTAATGGAGCTGACAGCTTCTATGAATCCAGGTGTCAAAATAAAGCCATTCAGCTCCCCCCCTGCTCCTCTCACAACAGGGAATAGAAGCTGCCTCTAGTGAGCTCTTAAACTTATCATAAATGTATCAAGATTGCTGTGGGCCATGAAACAGCTGTAGACAATTAATCTTTCCACAATTCTTCGGCATAAGAATTGCTTTCCCCGTGAAGTAACATCTGCCATGCTGAGGTGATTATTCATGGGCAATGGGCGCCACCATAGTTTTATGCATAGAGCCATCAGTGGCAATGAAGCAAAATTTATAGTTTTCCCTGGTTCAGTAAAAATAACATTTCAGCTGCATTAAAATGTCATCCATCAGCATTGTCCCAGAGCACAGGGCCCCATCTCATCCAAAGAAATTAAAAAGTATTCATTTTAATGGTAACTTGCGAAGCTTGCAGTGACATTGCTTTTTTTTTTTTCCCCCCTCTTTTTTTGTAAGCAATATTGAGGAGGAGGAGGACTGAAGGAAAAGGTTATGTGGTGCAGCGAAGCTGAGGATTAAATGTGCTACTAGGGAGTAATGATATACCAATTACTGGACTGCTGGTTCTTATTTATTCATAACCCCTGAACGCTTAATCAAAAATCCTTGAATCAAATTGAACAACTAAAGAAGGAAAGTTATTTCACAGAGATAATGTAATTCTTCAACTTCAAAAAAAAAAAAAAAAAAAAGAGAGAGAGAGAGTGCCAAATGGATATAAAGGCGAGACATGGCTCTTGCCAGAGTGGTAGGGTTAGTCTTTTAAAACATTAGCTTAAAGGAGTAGGGAAATTTAAGCCGGAAATGTAATGGTCGTAATTTACAAGCGAGTTTCTATTCTAACTCCTAGAGTAAAGCTGATTAATGTCTGCTTTGGCAGCCTGCTCAAGGGAGAAAAGTGTGCAAGAACTACTGTGTGATTTTAAAGTGCTCTGTGTTGCTCATATGTCACGCGCAGATTGCGACCATCGGGCTGTTCAGGTAGCACCTTGCTCTGGCAAGCACTGACAAGTCACAGACTCCTTAGGAACCAAGATGCCATTCATATGAGCAAAGATAACACACCCCAGATTTAAGATTATTTGGATCCTTTCATGGATGAAAAACATTTTTCCTCAGTAAAGAAGTGACCGAAAAACATTTTTCCTCAGTAAAGAAGTGACCGAAACAAAGAACAGATCACATTTGCACCTTTTGGAACCCAAGCTTGACGGTACAGGCTGCATGGCCCAAAGGAATTCTGGGGTCCAAGTCGCACTTCTGGGCTACTACTAATGCTTCTGATTTACTTTAGGGTGGAGGAAACAGTGTTTAGAGTAGGATATGTAAGGAAAAGGTTTCAAAATCTCTAAGAGCTGAATCTAAGTATGTCTACATTCAAAATTTCAGGAAAATTGAGCTGACAATTTCTAAAGCATATTAGTTCAACAGTGGTAGCAATCTGCACATGCAAAGTCTTTTGGAATGAGAATTAGAAGGTATCATATCTTAACCTTTAAGGACAGACTATTTACAAAGGCACATCACCAGTGAGATACTAGGTGGAGCACGGCACTGAAGGAAGAGCTTCCCCACTAGAGCAGACTTGGCTCCAGGCAGCCTGGAGCACACACAGAGCAAGTTTTGTCTTTATCTACTAGGTTTACTCCAGGGTGTCCACAGACTGATTTTACCGACCAGCTTTAGAGTCGTACCTTTACCCACTCAGGTTCTTTTTTCCATAGCATTTCTGTGGAGACAAGCTTTCCCTGAGGGTTCAGGTCCTCTGTGTTTTGTGTTTCTCTCTCTCATAATCTTACATTACGACATGAGTGCCCAAAACAGAAATTCAGGCTTGGACCAGGAGTCAGATCTCAAATCCTTCAGAAAGTTAAGTGATACCAAAATACATGCTGCCGAGTCTGGAACAGCTCTAATTTCAATAAAACAACCATGACAGGTAGATGGACTTTTATTACACTACCTAACTCTGAAAGTACATCTTGCTCTAAGCAAAATACCTCCTTCTCTCTTCTGAGGGTCTCTAAAAAATGCCAAACACACAGTAAAAGACAAATTCCCAGTCTAGTGCCTTTATCTGAGAAGGCAATTAATTATGGCCTAACAGAAAAACTACATTCCCTTAAGTGAGAGGCAGGGCTCTGAGGAGCTGAGTGGTAGAGAGTGACTCTGATGAGGAAAAAGTGTGCTTGTGATAAATTGTTACCTAAAATGTTTGCATTTAGCTTCATTCTTCTGTTTCCTATGCAGTAGGAAGAGTGACTCTAGGCCCACATCTAGGACAAAGGAGGCCTGAGCTGATCTCTAATGGATCCTAAACTTTTTATTGTTTGCTGTGGAAAAGAAAAAACTTGCAACGCTCTGAGACCTATCCCCAACACAGGAACAAAAAAATCATTTTGATGGTTTGCATAAATTCTTTCAGTCCCACTACTGATTCATTGGAAAGGACAGGTTCAGCTCTTGGGTCCTGCCTGACCTCACTTGAATTATGAGGGGCTTTGCCTGGAAGAAATATTACTGTTGGCAAGATCAGAAAACAGCAACAGTGCCTGCCGGCCCTCTTGAGACTTCAGCGATCAGCTTAAGTGGCACTCTGAAGGACATGAGACTCAAGAGCAAAGAAAATACTGAAGGGGAATTGCAAGTAACAAATCCTGTACAGATTCAGAGAGAGAAGGTAGCAGCTAGAAAGAAATTATCTGAGAAATAAATTTGACTTAAGGAGAAAATACAGATCAACTCATCAGTGTGGAAAGGAAAAGACATCCGATGTTTACTAGACTCCTTTGTTGAGTGAGAAAGATGAAGTTTAAGGAGGCAAAAGAAACCCTTATGAGAAGAAGCTAGAGAATCAAAGCAGAGGGGAAAGCTCTGGGAAAGTTGTGAAGGCAAAGCACAAAATTAGAAAAAAAAAAAAAAATTGTGTGAAGAACAATTATAAAAAAGTAGCGGAGAAAGCAGACACCTGATACAGTGAATTTCCAGCAGTCAAGGCTCCACTGTCTGCAACCTTACACTCAACTTGTGAAATTCCATCCAGGGAACACTGATCAAGATCCTTCCTGGTTTCCACAAGTAATCTAAACTTTCCTGGACTCATCCTATGTGCAGAAATAGCAATCTTTGGGTCCTGCTGCAGCTGAGAAAGCACAGTAATCCACAGAAAGTACGCACTTCATAGAGATTTTTTCATAGAGATTTTACTTTCATCTGGTCTTGGACTGCATTCCTTAATCTCAAAAAATATGGGGTTTGGCTTATGAATATGCAGCTCTTTACAATCAGAAAGAGTCCACAGACTGTGGATGACTAGCTTTTAAAAAAAACGAACAAAAAAAGAAAAAAAATGCAAACTGTCCCTCTTTTGTTTTTTTTCAGTCAGAGAGGCCAGAATAAAACATCCCAGAAACTTGAACAAACAAAAAGGTCTGCTAAATTTCATATGCTTAATTCTGGGAATGAAAATAAAGCAACCTTTATTTTGTGTGCTATGGAGCTGCCTGGAAGCTTATATCACACTATTTTAGTTATAAGGTAAGAATTGGGTTTCACAAGCACTAAGAAAGGATTCGAGTTCCATTCAGTACTGCACCTATCTCTGACAGATACAAGTAGCACACTCTTTAGGAAACTGCATAAGATCAAGATGGAGCATTTGTTCTCCTGGGTGTTATTTCCAGTTTCCAGCAATGAATGTCTTGGGGATCTCCTGAGCCAGAGGCTGCCTCTTCCACATCACTTGTAATATCCAGTCCTCCTGAAAGCGTAATTGTGCTTTTGATGAACTAGCAGTTTTGAGCAGCTTTAGAGAGCTGCACTTAACTCAATGCTAATCCTACCCCTTCCCACTACCACCCATCTCTGGAGAAGGGCATTAAGATAGATGTTGGTAGGTGCTATGGGCAATGGCCCAGGCAGAAGAGCGTCATGTGAAGGGCTCAAGGAGAGGTTGGCCTTCCTTGGCCATAACCCACCTTGAGCTCTCCAGCTTTTCTCAGCAGCTCTCAGGGCACTTGCCTTCCTAGGAGGCCAGGTCTCTTGTGCATTCAGAGGAGAGACAGAACTCCTCCACATGACTCTTTTGAGTCTCAAGAGGGGAAATTGGCTGAGGTGTTTAAGTAGGTGAACCCTTTTCTGGAAGTTAGCAATACAAGCATGATTTGGCTTTCAATTTAAAAATGTTTCAACTCAAATGGTAAACCACAAGGCTTTTAAAATTTGGCTCTTTTTTAAACTATACAATTACCCTTCCCAAGAAGTGTTAGGACAAGACAATTAACCAGGTTATTGATTTTCTAAAATAGCAATCTTACTGTGACTTCATCAGGAAATCTGCTGATGCCAGGCCATAACTGCACTCACTGGCCACACCAAGCTGTCTTTTCCAACTGGGAAGGTCTCTCTCACCTTGAAGATGCCTGGGTTTCACCATGAGACAGGCTGAATACTTCGAGGGATTAGTGAAGAGCTTTTAACTATAATTTATTATCTGAGGCCCAGAAAGCCCAATGGAAGCTCATGATCATAACACAGACCTGCACAGTTATCCAACATCCCTACGCTGACTCAGTCTAACAGTAAAAATGTGCAGGGCAGCACCGGTCTCGTAAGCTGCCTCATCCTAGTAGCCTGGGTATGTTCCCAGGGTCTCCAGGGAACCTGCATCTGAGTTGCTCAGCCAGGATGAAACCGAACCTCTGTGTCCCATCCGATGTCAATAATGCATTGGATTTAACTCACCAGGCTCCACAAAAAAGAACAACTGTACTTCCCTTTTGCTGGGCAAACGTACCAGTGCAATTAGGAACAGTGCGTCAGCTCCAGCCAGAGGAGTTACCCATAGGCAAAAAAGACCAGGGAAACCCAGGCAGATAAGCACTCTGTTAGACGCTTGACAGGTGAGGTGTTGAGGAGATTACAGATGATCTGTTTAAAGTCATGTGAGACTGCAAGCAACCTGCGAACTGTCCTCAAATCTGCAGTCACACTCATCCATCAAGCACTCCTTCATACTCATCTTTCTTCTTGGTACATGGCGAGATGCACTACCATCCAGCAATTTCTCAGCAGCAACACCCGTGTGCACTGAAAGAAGCAATTTAAAGAGAGCTGAGGGTCTCCTGAGAATTTAGCAAACCACCATTTTTTCTATCCTACCAAAGTCACCGCAAGGAGAGAATCTGCAGTGAGAAGGAACGGCATGTTTCTGCAACGTCAACTCTCAACCAACAGCACCCATTCATTTACTTTCTAGCAATAACAGAAAATATGAGGTGTTCACATTTGGAGCCAAGGAGAGAGCAAATCAAATTTTTTCTCATATTCTTCCCATAGAGTTAAACACTTCTTCTTTTACATGGTTATTTACTATGACTTTACTTCATTAGTGTTAAAGACTTTATTTCACGTTAAATGTTGTGGGTCTTTTAAAATAGGAGACACTGGGAAAAAATAGAGCATTGCTTTATCAAACACATTAAACTCTATATCTATCTGATTTTTAAAAATTGTGAAGCACAAATTATCCAGAGCTTAGCACTCAGTGTCTCTTCCTTGGCCTATAAAGTCAACAGTTATGGTGTTAAAGTTTAATCAATCCCATAAAATGTTACTCAGAAAGTGACCCTGGTGTTATGGCTGAAGTACATCTCCTACATTAAAAAGCACTTTCGTGGAAGCCAGAGCAGTGTTATTGAAAGAGAGAGCTAATAGGTATCTAGATGAGGTTATGAAAGGGAGGTGGAAGTAAAGGAGAGCGTTGGGAAAGGCACTGGAAGGAAGAAAGTAAGAGGAGAGGGAAGAGAAAATCCCTTTTTTCCAAGTGGTTCCTGGCAGAGCTAAATGAAAATACATGAATGCTCAGGTTGGAAGGATAAAAAGGTCTTTTGACAGTTGCTCAAAAGCAGAGTTCTTCATGAATTTCACAGTAAAGCTGGATGCAATTTTCACAGTTAACACAGGAAGATTACAGCAAACAAGACCGATGGGTAACATCACCGTAGACAGATGACAGGACATGACTGTTTCCTGCAAAGAATAGCATTTTGGATACTGGTAAGATGAGCTTAATTAAACTACAGCTTCAGCAGACCATTATAATTGTTGGCAAAAAAATAAAGCCAGAAGATAGCTAATTATGATCTGTGAACATTTTTTTTTAACATTATCATCCTGATTATTGATTCATTTCCTAACATCCAGTTTTCTTCACTGCAATGTGCAAGTGCTAGACAGGATATACTAGGCCTTGCCACCTATTTTACTTCATATATGTTTCGGGTTAGAACAGCCATCATCCTTCGATATTTTTATCATGGTACATGATGTTTGGATATTGTCATCAGTGAAGATGATGAAAGCACATAAACACTTCTGAGGGAGGCAATATGGCTTAAAATCAGAACAGTTAGGCCTACCAAGAAGTTCAAAACTACAGAGCGTGCTGCCAGACCTCCGTATTTCACCCAGCAGAATTTAGGCTCCGCCATTCACCAATAGATTCATAAAAGTCTGCCAGATTTCAGGTCAAGATTATTAATTATGCTGAACCTTTGGTGCAATATGCCATGTCTTCCAGACCCATGTCCAAGCATACACAAGCCACTAAGATTATCAGAAGTATTCAGAAACTACTTGAGTTAGTACCTTACCAGAAATACTTCCCTATGTTAGATGCTATACAGAAAGAACTAAATAGACAGAGTCTGAGGACAACTCAGTTTTAAGAAACGGCTGAACAAAAGCTATTATAAGAAGGAAAAAAATATTTCTTTTTCAAAGACCTCTGTCTTCAAATTACCCACTGCTGATTAGCAGTGTATTCCCAAACCCTGAAGAAAACAATATTTGTTTGCTCACCACCTATGAGAAATTTCAAGTGATTCTTTTCTCAGGGCTATGGATGAGGAGAGGGCCATATTGTAGAAGTTATTTCAAGTTAGTTATACCCTGAAGTGAGAACGTCATCTGCGGTATCATAACATAGTAAGGTGCTAGTGTTTCAGTATATTTTAACTGAAGTAGTTAGTAGTTATTTTATTAAAAGGTTATCCAAGCCTGATCTGGGGTGGATTCCAGTACTGTTATTCCAGAGCGTCTTTGACGACAGTAAGGATTTGCTTGTAGTTCTGAAGAAGAAAACAGGAAAGCTCTCATCTTAAGGAAAAAAAAAAAAAGTGTTGTAAGAATCACCATTGCCAAATTCATACAGAAAACGTGGCTGTACAGTTCCCTCAGCCTGCCGGGCCCTCCACCACAGACCTGTCGGCAGCCGGCCTGCCCTCCGCCGCTCTGCTCCTCCAGAACGGTTACGGCATCCAAAAGGAAACATTCTCCAAACTAATTTGAGTTACATCTCAAATAACCATATGTTCATTATCAAGTGAATAATTTACAAGGAAGCAGATACCTGCGATGATTCAAATAAGAGTATTGACTCTGAGGGCTTTGCCGATTAGACTGCATGTCAGAAACAGGAGCACAACCTAAAGAGTAAATTATGACAAGTTATTCAGAACTCCTATATGTTTGCAATTCTGCACAAGCTAATCTGTAAAGGCTATTATATGCTAGAACTCAGCTGAAAAAGCTTGAATGTACAAAGGCATCAGAATGTATTGTCCAGGCTCATACCAAATTATATTAATCTGAATTTCACTTTTAACCTCTCAGTTCACACAATTTGGAATTCCTCCAAGTTTTTATAGTGTTCAGAGCTGAGGTTTTGACTAGTTTAATCTTTAAAAGTATGGCAACGCAAGAAATGTTTTCATAAATGTAATCCTTTAATCAGAAGGGAAATCATAGTAAGAATTCAGTTGTTACTTCTAAGCAGCACTCACAACTCAAACGCTGAGGCATTCTATACAGTGTTTATACCTAACTATGCCAAAACTTGTCTTTGACATACCTACTCTGACTGCAAGGCAAAGGTATTGAATAAAATGATAAGAAACCCCACCTTATTAACTCAAAGACTTTGAATTGTTTAGGTGAATTTGCAAACATGCAGAAGTTGACATCAATGGAACACAACTTCTAAAGTCCTCAACTTGCTAATGGATCCAGATCTCCAGAATGACCAAAGCTGCAAGCACAAAAGACTGATTAACTTATTGTATCCATCTTCCGGACAGCCGAGGCAGTTTATATGCTTATTTACACCCTAGGCTATCTTTAAACAGCTTTAACCACAGGTTTTCCTCCTTGCTGAAAGACTACTGCAAAGTCACGGCTGCCACCACCAAAGTCTTCCTTCGATATTTAAACTAAATATTTTCATCTTGTTATTATAAATTTTTATGTCCTATATACAATAAATAATTATTTCCCCTTTTTAATTTTTTTTCGTGATGAAAAATATTTGTACCCCATGATTTCTTGCTCAAAATGGACATGTTTGTAAGGCAAGCAGTAAATCATTCATCTCCCTGCCACGTCTCAGAATAACAAAAATCAAAGTGAAGTTCTCTTTAAATAATTTCACACCAAAATAAAGCTCTTTATCATTATCTCAATTAGGAACATATTGCTAGTGAACACACATAAAATCTCCAATGGGAGGAAGGTCTACTATTTAGCAGAGATGCAATTAATTATGAACAAATAAATACAAGTATGCCTTCACTACAAAATTTAGATAAAGATCAGTGTTTGAATCTCCTCAGCACAGAGAGAGGGTTGCTATTTCAGTATTCTTCTGACCAGTCTATTCAAATTATGAGCTAAAAAGGGCTTCTTTTTTTTGTTCCCTTAAATAAGTTATTAGTTAAAAGGATGTGAATTAACTTAGAATGAATGTTCAATTCATATAGTAGAATCGCCATCATCATTATTACAGGAAGCTCTAATCATTACGCAGCCACTAATATAAGACATTCTGCTAGCTTGCCTTTAATGAACATGACTCACATTTCACTTTAATGATTCCTACACCGTGTCTCCTCTGTGTCTTCTCCTTCTACCCAACTGTGGGGGCAGGGTGGTCTACATAGCTTGTTAAAAATGAAAGGCTACGTTTTAAGAAGGGAGTCACTTCCAGTACCTGTATTTTACAGGAGCTCACACTGCAAATCCTTGGAGAAATCTGAAGTCCAGAAAGTCCTCAGAGCCATCGCCTTTCAAGCAGTCTCCAACTGGGCTGCCCAAAACGATGGCACACCAAATGAAATGATCTCCTCAAGGGGGCTGAACTGTCTGCCTGTCTGCAGTATTTCCTCCAGAAGAGTCACCTCCTCATCTTGCTCAGTCCACTCTCTATTTCCTACAAGACAATGCAGCAGCTTAAGCAGAGCAGAGCTCACAGGGAAGGGGCTTGCAGAGGTGGCAATACAGAGATGCAAGTGCACTGCATTAAGGACACACAGGCCAAAGAGCCTGTGGGAATATTCCAAAAAGAAGCCCAACACCTCACACCCTCCTTTCTCACCCAAATCTAGCCTCACTGTAAAAATCAGGTAAAGTGATACTGAAGCTTTAGATGGCTAAAACAGTCCACGTGGTCCACTTACCTCCACTTCCTAGGATCTTTAATATCTTCACAGCATAGATCATTTCTCAAAAAATCCACCTCAATCAATCAGGTCACAGTCAGAAATATCTCTGTGACAGCCATAAACCATTCTTTGAGAAGCATTACTAATAAAAGCCAGGGATAAGCACAAAGTTAGCTCTTCACAAGTCCACTACATAAAAATACCACCCAACCATATTCATGGAACGAGGGATAAATAAAACTGCTAATTTGCACAGGACTTTGATTACATTCCTTAAACTTTTGTTGCCAGTAACTACACAATTGAACTGCAGAATGAATTTCACTACAAAGCCCATCATTTAAACAGAATCCTACTCCTAAACCTGAGTGCTATACCAAATTCTACACCATGTGTTATCACAGCCTTCCCAAAGGATAAGACTTTAATAGTTCGATACAGTCAGGTTCTGGTTTTATGGGTGGTGGCTACAGGTGTAAATAAATTACTTCTTTACACACCAAGAAATTCTTTATTGCACTCCTCAGTCAAATAGACTAAAACATTTTGCAGCATTCCTAGGGTAGAGATAAAGGAAAAGCAGAGACAACTTCACAGAAGTTCCCTCACATCCATCCCATCGAGGTGTGATGTCTGACACATAACCACAAAGCACCCAGCCGCCTGAGGCCAGGGCTGAACAATACTACAGCCACGTAAAACACTGGTATTGGTCTAGGGGGGAACAATATCATTACTAAAACTGGTTGAAAAGTTTAACATTACAGTTTTCTCTTAACTTTTACACACACAAACTCCTTGCCTCCCATCATTAAATTTAGAGAGGCTGGCAAATTTAAATCTCACTAACTTTCTTAAAATACTTTAATTGTCCAGAATCTGTTTAATATCCAGTCTTACAGGTAGCACCGTATAGGACTGCGGTTTGGTGGACTCCTGACCTAGAGGCTTAAAAATATACCTGTCTTTTGAACTCCACAGGGTGCCCCTAGCAAGGGACAAGGACAGGGCACAGAGTGCAGTTCCCATGTCAAGAGACTTGACTGCAAGCAGGGGACACGTAACATTTTAGGAACAGTACAGGGAGCAAAAAAGGTCTCTGATCCTGCACTAAAGCAACAAGGAATCCCCTCCTAATTGCCCAAGAACTACAAGAGACTGCTCTTTCCCTACACTCTTTGGCTACAGCTATATGTGACATTTATGCCTGTGCTTAGCTCCCCGGTTTTATTCATTATCTGTTTACATTACATCCCTTTATGCCCAGTGCTTTTAAGAGATGCAGGACTTTCTTCCATTTTGGTTTTGGAGGACCGTAGCTGTTATTTCATGCATTCAGTTCTTCTGCAGTTTCTTCCTATTACTCCTCAAAACTATACAGCAACCTTTTCTCACTCTTTGGTCTACAGCACACAAGGATTTGTGGGATCACAGCTGAACTATTCCTGGAAATGCTAAACATCTCGTGCCCAAAATTCATCTGTGGTTGAGCTCAGCAGCTCAATCCATCATCACTGAATTTGGCCTAACATGTTCAAGTAGTTTTGGAACAGGAATGGAACAACAAAGTCAGCTAAAAAAACATTTCTGGTATGAAATGTTGACCAAAGCTTTTAGTGATCCCAGAACAAAATGTTTTCCATTTTGGTTTTGATGACAACAAAATTGCTGCCATCCTGCTTCACATCTATTACAACCAAGAACAGAAGCAGAACTGATTACCGTTGGACAGACAGTTTTCTAGGTTGACCATCAGAAGGAAGAAACGGTTAACCCAGAAGAAAACATGCTACAAGTTCAGGAGCCTGCAAAACCATCCCAGGCACCCAGGCATTGCCCACACGAAGTCACTGAGTCTTTCAGGCCAAATTCAGACGTTTCAGCAGTGCTGAGTAACACCTTTCTCAAGTGGCTGCACAGCAAGTGACTGTGAGCCTGTGAGTTAGACTCTGACCCTCACAGGCTTGTTCAAGTTTGCAATTATCCCAAAATGTATTCTTGTCAACAACACACAATTTTCAATACATCATCTGCTTTTCAAGTCAAATTAACACTTCACAGTCAGATTCTGCTTCCTGGACAACTCCATCCTAATTGAGACTTCCGTGATTTTATTTCAAGAGAGAGCAGGAGCTTTCACTTGTGATTTTAGCTGCAGGGACAGATAGATAATGAACTGCATAGGTTTCTCCAAACAAAATATCACGTCCCCTGAATGCAGCTACCTGCCAAAAGACATTAGACTACAGGAGCTGGGACTGTGCTTAAGCTCAGACATGTATTGTTAAATGTGACATGCTCAATTTATCATTAGTTATGAAGTGAAAACGGATGAATACACATTCAATTTAGTTCAGCTGCTTTCTTCATTTATCACACTCTTTCATCATCCATCATTCTTCCCCGCCACCCTTTTGATTTGAACAAATAACACACTTTCATAAGTTTAATCTAATTAATCATAATTGTAAGGTAATGTTCCCTTAATGAAGCGTATATTGGGCTTTATAATGTTTGTTGCAATTTTAATAAAATCTGTCCCAGATAAAATCTACAAATGTTTTCAATGGAGCCAAAACCAGCCCTATCTCTCTCCCACTCATTACTAAGGTTGATGATGATGTATCAGTACAAAGAGTTGCTCAAGCATATTGTTCTTTTATAGAACCACTGTTTCAATAAATTGGAAAGCGTTCATCATTTTATGAGACAAGATATGCGGTTAAAAAAGTTAATTGAAGTAGAAAAGAACGAGAAAACCAACCTAGAAGATTTTTCACACATTATTGCTATGAAATACACAATACTCACTATCTTCTGAGGGCATCTCACATGCCAAAGATGGTATAAAGGAGTTGCTCCTTAGCAGCAGAAGCGGTGTACAGAGCTACTAAGTTTTGTTGCAGTTCTCCAACTGCAGTTGACCCAGAAGAGAGCCACTTTCTAGCAACGTCAGTGAACATGTATCTTCACGCATCAATCCAAGTCAGGAAATTTCAGTTCTTCTCAGGACAACTTGTCTTTGTTCACTGAAAGTTTTCAAGTTGTTATGACCCCAGATTTCATTTTCCTCCATCACTGCGTATGCTACACAAAATTGCTTACCTCATCTTGCTGCGATTTTCAAAGGTTCATAAAACATTTTGGAGCATCTGGGTGGAAAGTGCTGTGGAGATCAATATTACTTATGATGATTATTAATGAGCAATTTTATTTGATCATTATTAGCATACATGGACTCTTCATGCTAAAATTAACATAACCTCCATTTGCTAACACCATAATATACTCATTTGTATTTGTTTCCACTCTTATATTGGCAATTATTTCTAAGTTGCAAAAGCAGAAACAGCACATTAGAAAATTGACTTATTTTCCCACCAACAGGATTTCACATCTCTGGGCCACCAATGACAGATGTCTTTCCTTTTAAAAATCTGGTTGAAAGCTGCATTTCTTTGCTCTAGGGATTTTTGCCCAAGTCAGTACCCTGGTCATAAAGATTGCTGCAGAAGTATTGGCAAGTTCGTACTCCACCCATCCAACCATTTATCCACAATGTAATGTCCATACTTTCATTTTCAAATGCAGTTTTACTAGCTTTACTTCAGCTTTTTTCCAAACTAGTGAGAAATTTCAGCCAGAGGAACGATTCTAACCATTATATGCTACAATGACCACCTCCATGAGGATGAAGGTTCACCTGGCAAGATGATGGGTGAACAACCCAGAAAGCATCTATTCCAGCATCTTATTCTGGTGTGAGTCATTATAGGATGCTTTCTCCTTTCATCAGGAAGGAGGAAAGACAATGTAATTCTACAGTTTGTTACCCGGTTTCCATTGAGGTTTTGCAGAGCTTTTTCCTTCCACTTTGTGAAATGAATGTGTGATGGTTTCTGGCAGACTGTTAGACAAAATGTGATTGTGACTCTCCCTTGTCGCACACAAGATTAGAACTGCACAGCTGCCAGTGCTCCCTTTAGACCTGGCAAGTTATTTTACATACCACACAAACAGTTGCGGAAAATAGGGATTTACTGGTTGCAAACAAAGACAAAGGCAACACTAACAGGAACTAACTTCATGTCTAACATGGGCTTACTGTGACCGGTTGCCTCTTTTAACAGCCACTTTTTTCTGCAACTCACCCGTTGAAACACAGGAGTACAGGGCTTAATAATCCCCCAAGGACACAGAACACCTAAGCAGTAATGCCAGGAAGAGGAAATAACACAACAGTGGTAACAAGCCCTCATAGCTGGAGTCCACTGCAATAAATTAATTTGTAAAGGAGCAGATACCCAGGAGAGACACCTGGGTCAGCCTCTTTGTAGGCTGAAGCTGGTACAGTGGTATTATGTGAGAGAGAAACTTCAGACATTTAACCTAGTTCTTCATTCTTCTTAAAAGAGGTCTCAGCTGGTAAGGGAGAAGGATGCAATGCAAGTTCTTCTCTCCAGACAGGGGGAGTTTCCACATCTTCCCAGCTGGGAGCACTCCTGCTGTAGTCTCCTTTCCCAGCTCTCCACCTTAGTCCCATTTTATTCGTAACAATTACGTGGGCCAGCGAGGTGGCACTTTCTGTTCTTTGGCCTATGCCCCTTCACTTTTTTTAAATTTTGGGCTCAGAATGAGTATATCCTCTAAGGCTAAGTTGCTACAGCAGCCAGTGTGGCCAAAGCACTGCTACCAATTAAGTTAAGTACAAAGTATGAGACCAATTAATCATTCATTATCTTTACAATGCAATAGCTGAAGCTCCAGGGTAGGCAGTCCAATAATCCTCACAACCCCCAAGGTGCTCATCTTCTCCTAAGCTTATCATTCATTATCCAGAGCATATCAGCACAGAAAATTCTTCATTTTTCAAGGCAATCAGTCTAGTAGAAATGGCAAGTCTTCGAAGTTCTGGTCCACCTTAAACACATGAAGTTTAAGAGGCCTGTAAATACATGTTTAACCTTAAACAGGTTTAAGGTCTCCTCCCGCTTTCAGTGAAAGCAAAGGGAAAACTCTTGTCGAGCACTTGGAATTCAGGTTCATTTCACAATACTGACAAAACCAGGTAACCTTTACAAGTGCACTGGTCTGCCCTAAGTGCTATCTCCATCCCAAGGCAGAAATATATAAGAGTCCAGTCCAAGAGATGCATATACAGTGAAGAAGGCTGCCTTTGGTAAACTGAATGTAGGCAGGAAGTGCCTTCAGGTTTCTGGTGCACGAAAGCTAGAAAGCACATGTGCAAAATAGCCCAGCTCCTGCCTCCCTTGCTCTGAAATGACCTGCAACCTCTGGTGCAGAACAAATCACAGACATCCCCGGAAGTACACACGTAAGTTAATTCCCTACTAGAAAACAGTCAGACACAAAGTGATGCTAATTGTCTTGTGGTATGGTGTACTCATTCACTTTTTTAACAAAAAGGTACTTTACGATGAACCATCTCAACTTTACAGAGGAAGATTCTGCAGGAAAAAAGGTAATGCAATGCACCTCTGCTGCTTAAAACAGGTCAGTAACAAAAAGAAGAGAAAAAAAACCTCTATGGAATCGGTGAAGCCTGTGACCTTAAGCTCTCAGAACAGGACCATCCAGAGTAATATAGAGCATTATTTAGAGAAAAGTCACTGCCAAAAAGAGAACAACTTAGATGATGTAATAGGAGTGTTCAATTCAAAGGAACATGCTGGTCAGCACAGACTTTGATTTACCACTATAAGATCACACAACTGCCTCCTCCTACTTCCTTTTGCACCCAAAACCTCCTTTCTTTCAGTCCCCAATCTCCAAGGCCTCCCACATAACCTTGTATCCCAGTTAAAGCACAGGTCCTAACATGGAAGTTTCTGCACAGGCCACCAAAGAGTCAGAGGGTCTGGGACCCTTCATGCCAGCGCAGGGCAGGTATCGGAGTGGGGTGGTGGTGTGTGTGTATCTGTAGTCCATAAGCACCACCTGTGGTAAAAGATGACTTAACCAAAAAGCGAGGCAGCGAGCAAGGAAACAAGAGCGTTTTCAGTGCTGGGGAGATCACAGATCTGTGGGGGCAGTAGGGCTTGGAGAAGGGGTTGTACACTCTATCCAGAGATGGCTACTCACCCCAGCAGTATACCGGAGAGCTTACGCAGCCAACTAAGTGCCCCAGATGCTATGCAGCTATTACCTAGCTGTGACTTCGCCACAGTTTTGGAAACTTTTCAGATGTAGGATGGTGTTCAAAGTCTGGTCAGACTTCAGTTTAAAGAACCTTGCCTCCAGTCCTTTCCCTCTCTCTGTGGGAGCTCCTTCCATACAGTAGGACTAAAGAAGTTTGCTCACATCTGGGAAATGTGAGTAGGAATGATACTCCCCAAACTGCTAAAGAAATCTGGTCCAACTTTCTAAATAAGAGATATCCCATGAAAAAAAAAACAACACCTTTCTTCTCCCGAAATGAAAAAGTACAACAAAACCCCAGAATCTACTTTCTTTCTATCTTTTCATAGTTTTTTGAAGGAAACGGATGAGTGGGGAAAAGATTTTTCTGTGTATCGAAATGTTCCTCCTCCTGCTTTTCCTTGGAATTGAAAGGGGAAGAAAAGAGAAACCTTAACACAGCTGAGTTCTAACACAGTATTTTTGCTAACACCCTTCCAAATTTAATTCTTTCTTTCCTGTGAAGCACATAAGAAAAGGAACTTTGTAGTTTTTCCATGGCAGTTTCCATAAGATTTCCACCAGCCCTCATGCAAAGAAGTAGAGCATTCCTGGAGCAGACTGCGTCCCTCTTAACATATGCAAGCTAAGGGCCTAGAGGCACCTTCTCCATCTGAACAACAATACAGCCCACGCGTGCTTGAGACACAATTGTTGCAGCAGTGCTGCTTCTCTTCCAGCACAGTGGGCAGTGAGTGGGCAGGAGTTAGCCTGTGCACTTTGACTCCACCTGCCCAGCAGAGACTAGAGCTGCTGGACGGTTCCCCTCAGACCTAGACTTGGCCCTTTCCTTGGAGCCAGTGGCCAAGACAACCTCACTGCCCATTATTTTTTCAGTAATTTTCTCTTCTGGTTTTCCCAGCGCTACAGCTGACTTACCACAAAGAACCTGAGTCCGCTCAGGGGTTGTCCCCTACTTATTAGTGGCAATTGTGTCCCCTTCAGCACACTCTCTGAGTCAGGTGGCTTCAACGGGTGACTAATCTGTTACAAAGGACGATCTCTTCCATTTGGTTGTTGTTTGTCCAGGGAGTTGCTTTGTCATTTACTTGCTTGGTGCAAGGTATTTACTGAGCTGCGCATTCCTGGCAGCAGCACAGAAACCGCTTGGACTCAATTCATTAGCGTTTAACATGATATTCGTAATAAGATCTACCACTTAAAAAGCCCTAGCAAACCTTGCCACTGTATGATGCTGCAAGCACAAGATAAGAAGAGGAGAAAATGTGCTAAACATCATCTCTGTTACATACCTGCCGATGCTAACTTTGCTGTATGTGGCCATTATAACCTTGCTTTCAACTCTAGTGAAACAGCTCATAAAATCTGCCTCTGCTGTACAGCACTGTCTGCTCCCACAGTGCTAACGTTTAATTAAATGGATACTTCATAAGAAAAGCACAAGGAAGGACAAGCACCCGTCCAGTTTCATCAAGACCATAACTCACTCACCCGCGCACAAACACATCCACTGTTTCAAGTTCTTGAGTGTATAACAGCACACAGTCAACACACCCCAGCTCCTGAGCTACACAGGTGCATTTGTTCAAGACCCATACTCAACACAAGAAATCATTTCATTTGGGCAAGAGCTAGGAAAAAAAAAAAAAAAAAAAAAAAAAAAGATAAAAATCTTAACAGCACGTTACCATTCAAATTTTCTTAGGTAAGCAATTATTTTTTCTTTCGTTTTCCAGCTTCTGGTTAAAAAGGTGTTTTCTTGGAATTGTTTAAAAGGAAATTGCCAGGGAATGGAGCTGATCAATTAGCATCACGAAAGAAGAACGGCATGCAGATAGACAAGGAGGAAGTGCAGGGGAGAAAAAGAAGTGGTAATGAAGGGATAGAGAAGGAAACGAGTTGAGTGTTTCCTGTGAACTGTCTTCTGTGTGTTGGCACCTTATCCCAGCTTTTAAAGGAAGAGACACAGTCTTGAGAGAAAATTCAGCAGTGTCTACTTGAAAGGTAAGAGCAAACTTGGACCCTGACAATTACTAAATAAGAACATAATTAATTATTTCTTCAGCTGAATGGTCCTGAATCCTACCACAAATCAATCAGCTCTTCTTGCCTAAGAAGCTCTGACTCTATTTTAGCTCAATGAAAACAAAATCAATGAAGGCCAATTATAGCCCATCTCGTTAGAGTATGCAAATAGTGCACCATATAGACGAGCTGCTATTGCTTAGGGCACTGCCGAGGAAGACCCTTGTCAGGCAAACGCAAACGTGAGCTGGTGCTGGCCCCTAGCTGCCTGTGCTGTAAAACACCAGCTCCTTCCCAATTACTTGAAGGGGATGCAAAAGTAGCAAAGACCAAACGTGCCCAATAGCAGTTCTTCATCAGGTTCCTCCTCAGTAATTTCAAGCGCAGAAAGCCCACAAATTTGTCTCAGAAAGCAGATTCACGCTTAGTTACAAGAAATGGTGCACGCAAAGCTACAGAAAACTGTGCAAGCCTGCCTTCCTTTCATCGTCTTACATCAAGAAGAAAAGGCACTTTAAGAAGCACATAACTATATTGCAAGGAAAGGATTTCATCCAACTGTCACCTACATCAATTAAACATCTTGCCCTCTCAAGTGACAGCCGAGAGCTCTGAGTCTCTAGAACAGGTTTCTGCCTACCAACATAGACAGTAGTATACATCCATCCTGCCACCACTCTAATCTGCGTCTGCTTTTCCCTCCACCAAACCAAACCCAAAATTGTAGCATTTGGGGAAGCTTTATCCTGTTGCCTGTGAAAATTCAAAACGTGAAGGCAAAGTTCGCCAATATTTTCTTGCACGTGATGTGTGCTCCATAGCTGTCTGGAGACACAAGGCCACTCACTGCATGATGAACTGTTTTGAGTTGAACCTTTTGTTTCCTGCCACTACTCCACAGCTCTGCATACCCCAGCCACACAGGAGTATTGGCACAGTGGATGGTGACTGTATGCACATCCTTGCAGCATACATGCAGTAGGCATGTGCCCACCAGACTGTGAGATCCAATTTCATACACCCGCAACTTCTGGCCTTCCTGGGTCCTGTTCATCCTGGCCAATTTCCCCACAGTTTGCTCACAACAGACAGGATTATTCCAAGGAGTCACCTGCACGGACTGAGTTTCCCAGTTCTCTGGCTACAGCCCAAGTATATTTTTGGCCAAATGCCTCCTGCACAGTGGCTTTCTGACCAGGTAGTGGGACTCTGCCCTGGGCATTATAGACAACTTTGATAGACAGCTTCATCTTTCCATTGGCTACCTAAAAATTATGACGTAATACTTTACTGCCACACTTGTCAGTGTTGCCAGGACTTGCGGTAAACTACATCAGAGCAGCTACAGAAGGACTTACTTAAAATGAAGCATGCGACTTACAAGATCAGAGTTCCTCCCATTTTGTTTGTGGTGTTGAAACTCTGATGTCACAGCATAGGCTAGGCTTTGGGGTTGTGTGTGCTTGGGGTTTTTTTCTCTTATTTTTGTTTTCATGTTAGGGGTTTTTTTGAAGCATCTTGAAAAGGAACATAGTTATGCTGTATTTGAAGCATGGAAGATAAACCGTTACTGCTTTTAACACTGAATCTTGACACGCATACCTAAGAGATGTGAGAAGCCAAACCTAGGGGTTCCACTGCTCCAAACACAGTTGGCCATCACTCCCTTTGCATATTTGCAGTTAACTCTGATTTCTAAGCTAAATCTGGACGTTAGCATTTTTGCTATTAAAAAAAATCTTCCTATTTAAATACTGCACATCTCTAACTTCAAGAACTGAAAGCGTTAGAACTGAAAACTTTAAAGCAAAAAAGTGGAGAAAAAATATTGTTCATTACTTCATAAGCAGCTATATGCAATAAAAAGCACCCACTTCAGATGGTTTTGAAAACGATAAGAAAACCCTTGTGCAAAGTAACATGATGCTCAATAGCATAACAGCCTCCTTGAAACAATATCCTGAAGAGTTTATTTTACCTTTCTGCTAAGAGAATAGTGTGAAATAACCACTCTCATTTCAAGACGCATACACAAATACATACAATTAGAAGGCTGTCTGAGACACTGCAGTAAAGGAATTCTGTAAGCTGTAACGAGGTCTGCTGGAATTGTCATCACATGCCCATGAAAAAGATTTCAGGGCTATCAAGGGCATTCTCGAGACAGCACTTCTCCTGTCGCATCCTGGGATGTATTTCTTCTGCTTTCTCTCTGGGTCACAAGCAATTCAAATAGCAATTTTCTTAATGGCTGAGAGTTTTACTCCCTACAGAGTCCATCTTCTTAAAGAACCTCAGTGACATACACAAGCAACCTTATTCTTTATCTATTTACTGATCTGTCTCTCTCTTTTTTTAAGCCTACAGGAAAAGATGCTTCACAAACAGCCAGAACATAACAGCAGAGGAGATGAGGAAGGGTGCCTTACTGATGGAAAATCCCAAGGACAGCAACACGCCGGCAACAAGCCTGGAGAATTGGCAAAAGTAATATAACTTGCTGTGAGGAAAGCGGCCCCACATAGAGGGGGGCTAAAATGCAACACCATGCAATCCCCAATGGTGGGCTTATTTACATAGATTCCACCTTTGCCCAATTTAATTTCAGCTGGTGATGTAGCAAGGCAAATAAAGCTATCTCAAGCAAAGATTAATCTAGTTTAAGGTCCCAAAATGTTAAGCCACTTCAACTCTTCAAAGCTGGACAGTACAGGTTTAAGTAAATAATTTTATCTTTTTGACAATAAGCCTGTACTTGGCTGGCTTCCTAAACTGGATTTCTATAATGAGTTCACTATGATTTAGCCAGATCAAACTCAAACTCTATGTGAGAAGCTGGTGCGTATTTCCACCAGGAGGAGCCAAATGGTCTTATTTACTCCTCCAAAGTAAAGCCCAAACTGAGAGTAGCAGTATCCCCAAAGCAGCACAGTTACCAGTTCCTGGTGGTGCCACCAGCAATGACCATAAAACTCCCAGATCCCTTGCAGACCCCATCAGAGAAGCAAGGTCTGATTTGCTACATACAGATTTGAATAACCTTAGAGTATGAAAATCCCCATTTCCCTATGTATCTGGTCCTCTACAATATTAGTTGCACCTTTGTTGTCTTTAAATTATTGATAGACACAACGGCGGGGTGGGGTTTTTGGTTTTTTGGGGGGTTTTTTTGTTACGCTCAAGGGATTCAGGAATTAGGAATCTCAATGTCATTGGCATAAACCTTGAGGTCACATAGGAACCATGTGGATCTGTTTTTAACAAATTACATGCAATTGTTTTATTCTTTTTCAGGAAAATTTATGATTAATCATGTCTCCAAAACTTGTTTATCTAAAGAGCTGGAAGAGTTGCTAATGAACTTCAGTGGTCCCAATGACTTGGGAATTTTCTTTATCTAGGAGTGCTGTTAGAACATGAGGTAAAGCAGATTTCCAGGAGCTTTTTACCAACCAATCAGGCAAGATGTGAAAATACAGCATGGTCATTTTACACCACGCACATGATAGTACTCGTATCAAAGGCATATTCATTTTTCATGAAACATGAAGAATTCAAAGTGGTAAAACTTATCTACACAGTTCATGGTCTGAGATTTTGCCAATGGACTCCGGCAGTATTTTGGGTTCATAACCACTCTAGGCTGTGTGAAATAGATAGAGATCAATAGGTGGAACTTGAAACATACATGTATCTATATCAATATCTATATATATGTATTAAAAAAATGCCAGAGACGGCCACTGTCCTTCTGGAAGATGCAGTATCTGAAAAGAACCTAAAATGAGGAGCATATGCAGTTTATAAGGATGTGAAATTCATTTGACAGAAATGTAGTTATGCCAGAAGCTGATTATTGTATAAAAATGATAACAGTAATTTAAACAAAGTAACAGCATGCCTTAATCTTGGCAATTGGAGATGGCACCTGTAGTGGTGATTAAATAAGACAGGCTGGTTAGTACTTGCTAGTGAGCACACACATGCATCTAACCTTAATCTTTTCTCTATACTATATAGTAACATGACAGTGATGCCACTCTGGGTAAAAGTTAACTCTCAGTCATAGCCCTTAGTACAAACTTAGTCCTTTTGCCAAACCACTCCAGCCCGCTCAGTGTGCTTTGAAAACCTCTGCAAATATAGCAGTAAACACCCTGTTCAAATAACTTAAGGACCAGAAATCAACATGTCTGTGGAAAGTGGAAATCCTAGCCCTGAGATAGCACTGATTATCAACTCCCCATGATTTTCTTGAAGAGATAAATGACTGCATGTGATTTCAAGGGAGGAGTAGGATGCAAGATTAACACTGCTGCCATCCTCAAGGTTTATTTTGAGCTCCTTTGAAACACAGTAAATCCTGTACTGACTGAAGTGGAAGCACAGGTTAATCCTGATCAAAACACATTTAAAACTGTGAAGACATCTCGAGTTCAAACACAAGCAAAGGTTTTGCCCCTTTGGTGCATGAAAAGGTGGTCATTAGACTGTCCAGTACAGGTCCAAAAGACACTGAGATGATTACAAACTAAGGATGCAGTCTGGCTTGAGCACTACATTTTCTGAGCAGCAAGTTATTTCAAAAGCCAAAACTGCACTCTCTCCCCCGTCATCTCTTCTTTTTAATTCATGTGTTACCTGTAGTTTTACAGAACTAGTCCGAGCCTGTGCTACTTCTGAACTTATTACGATTGAAGACTTACATTTGGGCACTACTTTTCTCAAGGTGTCAGGAACAATTACCAAAGATCTTTTGGAACCTGAAGATTAAGATACAAGGTTTTTAGGCATCCCAAGACAACATCTAATACTCACCAGGCACTTAACAACCCTAGAAGTCTAAGTACCCTCCCTCACTCCCCAACCCCTCCTCAAACCCCCAGACAAAGTGTTTAACTTTTTGTCCTGGTTTGAGCAACACAGGACTAATTTCTCTCCTATTGCTTGGGAAAACTGGACTTTTAGAAGAAAATTAGAGTATGCCATGCAAGGGTTGTTTCGTGCTAGAGCTGTCCCCACTGAATTTGTGGAAACATTTACTTTCTAGCCAGCTATGGTATGCAGGTTTCAAGGTCTCACTGTTTTCATGCTCGCCAGGTGCAGGGATGAGGAGGAGTGAGACCTGGGCACTTGACCCAAGCTGGCCAACAGGATTATTTCATATCATGAACGTCACATTCAATATAAATTAGAAAGTTTGCTGCGAAGCTCTCTCTCACTTGATGGCAGTGATCCAGAGAACTTCTTGCCCTGCTGCCAGGCCCCTGAGCCTTTCCCTTCCTCCCAAAGCCGTAGCACTCGCAGTGTCTGACATTTGCTGTCCACTGCTGGGAGTGCACAGCTTCCTACTGATAGAATTGGCTGAGTATAATCCTTGTATATTTTATAGTGGTATCAGTGTCACCATTAGTTCTTTAGTGTTATTAGTGTTAATTATCTAGTCTTATTCTACTAAATCTGTTTATATTTCAACCCTCAAGTTTCCTTGTTTTTTCCCCAGTTCCCCTTCCCAGGTGGGGAGGGGTCATCAGGTGATAGAATAATTGTCTAAACAACAATATGGTTGTTGTGGGTTTCTCAAACCATAACACTTTTACCCTAAGTAAGCCCAGCTGGGTAAGTAAACCCAGGTGGGTTTGGGACTTCATTTGATCACTGGTTTCTTCATATCACAGAATCACAGGGGTTGGAAGGGACCTCTGGAGATCATCTAGTCCAACCCCCTGCCAGAGCAGGGTCACATAGAGCAGGTTGCACAGGATGGCGTCCAGGTGGGTTTTGAATGTCTCCAGAGTCGGAGACTCCTCTGGGCAGCCTGTTCCAGTGCTCTGCCACCCTCAAAGTAAACAAGTTCCCCCTCATGTTCAGATGGAACTTCCTGTGTTCAAGTTTGTGCCCATTACCTCTTGTCCTGTCACTGGGCACCACTGAAAAAAGACTGGTGCCATCCTCCCAGCACCCTCCCTTTAAGTATTTGTAAGCATTGATGAGACCCCTCTGAGCCTTCTCTTCTCCAGACTAAAAAGACCCAAGGCCATCAGCCTTTCCTTATAAGAAAGGTGCTCCATCTGCCTAATCATCTTTGTAGCCCTCTGCTGTCCCCTCTCCAGCAGTTCCCTGTCCTTCTTGAACTGGGGAGCTCAGAACTGGACACAGTACTCTAGCTGCGGCCTCACCAGGGCAGAGTAGAGGCGGAAGATAAACTCCCATGACCTGCTTGCCACACACCTCTTGAGGCACCCCAGGATGCCATTGGCCTTCTTGACCACAAGGGCACATTGCTGGCTCATGGTCATCCTGTTGTCCACCAGGACTCCCAGGTCCCTTTCCACAGAGCTGCCTTCCAGCAGGTCAGCCCCTAACCTCTACTGGTGCATGGGGTTATTCCTCCCCAGGTGCAGGACCCTACACTTGCCCTTGTTGAACTTCATGAGGTTTCTCTCTGCCCAACTCTCCAGCCTGTCCAGGTAACACTGAATGGCAGCACAGCCTTCCGGTGTGACAGCCACCCCTCCCAGTTTTGCGTCACCAGCAAACTTGCTGATGGTACACTCTACCCCTTCATCCAGGTCACTGGTGAATATGTTGAACAGGACTGACCCAGTACTGACCCCTGGGGAATACCACTTGTCACAGACCTCCATATGGCTAACTTAGGGATTGACTACCTCCTAAACAAGATTCTTCCTCTCCCTCCCCAGTAGGTATCGTCATTATTATTGTTGAGCAAGACAAGGAAGAAATTTCTGTTGCTGACACGAGACCATGCTTCTGAATTCCCATAGCTTCCCCTAGGCACGAACCCAGCATTAGGAGTCAAGTGCGCAAGTGGTAGTTTGATTGCAATTGTTGGAAAGGATTAATCCCAGCCTAGGCATCTGACTTCCACGGTGCAATAATTAAGAGGGACCATTGCACGAGATGAAGCATGAGAAAGAAAATTAGAGTATGCCATGCAAGGGTTGTTTTGTGCTAGAGCTGTCCCTACACGGGTTTGCACTCCATCACGCTCACTTTGTGCAATGCTGTCAAGCATCTGGACTAATCCATTATCCTAGGATGAAGTGAGGAGAAGACAGGGACAATCTCATTCTTCTTCTGTGTAACCAATTGCAGGAGACAGTGACTTGCTACTGTATAGGAACAGAGGTAGAGACACAGAGCCAACAGGCATGCAACATAATAAAATCAAAAAATCAAAACAGACATCGTTCTTCAGTGGCAAAACTTGTTCCTTCCTTTTGAAAAAAAAAACCAAAAAACCAAAAAAACCAAAACAACCCACCAGGCATGAAATTGCACAGCCAGAGAACATTTAAAAAAATAAAAACAAGGTTACAACAAACACATGACAAAAAATATGGAAAGATGGGAAGTCCTGATGAGCAAAGCACACAAAAACCTGCTGCTGTTCAGTAAAGCTCTGACTCATGTCAACAAGTCACTTCAGAGGCAGAAAGTCTTGGTACGTCTAGCCCAACACTGACACAGGGCCCCAAACTGTAGGTGGTAGTGCTCTGGCAAGAATCCCCTTTACGTGAAAACTGCAAGAGCATCAAGGACAACCTACTTGTAAAAGCCACAAGTCCCCCGCTCCCACCCTAGCTCAGCACCAGTTCATCCCAAAAGCCATCTTCACTACCCAAAGCAAGAACATTTCCACTGTTTTGTAGAAAGATAAGGTTATAAGTTATCCCCCAGCCAATTCATTGCACAAGGATGTAACTTGGGGAAAAAAACCCAAACCACAAAACCCAATAAACCTTCACGCAGTTGTCAGCTGAAAGACAGGACAGTTTTGCAAGGAAGTCTTTTCCCTGCAATTTATTCAGTATGTGGCTGGATTAAGGCGATGGCCTCAAGGTTCCAAAGCAAATTGCCTTTAGATTTCTGTGCAACTTGCTTTTACATGAGACAACTCTGGAGTTATCAGGACTTAAAAGCTTAAGTACTAAGGCAGGACATGTATTCAAAGTATAGCTAAAAACCTCACTCCTGAGATCCACTCTTGTTTTAAACTGACATGACTCCAACAAAATGAACCAAGCTACACTGGTGGAATAGTGTAAAGACATCACATGGCACAGCAATTCACAGAAGTTGAGGGTTCTTAATCTCTCATGCTGTCTCTGAAATTAAAATCCCTACACAAAGTTAGGTCTCCAAGACATGCTGTGTACACAGAATGTCATTTGGTAAGAAAAAATTGGATACAGTCCAGCCCATGAGTCATACCCTACCATGGCATAAGGACACAACAGAGTCACTGCTGCTTGACAGAAGCACTGGAGACATGCTGAATTTGGTGAGGGCAGGTCCAGGCCAGGCGTCCCTTCCTACCACAGAGATGCAGAAACTGCAACCTGGCTACCTCTAGCTGAGTTTCCACCCTTGTGCTATGCCTGGCTTACAGAGGAGAGGTAGGAAACTGGCAGAGAGATTTCTCTCTGCCTCCTCACCATGTTGTGGCACAACTCCATACCCCTGCCTCAAAGGTGGCCCCATCACCAGTCTGCAATTTGGAAAACTGAGCCAAGCACTTGCCCATCCCATGCTATTTAACAGAAGTATCGGTTTTATCCATGGAACTATTATATCTTGTGTCTGTCTTGCATTTAAAAACAATGTAATTTTTCTTATTATCCAAAGGGTAAGAGGAGGTCACACAAATCATTATAGAGCCTAAAAGCCAAATATTAATTTTGAAACAGTGTAATACCTTCATGATCTATGCAAAAAAAAAAAATCACTATCATTCCAGATGATGTCTTACATGCACTGGCTTCTCCATAAAAAGAATTTACATTTTCATTATTATTTACTGACTGTGGTTGTATTCCATTTGTATGGATTTTATTCAGCAAATCGGGAAAAACAGCCTCAGAAAATCTAATTAAAAGATGGAGACAGTGACCAATCATTGGAGTCTGTATCTTGACTCTTGAGGTCATATTTCTGCCTTTTTTATTATGTTCATTTCAGGGAAACAAAAAAAAAACATTCTGGATGGGAACAAATCAGAACTGCTAACGGCACAGACACATTCTTGTGCCAAAAAGCACAACTATGACAAAACCAAGTTCACCCTTACCATGAAGCTTGAACAGCTAGTTTGTCATCCAAATCAATATTAAAAACCCCCAACAATTTTTAGCAGCTTCCTCTTCCAACTGCATATGCTCACACATGGCTGAGTCGAGATCCACATTTTGCAGCACATACTGGCCTACATCCATGCTCTAAGTGGTGGCCCTTGGCGATCCGTATTGGGACCAGTGGTGTTTAGTATCTTCAATGAGATAGTGGGATCAAGTGCACCCTCAGCAAGTTTGCAGACACCACCAAGCCAAGTGGTGCTGTTGACACGACTGAGGGACACGATGCCATCCAGAGGGACCTGGACAAGCTCAACAAGTGGGCCCATGTGAACCTCATGAGATTCAACAAGGCCAAATGCAAGGTCCTGCACCTGGGTCATGGCAACCCCTAGTATCAATACAGGCTAGGGGTTGAAGGGATTGAAAGCAGCTCTGCCAAGGACACAAGAGTATTGGGTGGATGAGAAGCTGGACAGGTGGCCAACAACATCCTGGGCTGCATCAAAAGAAGCACGGCCAGCAGGTCAAGGAAGGTGATTCTACCCCTCTGCTCTGGTGAAAGATGGGGACAGACTTTTTAGCAGGGCCTGCTGCAATAGGACAAGAGGTAATTGTTTTCAACTAAAAGGTAGACTCAGACTAGATATAAGGAAAACATTCTTACCATGAGGGTGGTGAAACACTGGAACAGATTGCCCAGAGGGGTGGCAGATGACCCATCCCTGGAAACATTCAAGGTAAGGTTGGACAGGGCTCTGAGCAACCTGATCTATTTGACGATGTCCTTGCTCATTGCAGAGGGAGGCTGGTCTAGATGACCTTTAAAGGTCCCTTCCAACCCAGCCCATTCTCCGATTCTATGAAAACACCATATTATACCATAACTTCAATTAGAGCTTGCAGTCTAAGTTGAGGCACAATTGCATATAAAATCAGGTTTCCTTAGTGCTAGTACCAATAATTTTTTTTTTTGTTTATCCAACAGGTACTTCATGCCCAACACCCACAACAAAATCAGTAACTAGGCACCTCCTTCTAGGGCATAAGTACTAGTACCTTGGACAAGGTTTCATAGCTGAAGTCTGCTTTCATCTTAATTATGTGTCTTTAGGGTGTTCTTCAGCTCTTTCCTTAAATACCTCAATACTGTTTAAAATCCTTCCCATTCCCCAAGCAAGAATTTGCAGATCAGATAATATCTGGACTGTCCAATTCTTGAGAAATACTAGTCAAAACAAAGAAGAGCAGGAATACATCACATTTGCCAGCCTGGTGCTTAAAGTCTTCTACAAGTTATATCAGATAAATATTGGGGGTGGGTGAGGGAGATTTAAATCTTAACCAGAAACCTCTATCAATCTGTTCAGTAGTGGAGAGGACAAGGACATTTTTAAGTACCCTAAATCTCAGAGTAAAACACAATTTAGATTTTGGCCCAGGAGCTTCCAGAGCAAATACTGCATTTATGTAGCAAGTTTCCAGGGACTCTCAACTTGAGTATTTTCATTAGTCTCCTTCATGTCAAGCATGAGTTTTCTATAATGACCTGCATGTGTTTAATATATTAGAGGCAGAGCAGCTTAACAGCATACAAACAGAACCCTTGGTTATACCTGCTGTGCTCAAGGCAGAAATAGCATGTAGATTTCGGTAACAGGAAAATAACTGAAGTTTGAATTGGTTTCCATCACCATCTTTAAAACCAACCACCTGTTTTTTTGCCCGAAGCCAGTGAGGAACATAGAAGTTTTGTCAGAGCTTGAAAGGGGCGACCCCTTCTCTAAACTCAAAGGTCTTCCTCTAAATCTGAACAAAAATAGTAGGTACTTCAGTCCTTAAATAAGAATCAGTGCTCTATGTGCCCAGCACTAGGAACTAAGACTTCAAGTTCAACTGCTGCATGGATTCCTTGAGCTGTCCCTACTGACCCAATCCAATTCAGTTGCAACATTTCCCAGATCTGTCAGGAGAAAAGGAAAAAATGGCACAAAAAGCTTTCCAAAGGCAGCAGAAAGAAGAGAGTAGCTTAACTAGCACTGAGCCAAATGATATATTCACTGTCCTTCTGCTATTAGCCATTGTGGTATACATTGCTGCCCTATAAAAATACTTCTCCAAAGTTAATAGACTCGTTTCCAAACCACTCTAAGAATGCAGATCTCATGTTTGTAACAGATTTGGGATATGGGCCAGAACCAACTATTAGTAGTGACAACTGCTTGCTCAGCCTCCCTGACACACTTTTTAGAGATATATGAGAAGTCTAGGGATACAACACCAAAAACCTATCAAGTCTTGCCAGGAATGCAGAGAACAAGCAAGACAAACATTTTGCTTAGTAAAGATGTATAAGCAACTGCAGGTTCCAGAAACCTCATCAGCTTATTCATTCGCCTGCATCTTCTCCACTCATGGAGCAATTAAAAACTGAGCGACGCCTCTTCTCATGGCCATACAGATATACTTTACTCATGCAGTCCTTAGTGCCATTCATACAGCTAATCTCCATGTTTTTTTGATAAATTCTCTCCAAAATAAGACATATTTTGGTTAACAATGAGTTCAGTAGAGGCTATTTGTAAGTCTGTTGAAGTCACAGATTCTAAAAACATCACAAAACTCCATTTGGCTTGCCAGACAACATTTCATTACAGTATCATTGTATCACCTTATTGTCGTCATCCTTTGACTTAGCAGGGCTTTTTGCCTTAAAATCCAGTTTTGCCCTAAGCAAGAACCAAACTGCAGACTTTAGCACTTTTCCCAAAGCTCATAATCCTGTTGCTGCAAACACATGCACCTAACAGGGCATCCCAGTGAGGACAGTTAAGAGTTCAAAAACCACTGCAGTTAAGTTACTGACTATCAACTCCAAAAGCAAGAAGAAAACAGAGGGACATCAGCCCACAAACTGACCGTGAGGGTTCTCTTAGGAATCATGTATTTAAGCCTTTATCAAAACAATTCTTGTTCCATCTACAGGGGAATACATCACAATCCAGACCTTAGAAGAAATATTCTATGTATATACACCCCAATATTTCTACGTAATAGATTTTTAAATGTGTTACCTAAATTGTATTTTATTTTTTGTAGGCATGTATGTGCGCACATGCAGGCATGTTTCAAAAAAGATAAATTGTCCGTACAAAGCTTCCTACCACGACTGCATTCCAGGAAAGCTCAAGCTCATAGCTAACATCCATAAATTATGACAAACACAATCATTAGCCCAAAGCTTGTACAACCAGTTCATCTTAATAGTAATAATATAAGCCAGTTCAAAGTTGAACTAGGTTCACATTAAACAAGAAAACCTTTGCTGTGTCTCACTTGTCTTACCACTCTAAGCCTTTTAATATAAACAATTTTGTTCTTAAAGGCCTGCTATGCTAAACCTGAAAGCATTTCTTTAAGATCCCCCTTCCCAATGTTTCCTTCCAAGGTCACATACCTCCAATGGGCTTCACGACCAGATTTCCAAGACGAAGTACAGTATGCTGCATGCCTATATAATATTCAGTGAATAAATGTCCTTGTCCTTGTTTAAGTGCATGGGCTGAGGGATAATGGAAAACAAATCAGAAACCCCTTTTTTAGTAAGTTATGTTCTCACAGATTTTTAAACTTGATTCATCAGCTGTGGAACAGTAGGGGTTTTTTCCACCATTACACTGAAAATATCTTTACTACAGGAAAAGACTAGTAACAAACTGAGTTCATTTGTAAGTAATTTAGAAGCTCATAGCTGTTTTCCAGTTAATTATACATTCATTAGCTGAGTCTCCCTGATGTGACTTCATGTTGTAACTTCAAGTTCAGTCTGCATGAGTCACTCCTACTCTAGAAAGGATAAACACTAAGCCATACGCTCCTTAGAGTCCGGGCAGGTGGGGGCAGGGAAGTCAGGTTAGAAATCAGGTAAAAGTTCAACTACAATTGGCCCTTTACATCACAGTGACTGAAATTTCCATGACCCTAATTTTAAGTTTTCAGGAAGTATAACTGTTTTATTTATACACATTTACATAAGAGTACAAATGCCACACAAGACCCATTAGAAATATAGAATTTATTTCTCTTTATGTTCAGACAGCAATATATTGCAGATTTGCACATGCCACATCTTGTATCATAGGTGATTTATGGATCCTATGTTTTCAGTTGTGATAGCTATTGCTAGCCCAGATCAACACGAAATGTGTTTCTGGAGTGCCTCTCGAGATCTTTAAGCAATTAGCAGCAATTTTTGCTTGAAAATCCACTTCATGAAAATTCATCTGTCATAGTCTACATTATCCAGCTGCTTACTGTACCTTACCTTTACAGTTCTAGATCTCAAGAAAGCAATTTCGACAGTAGCAGTGAACAGGGAGGTGGAGGACTTGCCCCTTATCTTCCCTCAGGCAGCAGTTCTCAGTAAAGGCAATACCATGTTATAAGGCCACCAAATTCCTCATGGTCTGTGAACTGTGCTTTTGGCAGGACAGCTCTTTTCCCATTCTCTAGGGTCTGTAGCCCTTTCTTCCCCCCTTGCACATCCAGGTGCAAGCTAACCAGAAGAGTCAATCTTACAGCTCTGACAACATCCTAAAACATGTTATTTAAGTCATCTATGACAAAAAGTCTGTGAGCAACAGGAAGAAACAAAATTTTGTTATGTTTAAAGCTTCAAAGTACCATGAACAAGAGGTATCTTCACAATCAGTGTCCTGACAGCATCAGTTCAGTGTACTTCCTTTCATCCTTACAAACTCAGGAAAAACTGTGGTGCTTGTTTCCTTTTGCCTCTTAACTTTCCACACATTCAGCTAGAGAATACCAGAAGCTGCAGTGCATCATCACATGAAGGTGGGGAGGGGCAGGGGAGTGAGAAGACTGAAAAGGGAGGGAGAGATACAGGGACACTGCCCTTGGCAGGCTCTGCACCAGCCATACAGAGAACGTGCATACACATGATGAGAAGTTTTGTTGCTCCAGTTTTTGTGGGTTTTTTTTTTAATTAAAAAAAACAACATTCCTTCTAAGGCTGGTTGTGCAAAATTAGTTTTCAAGAACCACGATTCAGTCTGACTCTGTTCCTGTAGACAGACTTCCTATTGATCCATTTCTCACTAGCATCTTGCTGTAGTTTTTCTGCTGTTCTTCTTTGAAAGTATCTTTGACTTTCGCTCGCTTCAGACCTCCATCCCTGGAACAGAGCAAGAGAGAAGTAATATACATTTATATATACAAAGCGCCAATCACCATATTGATAAACATTCTTTGGAACCACTCTGACAGGAGAGGTAAGAACAGGAGTCAGCCTGTTAGTACCTCAGCATTTCTGTTTCCAACCAATTTAAAAAAGAAAGCCACAAGACTTTGCTGCCATGATTGTCACCACTGTTGTTATCAAACTAGGTATTATCTTAATTATCTTGGTCAAGTCTAGAGTCTTAACCTAAAAGAATAAAAGGCTTTTCTTCAGAACTTCTAGAATAGCCAAGTTTAAGCATGTTTATTAAAACATCACCTTAAGCTGTAACGCTTACGCAGTCCAAATTTTGCGTTTAGCCCATTAGAAGAGTCTACTCATGTTGGTAACAGGTTGCACCTACCATAGAAATCTTTGCCAACTTGGGATGCTATTTCCCTAGACTGTGGAGGCAGTCAATCTTGAGCAACACCATAGCTGTCTCTTGCCTTACAACATTGACAGGGCCAGCTGGGCCGCATACTGGAATCCATTTGCTCATTCTCTTTAGAATCTTGCTTTCAATTTTGTTTCATACAGTCCTATGAAATCTAGGCATTATGCTGCTACTTACAGAGGTAGGACATGAGAAAGTCAGAGCAGAAAGCCTCAAGTCCTGGGTTTTATTTTTGTTGTTTGTCAGTTTTGCTAAGTAACTTCACTTCTGTTCCTTAATCTCAGCACAAGTCTCAACATGAGAAACTGTGAAGGGACCCTCCCTTAGGTGAAACTCACTGAATGAGAGCTACATACTCCAAAAACTTCATGCATCTTTTTTATTTTTACTTTCATATACATATATGCACATGTGAAGTTACTCCCTCATTTTTTCCTGAGTGGAATAGAGTTATATTGAATGTTTACTGTCACAAAGCTAAGGGAGGAAGCACCTCTCAAACTCTCAAATAGTCCATGAAATCTAACAAGGATAGCATCACTTACCAGGGAAGTTCAGTCAGTCCTCCTTGGCGAGCAATGGCTGACCTCACTCTGTTGGCAAACTGAACAGCATCTTCACCTTCCTTCAAGGGTCATAAATTCAACATCAAAGCAGAGAGAAATGAATTGAAACAGACTTCTGTAACACTTTTCATCTGCTGCCTCATCAAGTTAGTTCACTGCCAAACAATCTGGGCCTTGTTATGCCAACATAATCTGATGTTCCAATATGATAATAATTTAGCTCATTTTTGCCCTGAAGTGTTGAAATTAGGGAAAAATTTTGCTCCAAGAGGATGGAACATTAACAGCATTGCTACTGTGAACAGCAGTATATTTACTGCTATCCTTTGCATATTTGATGCATTGCTGATGGTACCAAGCTGCATCAGGAAAAGCTAAGTCAAATCATACATCAAAGTCAGTTTTATACTGGACTTCTGTTGGTGTTGATTTGGAGACATGGGGTGGGTAGGGCTTTTGAGGAAAAGAGAGTAAAAAAGAGGAACTTGCAGACACAGTCAGTTCTTAAACAGTGACCAGTCAACCAGATGCTAGATTACCTTTCTAACCATTGGTGGCATGTACCACACATTGCAAACAATGGCCCAGCTGGTCATTATTCGCAGCAGATAGCTCACGATGTTATATTTGCTACTGTTCCAGAATGCATCTCCAAACTGAGGATCATACTGTAAGGGATGACAAAAAAAAAACCAAGTGATAAAACCCTTTCCCCACAGACCATCACAGCCTGTCTCAGAGCTGACGTGGAGGCTTTCAGTCACATGCCAGAGTAAGAAAATTCACAACTGACATGTTTGCTTAGAATGAGGCTTTAGAAAAATTAGCCTATGCTTATTATTGCTGCTTGTGATTACATGACAGAACCAGCAGCAGGTGTCACCCATTTGCCCAAACAGCCAAAAGAGCTAAGTCTGCTATGAGCTGCATGCTTCTCTTCCCTTCAGCACTGGGAAGAACTACCTGGATCTTCCTTCTAGCTTTCTGGAGGAAGAAGCTGACCCTACCAGGTCCTACCAACCAGGCTCCATAGGCAGAAAGATTTCACTTCCTTATTTCAGGCACTTATACTCTAGGAGTCATCCACAGCATGTAGCCAATTGCCAGAGCTACTGTGCTTTCATTAGCAGCTGTACTGAGACAGCTTCCTACCACCGTGACAAAAGCAGATCCCAAACTTTGAAACAGCAGCCAGCTATTTCCACTTACTTTGATTGCAACAGGATAGATTGTCCCTCCTATTTCAAAGCTCCCTTTCTTGAACATCATCACAGATGTATTGTTTATGCAGGTGCCTGTCCAGAAGAGAAACTAAAGTCATTATTTCACAGACTATCAACACTTCAGTAGCAACACTACATCAACATACAGGTCTTACACTCACTGAGGTGCAAATGTAGGCCCTTTATGGGTAAGTTAAGCATCTCTCCCCTGCTTGCTTTCATTCTTTGTCTTGTGACTGACTCCCTGAATGAAGCCAGAACATGCGAGACAAAAACCACGAGGCTAAGGTTAGATCCATGAAGGAGAGTGAACTGATATTTACAAGGCAAAAGAAACAATATTCCCATTCTTCTGCCTACAGCTTCTGCCAGGAGACCCAACAGCCAGGGACAGTATTGTGCCGTCTTCATGTAATCTCATATTAATGATGAAACATAGGAATGCCCGGATAAAATCTAAGCCAGAAGTGAAGACACATTTGAGCACCAGAAGCCATGAAAAGAGAACAGGGATGACATCTACACTGCATGGAGATAAGGAACAGTTCAGCTTCTTACCTTCTGGAAAAATTAAGATCGGGAGCTTGCTTTTATCCGCCACATGTTCCCTTAGTCTGTGGAAGCAGAAGGAAAGCTTTAAAAACAGCTCCTTTCCACTCCTCTTTCCCCAGGCACATGCATTAAAAATATCATTACATATAACATATTTGTTTGAAACCAAAGCCTTCTACTGGACACTAATTCATATTTGCTCTTCTGTTTCTGACAAACCTGAAGTTTTGTGCAAGCCATCCCTTAGGCCCCTGGTGCATTACACTGAGGCAACTCCCTGTCTTCTTTCCTCCATATTATTTTATTAATGATTGTCCAGGAATCCAACAAATATATGCCATTAAGTCAGTTCAATTAACTCTGATCAACTCAACCTGCAAGAAATTGCCTACATAAGAAAAAAAAAGTCTTGTGCAGTGGTCCATCCAGGCTCTGCTTGCTTAACAGCAGATTTCTTAAAGAGAACTCCTAAATGCCTACAGCTCACACTACTTGAACCACAATAGCATGACTGGCAAAGCTGTCCCGCTGCACAGAGGCCAATAAGGTGGTGAAGAAGTTAGTCTATCAAAAATGAACCTAAAAGTTCTTTAAAAGTTAGGAAGAATTTCTATCACTGTACTACAGCATTCATTGGTATGCCTTTGGTGACATTCTGCAGAAAACTGCCTTTGTAAGCAGCTCAGTTTCATAACTAGATACATTTTTGCCCCTCATCCAAACAAGCAAAACTTGTTATTTCTAGTGGCTGACAATTTCAAATGACATCAAGACAGTTCATGTCACAGAAAGTCCTTTTTTCAAACCAGTATTTCTCTTCAACAGAAAGTCCCAGAATTTGAAGTATCTTCACATCCTTTCAAAATGTACATCCGAATTCAGACATTAGTTATTATGCTGATGGCTACTCAAATGAGATGTTTTGTGATAGTCTGCTGCAATCCAGACCTCACCAGAACCTTTGGTCTGAACTGTTTCACCTTTATAAACTTCCCAAGCCTTCCTTGGTGACCTGGGAACCCCACATTTTGACCAGTCTACTGTGCCAAAGCCCACGCAAGCAAGCGTATTTGGGTCATTCTGAATGCTCCAGTTTGCTGCATACCACCTCTCCAACTCACTCCAACAACTGCTGTTGAGCCACTACTATACTGACTGCTTCCACTCCTACCTACATCTACCAATCTGCAATACCCTGCATCATTCCAGCCTACAGTAATGCGGAATTACAGATAACTCATATCCCTGTGATTAGCATTCATATGCAGCAGTCATCATGTGGAACAGGACAATTAGATATGGCTCCTACTAAAAGATGCTTTTTGTAAGTTGGCCTTTTATCCTCTTGAGATCCCAAGGTTCCAAGTTCCCTGTTTCCCACTGCAATCTCATCAGTTTCTTGGGCTTCTGTCTTTCCAAAGCTTTAATTCCTCATCTGAGTCTTTGATTGTTCAGTGACTCTTCGGGGATTACATACCCCGGCATGGCCCCTCAGGCACTAGTAGGTACCAGAGTTACACTAGCACAATTCCCTGCTCCAACCCACACCTCACCTTTTTGTCACTAGATGGCGGTCTTTGATTTCCGAGCGTTCAAACCAGACATGAGGACAGGCCTTGACTGTGGCTCTCTGAATAACTCCCATCAGTCCACCGTGAACCTGGCCAACCTGCAAGCCCAATAAGGCACATCAGCACATAAAACACCTGAAAAGCAAAAATTCTTCTTCTGCATCCCCCTCAAAAAAACCCAAACACACTGGAGACTGCAAACCAGGATTGGGCAGTGCCCACAAAAACTATTAAAATGCATTCATTTGAAAGGATCTCAACGCCTGCATGGAAGCATATCTCAAGTATTTAATCGGATGAAGAGCCTAGTATTGACACTGCCAGGACAACTTCACCAGCACTTAACTTGTGGTCCAACTTCAATACAATTTATACTTTTCCCCATTGACTAGTGCTCAAGTTAACATCTATACTGTGAATGTTAAATACTGAACTCCACAACCAATACCCTGCAACCTTTCCCTTTCCTGGTCTCTCTCCTTCTGCTGTGGTCATCATGAAAGTCCTCATACCATTGCATAGCATCCATCATTTGTCAAAATGATTGCATCTATCGGTGATGTGTGGTTGGCAACACAAATTCCTCCTTTCTGAGGTTTGTTTTCCCTGCAATTACATAATTTTTGTTAGACTACTAGTGCACCAAGCACCACATTACACACACAACAGTTCCATAAAGCTGTCAGGTGAGTCAACATCTAGTGTGACATTAACCTGCAGGTCAGGAAAGAGCTGTCCCATCTCAAATGGGATACTCACACACATAGAAGCATACACACACTTCTGCTATCATAACATCAGTTTACTCACTTGTTATGATAATGGATAGTACCAGACAGAGCTCTGACAAGGATGCGGGAGCACGTGAGGTGGACCACTTCACTCAGGTAGTTTTTCACACTGAAAGAAATCACAAGCATCTGGAGGATCCTGGAAAGCAGCTAGACAAACACGCAATGTTCTCCAGCCTACCCAACACAACTCAGGGCTGAAGTTTTCCTGCTACTCTGAAGCAGAGGGTTATACCTAACTCTGCCACTCACTTGCTACAGCAGCTCAGCCAAGACATGTCATACTCTTGGTCTCACTTACATAGGCAAGGCTGTCATCTCCTCACTGAGTTTTTTTTTTTATCCCAGCACCATTATCTTCCCTGCAATGCTCCCCTTGTGTCCCTCATGACAGCAACAGGAGCCCATCAGAAACCACCAGCCTCAGTGCCAAGCCTGGAAAGAAGCCAAACTCAGCCCAAGTTCAAAATGCCACTAAAAGCAAGGCCACAAGTTTGTGGATGGACTATCAGTAGTCTAACACTCGTAAAATATGTCCAGTCCTAATCATGAGCTGTTTGCACTGATGCAACTTGGCAAGTTTGTCCCTCACACACCACACACAGCACCTACCTGCTGTTTGGCAGCTGTCCTACCATTGTTGTCCCCACAATCATTGAGGTAATCCCAATGGCAGCAAGGGTAAAGCTACAGACAGAATAGACATTAAATGAAAGTAAGTAGTTTTGCTCATTCTAACATTACTTTCCCCTTTGGAATGGAAAGGGATCGCAGCAATTCAATTATTCCTCAGATACTTGACATACCCAGTTCCAACTCAGTAATTCCCTGGCACATTGTTCAAAATCACCATCTAGCAAAGCCAGCAGATTCAGATATCCTATATAGGGCATATAGTGTCAAGGAGTTTTAGAGCTCACCCAACTTACACTTACGTTGCCAGTACACATGAGTTAGGGGAAGCATTCACAGAAAAGATGACCACTAGTCCTAACCTACTCTCCACAGGGAATGGCAAGATAAAAACATTCTGAATGACTTCTTAACCATTCAAAGGAGTGTTTAAGCCAGTTCATCTTCTGTATCTGCTAACACTGCTTTTGGGTTAAAAAACTGAGATGACATTTCCCAAGAAAACACACGTTTACATGTTCCCAGACTAACAAAATCCCTCAGCACCCATGAGCTTACCGTAGGGGCAGCAGGAAGCAGTACCGCACTATAACCCCAATAACCCATACAACAGTCAGCCTCAGGCTGATGTAGTGGAAGTTGACATTAGTCCTTGTGAGGAGATTCCAGGAAACCAGCTCTTCAGAGGAAAACCTTTGGGTGACTTCATCTTCCACAATGGCCTCAAACCCTTTTCTGCAGAAGTAGAATATATCAGAGAATTCAAAGTCCACTCGATGCAGACGCGCAATTTCTTTCTCCATAGGTGTTTCATCTCTTTCAATGATACCTTGGGAAGGAAAGCGTAACCATATGAGGAAATAATTCTATACAGTAAAGTCATCCTCCAAATCACTTGCTACTCTGCATTACTCAAGGAGACAAATTCACTGTCAGAGCCCCTCTTATGATAGCAAGATCAGATGGGTAGTTAAACAGAGCATACCCTTCAGTAGACCAGTTCTACCTCCCCTTCCTCCCATAAACACCTTGAGCAGCAAAGATATCAAGTTCTGTTGCCTACTGAAGGTGAAGCAAGAAGGCAAACCCTTTCCCACCATCTGACAAGCCTTCAACTCAGTAACTTTATCCAAGATCATCTTATCCTTCCACAGGAAACCAAGTGAGATCTTGGCCTTTCCATTCCCTTCTCCCAGTACTCTGTGTATTTAAGAGCATTCAGCCTCCTCCATGGAGGCTTCCCTGTTTCCTAGGCCTGTCTCTTGTCAAGCATTCTGGTGTCCCACAGCCACATTCAGCTGAGACATGCTCTACTGCTACCTGCCAAAGCCCAAGATCACAACAGATACCTGGCATCTGTGCATTTGGTTCAAAGCTGGTCCATGCGCCTCCCTCCCTTCACAGCACAAGTCTTTCGTATAAGCACAGACAGGACCCCACTATTTTTCATTTTATTTTAAATCAAAGGAAGAAAAACTCTCCAAAAACCACAAAGTCAAAGAAAGTTGTGCCTAGAGGTACCTTGATATAATTTAGTTTGGCACTAACAGTTGTGTTTTAGTTAAACTCTGCCCATGTGATGCCTGGCAATAGAAGAGAAGCCTGGAGAGTTCAGAATTGCAGTACAAATAGCAAGTATTCCCTCTCCTCTCCCTTTTTCATTTTTTATACTTATGGTCTGATAAGCACCAATTTCTCACTAGAGCTTTCAAAGGCAAGGACAAATTGTGTAAGCTAAATATAAAGATCAAGTAGCTGCTTTCTGGTAAGCAAGTCTGGCTCCAGAAATTGATGACTGAAGAAATCTAGAATAACATTTAACCAGAACAACCATCCCCTGAGACACTCAACTAGGATTACAGAGGTCCAAGTTCAGGTTGCCACTGTCAGACACCCTCTGACAAATTGCATAATTTGTGCTTCCACATTGAGATTAAAAAAACTGGAAAGGAGGAAGCATACAACTGTTTCGAGCTATTAGACATTTTCCCACAAATACACATCCCACAATGTGGAAATCTCATCCCAAGGAAGTCTTGCCAGCAGAAAAACTCTGTGAATGTATTTGCTGACCAAATCACATGCAACAATTACAAGTGAACTGGAAAATCTTTGTATTGCACAGTAGTATACATATGGGATAACACAAGAAGCTTCAAGATACAAGTCCCACAAATCACTGAGGTAATCACTAAAGAACAACACACAAGAGACATCACACTGCAACAAAACCTATTAGCACCTTCAGCTCTGAACTTGGCAGCCACAACTGGTAATTCACCAGTGGACCATCTCAGTACACTGTCCTATCACTAGCCTACAAATATAAGTTATTAATATGGCACACCCAAACACCCACATGCCCTTCAGAATCTAAACTATACAAAGGTGCATATCAAATATTTAGCAGGACAGACTACAGTTGTGTCATATTTTAAACCCAAACCAGAACTGTAGTTTGTGGTTCAATTTTTCTCTCAGTCAGTCCCTTAAACCTCTAAGCTATGAAACATCCAGGCCTGTAGGTGAGTAAGGCCAACCTGTCTGCTCCATGCTGCTGCTGGGGCGCAAGACAGGTCGTGGCCAGGAAAATGGCCAGGGAAACTCTCCAGCACCCATCACACAAGTACCACCTTCTTCTCTCCAGTTCCCAGAACTGGGAATGCTTCCTCCTTATTCAGCCCCCAGTTCAGCATCAGCCAAGCAGCTGGCTCCCACTTCTTGGCTGAAACCAGCCCAGGGTTCAAGGTTAATACGCTGCTGGCACAGGCGAGATAGCACTGCTGTAATGTCTTGCCTCACCAGCCCGCACTGTCATTGTCACACGACACCCCCACGTGCAAGCTGCCTTGCAGCCTTGGGACAAGCTACTCCAAGCCAAGATCACAACAGCACCTGAAGGTATTATGAACAGAATTAAACACATGCTGCTCAGGTGATGTACTTAGCTTTCTTGTAATCAGAAGTAACATTTAACAGCCTTTAATCCCTTGGCCACAGGTAGAGTTGAGTTTGCCAAAGACAGCATTATGCAGGAGTACAGCAAACATCACTCTCAACCAAAAAAGCTGTAGCCACTGCTTTAGTCAGTGTCACAGCACAAGCCCTTTGAGCTCACGTACTCTAGTCAGCTAACTATACCAGGCTCATATTTACAGTCACATTATTTGCATAAGCTTTTCTTTTAGTGCATGTCACTTTCAAAACTCTAACTTAACAGTATTTTTGTTTTTAAACCCACAAACTTGAACAGCACTGCCTTTCAACACAGCCAACACCCACACTGACAGCTAGTTATTCAGCTGCAATGAGATAGACATCTAGTCTCCAAGTATCTGTTCAGCTAAGAGCTACCATTGGGCCTGGCATATAAACACACTTCCCTCTAACACAGAGGGACCTTGAGGTGACAGCATCAGGTAATTTCCCACACAACAACTACACCAGCCAACATTTTTCCTGGGACTATTCCTTATCACACCAACACAGGGGCATTGACTGCGATTTCTGCAAATGGACATGAAATACACTGGATTTGGTACTACAGAGGGGTGGTGATTCCCCAGTCATGCCCTCTTTTGTCTTTCATATTGAGGAACACTGGATTTTAATGTCTTTGGAGAGGGCCATTTTTGTTCTGCCTGGGAACAGGAAAACTCACCTTTGCACGTGCATCTGCAATGCTCCCTCCCATCCCAACCCACCTGCTAGTGAGGACCAGATGGTCAGCAAAGATAGAAGGGGTGCTATACATTCCCCTTCAGCACCTAACACGCATATGTGTACACACACAGACACTTACCTTTACCCTGTTTTAATCAGCAACTCCGTAATTCATTATCACTGGGAATTTCTCCTCCCTCAGTAAATATTGTGTAATGCAATTCGGCCCCTCCGTCTGCTCATGTTCTGTCACCTCAGGGGATGCAAACTTATATACTGCACTGTTAGACCTATACCTGCCCTGGCCTGAAGTACTTTCATCCACATACAGGAACCCAGACTCCTAATCACAAGTTAGTTAGTCCTATGCTTAAAAAGCTCCCAAGAGCAACACACAGAGCACAGCTTGGCACTGCAGACTCCACATCTCCCCTGCTCCCCATACCTTCTCAAATATGGAACTGTTAGACTCCAGCTTACTGCAGTAAGAGCCACCTAGAGTGGAGAAAGGTTTTAATTTTAATTTCAATTCAAAAGTGTGCTTCAGGGCACCGTTGTGATTGTGTATCCCCATCTATAAGACTGCTTGAACACAGCTTACACACCATCATCTATATGAATTACCTCAGGCCATTTTTACTATCACTAATCCTCCAGAAAGTGGAGTACACCCAGATTAGTCCAGGCTCTGGACTACAGCACATACTAGCACTATACACCTTTCAGTCACACACATGCATGGGAATAGGTACTTGTAGTTTTATGGAAAGATAGCTCACAGAACATGATCTCCTAGCTGGGTCCTCTCTCCCTTTACCTTGCTTTTCCAGAGGGGGCGAAAAAAAAAAGCTATGTGCCAGAACAATCAGATGTCTAGGAAGACAAGAGCTCCTACTGTGTGGCTAAAGCAGTACAGTTGGATCTCTTGCCCTCTTACTGACCCATGACATGGTAGGACACTATCACCTGTACAGGAAGAAAAAGGATATCTTGCTGCATCACTGACAACCTGTGAAACAGATAGCAGGGCACCGACATTTGGAAGGATCACTCACCTTGCCTCCCCTCCGCCCCCAAACACCCCCTCCCCCCTTTCAGGACACTGGTGAGTGATACAGGACATACTTTTTCTCAGCCATTTAAAGTCAGCAATCAAATAAGACAAATTTTACTCTGTTTTAAGAGCTGCTCTGCAGTGCCTCCAGTTTATTATTACAAGTGCTAACTGACAGTTGGATCTGCCACCATCGGAGTGTTTCATGCCTAGCCTGGAGGTAGTACAGTACCAGTGTTTACAGCATTGATAAGGATACTCTTGGAGATGAAACGCACACCACAACCAGTTCAGTCCCCTTTATTGTATCTTGTTCACATCAGCTAATTCATAGAATCAGGTAACAATTGACTTGTGTACTAACTGGCAAGCTGGTCCTGTTTCCAGCTGTGCTGCCTAATGAGGGAGCACATGGAAAATGCTGACACTGCTGCCAAATGCAGTCAGAAACAAGCAACTCAACAGCAATACTGAAGTAGTTAGGAATCAGGAGAAAACCAAACACTGACTGCAATGCCTTGTTCCGCCTTCTCCTATTTCCTGGGCAAAGTCAGACTGCTCTCACTGTGCTTACAGCTCCAAAGTCTTACAGCCAACTCTGACCTAGTACAGCCTACCACGACACACACACAGTATGGGTTAAGATATAGTAAAAACTAATTTCAAAATTAGGCTAAAGGAAGAAATATGAAGCAACTCTGCAGCTGTCTTTCTACAGCTAATGAGTGTAAGCAGTTCGTCTGGCAAACACTGAGGTAACTCCAGGGGCCAAAAGGTTAATAGCAGCACACTGAAAAAAGGGAACAAGTATAACACCAGATATTTCCATCCAGCAGTCCTACAACAGAAAAAGCACTGAGCTTGGGAAAGAAAACTGCTGTCCACTAAACATTCAGATATCCTCAGAGATTATTAAGTGTACTCTGATGCTCTTAGGACCAAGATAGTTGGCCAGCAGCCCTGCAAGCAGTGACCTAAAGACAGATTTCAAGACAAAAATCAAGCTCATACTGTAACTCAAAAGTTTCTCTCAACTGAGGACAGTCTGCATCTTAAGCTCCACTTTGTTTTGTTAAACAGTGTTATTCCACACCCTTCATTTCCTCATCCCCTGGTTTTTCAACCATTCAGTTCAAGCCAGTAAAAGAAGCATTTCATTCTGCAGGAATGGTTGTGCCAGTAGCATTGCAAAACAATTAGATGTAACAGTTAGCTTGTAATCACTCCACCTCTTTTCCAGTCCTGTCATGGAGACATGTAACTTCTCCATTTGAAAAGGACTCAGTTCTCCTACTTTAGAACATTAGTCTTATCCATTTGACTTTACCCAAGCTCTCACCATTAGCAGCAGGAGTCTTTAGCATCTGTGGCTGTGGCTTTTTGACACCTTTTTCTATCCGTATAGTGGCCCACTGTTGAAGAGAAAGAAAACATTAATTTCACAAACGTAGTATTCACTTAAGAAAAAAGTCATCTAAGAAAGCAACAGATAATCAAAAACAGGTTGAAATTTTCAAAGAATATCTTTACCAGGTAATCATCACCCATCTTCCTCATATGTCCACAAACTCATACACAGTTCCTCTGAAGAAACACTGCCTCAGTGTACTTAATCAAAAAACCACTCAGTGCCAGTCAGTATTTCCCAACTCTGCTTGCCAGTCTTCTGAAAGCCAACTTGATGCTTCACAGATGTTTCAGTTCCAGTTCAGATACACAGCCACCAAAAGCCTGATAGGCCTCCATCAGCCTTGCTATTTGCACACCAGCCACCGAGTCATGGCCACATGGGAAACTCCAGGAGCTGAGCTAGACAACAACCCCTGAGCACACAACACACGTTCACAGAACCAACAGATACATCACAACGCAGTTTGTCTCCTTTCAGAGTAGTTTCACCATACTGAAGCAAAAAAAAAAAGTCCTAACTGGGTTAAGTCAAACTGAAGCCTACACATCACTAACTCCACTAAAAACCAAAACAGCATTAGCAGTCATGGGAAGTGTCATTTAAGTTCAGTCTCAGTCCAAAGAGGATTGCATCCAAGATTTTTCAGAGTCGAACAAAACTGAAGTTCCCCTTGACTCTGCAACTGCTCATTTCTTGACGTTTTAGAGCTCTGAGTAGCACAGAAACAGGCTAAATCACCAGCTCTAGTGTACAGCCACAGAGAGCCCCTTCCCCTGCCCTTGGGAAGGGCTGCCAGCTCACTGGGGTTAACCTGCTCTTTTCTAGTGGGCTGCGTGGGAGAATGAAATTGAAATAGGTGATAAAGTAAGCTCTGCTCTCCAATGAGCGTCAAAGCTTCTCAGCAGCTCTGCTCCCTGCAAACCCCTGTAGAAAAACCACATGGGTGTCAGGAGACTTCCTCTCATTTCCAGACCTGATAGGCTGGAGCCAGTTTAACCTGTTCTCAGGCCAAAAAGGCTTTCTTGACCTTCAGCTCACTCAGTTCCACAGTGCTTTTAAATAGCACTTCTACATCCTAATGATTACAACCCCTTTGCTGCCCCAAAGACTGGCCATGATGACAGAGTAGCCCTTCTAGCCTGGATTCTTCCTTTCCCTACTTGGCAGCTTTGCAAAGGGATAGAAAGCTCAGCCAAAGAGGACTGACTTTGCAGCTCCCCGTTAATTCCTCCTCCACGCAACTTAATCCTATTTCTAGGATTAAGACCTTAACAACTTAAGCAGTATCAAAGGCATACTTTGTTTTAACAGCACACAGATGGTCCTTGCTGATCTGCACAGAAAAGACCCAGTGCTAAACCATGCAGTTTCCACCCCTCCCCTCCAGAGCTGTGGGGCATTTGGGGATGCAGTTCCCTTTTGAATGGTCAGTATCCTAACTCACAGCATTATCTCCACCACATAGCTTCCCAGGAACAGCCAGGACTGCTTACTGTATCAAATCTTGCTGAATCACAACGTACTCTGCTGATACATTCACTTGTTTCCTCAGTTCTGCTGCTGCTAAGGCAATAGCTGTTCCAGGAACTAATTTTGCCATAGGAGTAACTCAGTACTTTCCAGCTATGCATCCTCAGCAGTGCTATGGCCATAAAAGCCCTGGGAAATACCAAAATGAAACATTGTTTAAGGAAGAAACTATTCACCATACCTCCATGTCTGCATTTCTTCTACTAAATGGATTGGGGTGTACAGGCAGACCAGCAAATACATTCACACAATCATTCTCTGACCAGGCTTGAATCACTGTATTCAACAAATTAAAATCTTTGTAAGCAGGTAAGTCACTTATTACATAGAAAAGTAAGAACATAGTTGGTTAATGGTCTCAGCCATATACACTAGCTGAAAAAAAATAAGTTTTCATCATCTATGTCCTCTCAAACAGGTAATCAAAACCTAGCACTGGAACCTTTTGCTTTACAAAACCTGGCAGAACAGTTTTTGTTTGGTGCTAAGAAAAAGCACGCAACACTCCCTTCACAATGCTCTTGCTACAGAAATCCTGCAGTTGCAAGTTCATGCCAGACAGTGTCAAAAAGTTTGAGACTCAGCACAAGCCATGAGAACACAGGCTACTGAGACATGCCTTTGTAATGCGCAAAAGCTTGTAACATCCTACTGTACTGCAGTATCTTTTGACACTTTGCTATACAAAGGAGACAGCAGACTCTTCCCAAAGCAGGCAAAAATTGCAGGGTCATGTAACCCAAGTAAGTTTCCACTGCTTAGATGCATTTATCTAACCTATACATAAAAGTACGTTCCTGCTTCCAAAGTAATCTGACCTCTGGTGTACAGGTTCATCTAACTCCAGAAAGCTGCAATATCCCACCTGGGAGATGAAAAGGACAGGGACAAAGAAAGACTAAAGAGGACAGTTCCCTTTGCCCTCTACCCATTCCTTCCCAGGAAATGGCAGCACCACCACAAGCTTGACACCAGTGTGTCATCTTGCACTAAAGTTCCAGGGGACTGCTGACTTGTGCTCCACAAGTCAATAGTTGAGGCAATTTTATTTTTGGTGCCAGATCTCCCAGGTGATTTAACCAGCAAGGATGAGACCAGCTCCCTCTTGGTCAGGAGCCTTTGGGCATTCGTAAGGGCCCACACGTACCCGGTGCTACAGTAAACCAGTTTTAAGTCCTCTATGTCAACTTTCTTCTTCCCTCAATCCATCATATTTCCAAAACTATGCATGTTCCAGCAACCAAGCAGCAAAACATTTTTACTTAGCTTTATTTAACCTAATCCACTTAGTCTCATACACCTGAAATAAAGGCACTATCAAAGCCAAAATCTGAACTTCGATCAAGTGAAAAGCTTGTCTATACCCAGTCTGGAAACAAGAGACACTACATGCAGCAACATGAGTAATTTCCCTTCCTTCCAGCTAACTAGGGATTTTGCTTTTTCAGCTGGTTCCTATGCTAAAGAACAGCTTTATGCTACAAAGAGCCATCACAGCGTAGGCTGATCCATCCCACAGAGAGGAAAATAATGTGTTTGTGTATTAGAGATCAAAAAGCATGAAACAAAATTATAAGCCATAACCTCCATTCTACACAGGAGATGAGCAAAAAGGAGACCAGCAGGTCTTTTGGATTTATCACTTACCAGTAACACTGACACAAATCTAAGTGGCTTCTCCCAGCTTGCAAGCTGGTGTTGAGCAGGCAGTCTCGAGTACCTTCATGCAGATCCAAGTCTATAGCAGGGATTCCTGAAGCAGTTTTGGGGAATGAGTATAAAACACGAGGCTCCTGAACAGATTAAAAGTAGTTCTGCAGCTGGGGCTACCCACTGAACTAACACAAAGTTAGAAAGCAGCATGATCACAGAAACTACATAAACACCACCACAGGTCTGATTTTGAAATTTTGGCATTCCAGCTCCTCAGGAAGAGTAGCTTGGACACTTCATCACACAAGGCACAGTCTGAAGATAACACACTTCACTAGTCAAGGAAAACATATGCTTTCCCTTAGAAGGTTTCCCTTCTTATAGGAAAAGCTTCTAATTTATCAGCACCTTAAAAAAACAAAAACAAACCAAACACACAGCAAGTCAATAGACTACATAAAATGGTCAAAAGATCAGTTTCACTTATGCATCACTAAGCAATTCCCACATATATAGGGCCTATGCAGTACTTGAGAAAGATCCAGTTAGACCTCAGAGGCAAAATCACACATTTAAAGAGATGTCAAAAAAGCTTCTTATCTCCAGATAAGCAACTATCTCCAAAGCCAAGTTTGACATGTTGTTTCATGAAAGCACATCTAGAGACACTTTGTTAGGGTCAATCACAAGTTATTAGAAACACTTCAGGGACTCCCCCCATTTCCCTAACAGATGGAGCTTTGTCTTTCACCCCATTTATCACCTTTACATCACCTCTGGCTTAATAGCAATGCTTGACGATTATTCAGAAGAGGAGAGAATTACTGACAATGACTGAAACCTGCAATCATATGGAATTAGATCACTGGTGTTCCCCTATTTAAAGACACTGCCAGGTCATGTTCAGAACAAAAGTTTATATCCTAGTTCAGGTGAGCACTCTTCCTTGGAGGCTCTCCAAACCTCAATAACAATAGAAAGGTTTCATCGCACCTCCAATGCAATGCTACATTGTTTAACGTAGCGAAGTCTGCATGCCCATTATTGGGTGGTTTTGTGTGAGGAGGAGAGGAAAAAAACACCAAGAAGAGCAACCATTTCTGAGTGAGAGCAAAAGGTCCTCTGTGGTCTCCCATGTCATCTTTTCCTCATTCTGATGGAACATCCTTGTCACTGCCTCCAAGCAGCTTTCCAAATTCTTCTGCACACACGAGTTGTATAGCAAGTCATTCCTGGTGGACAGGTATCCAAAGAACAACAAGAAGTTCAACTTTAGAGGTAAATAACAAGGGCATCAGCAACACGAACGCCAAGCAGCTTCTTTTACACCAGCTTCACAAACTGTTACTTTAAGGTAAACTCTGAATACAGCTGCTTATCAACAGTATCAGAAATCCCAGTGTTCACATGCTGTGAAATCGAGAGCAGTTTCAGATCAGGGTTGTTTGACCAGAAAGATGCTATGTTAATTAGCAACCACCAGCAGAGGGGTAATCCCCAGCTCTGCCAACCTTACTTATATGCACGGAGCCTTGATTATTAAATGTGTGGAAAACATACATAATGGCCTTCCATAGGACTGGGGACTAGGTCAATACAGCCCAGGGATTTACTTCAAGATTATGCAGCAGATTTGCTGAAGTACTATTCTGAAAGCCCATCCAAGCCCTGTAAACAAGGGTACATCATTCACATCAGGCACATCTCCAAGACATGCTTCCTGTTAACATCTGAGCTGGCAGCCTTCAGAGTAACTTTCTCACTTCAGAGCTCTCCGTTTCTCCTCTGCCCAGCAGTCCTTGAAGGATACCAATTACATAGACAGAGGCCTTCATTGACACTGCGCAATGACATTAGTCAGCAAAGCTTGCTTCAGAGGCCAGTGAGTTAAAGAAGAAACAGTCAAAAACCCACAATGATTCACCTATTTATTAGCTTACACGTTCTCCTTTTCCCTTCCTCACCCTTACACCCAGCACCACCTGCAATCCTGATGGTGGTTCATGGGAACAAACTGTAGTCTGGTGTACTTAGGACAGAACATAACGGCCCATCCCACCTAACCTGCAAAACCACAGTCTACAGTTTGACCACAGGCACCAAAAGGACCTTTTTCCTCCCCACAGGTATATTAGTCTCAAGTTTAGGTCCATTCACATTGTCAGGGTCATCTGTAATCTCCTAGCTACTGAATAATGTTACACTCTTGTCTAGCAAAAGCACATTCCCTGCAGGGTAGCATAATAAGCTATTAGAAATTACTTCTGTTACAAGGGGCTGCTATTAAACCCAGATGGGTCAGTTACAGGACATGAAAAACACCTATGACTTCAGCCATCTGTGCGTTACAGCACAACCAGCAAAACCAACCACCCAAGAAATGTTTTCTCTGCTAACTGCAAGTCCCACAATCAAAGAGCCTCAAGATCAGGGGCTGGGGGGTGCTGCATTCTAAGTGCTTGCAGCCAACAAACCATTAGCCCAAAATACACAAAAAGGCAATGTTAGTTTATCACCAGGCTGTTTCTTAACACAAGTGTGACCTAATAACTTCATTTCCCTCAGGCTAGCTCATTTCTTAATATTTCACAAGTAACATGCACCACACAGTTTAAAAATACAAGAAATGTTTTCACATTAGAAAGAGCAAGCAGGGCAGTCTGTACAAGTCCTGCTGACAAGTCAACCCTACTGTCTCAGGGAGCTGGGCACACCCCAAAGGCAACAGCAGACTGGAGGGGAAAAAAAAAAGTATTGAAATTAGTTCTTAACAAGGTGAGCTGAAATCTGTCAAGCAAAGATCATTACTGAGGGGACTCATCTCTCCTGCAATATATATAGGCATATAGGCTAAACTAGTCCTCCAGATTTTCTACAAACTGATGAAAATAGAAAAACTGATTGCTCTGTGGTACTGGCTGCTCCGTGGGCCTTAATGAAAGACAAATCACTTCCTGAAAGGCTGGATTTCTCCACTACTTGGCAAAAGAGCTCAAATGGCACGCTTGCAGGTGCCTTATCAACCCCAACTCATAGCAGAGCTTATCAATGAGGCAATGGTCTAAGACAGATGAAAGATGAAACCAAGAGATAAAGACACACTAAATTTAAAATTGGAAGCTATCTAACAATATTTAAAAGCAAACAGGAGAAATGCAGCATGCTGTGATGATCACAGGAGGCAGTCTCCAGCATTTCAGCAATAGGAAAGATTTCTGTGGCATCAGCATGGCAGGTGACTCGCCCAGACTAGCTCCTCCTAGGACCAAACAGCTGCGGGAGATACTTTTGTAGCAGTAATCTAACATTTAAAAAACCCACACGCTAACATGGTGCCAGAGATTCTTCTATTACTGAAACACAAGCCACAGGCAGAAGAAAGTGACCAGCTTCCTAAAAGTTTGCATAGTTTGGTAAGGCAATTCAGAGGCAAATTAATGTACTTTAAGGAATACCTACATGATGGGGAAAGCAGGTTTTCTAATAGAAAGTAGTCTGCCTGCTGTACCCCATTCCTCTGATACTAGCATAGCTGGTCATGCTTTTCTGCTCTTTTTCCCTTTATCACATAGAAAAAATTCAATCACATAGGAAAAAAATATATACTCCACATAAAGCTGGTCATCCCTAGTGCAGTATTTATGGGGCAAATGCAACCCACAACACAACCCAACAGAAACACATCTTCAACACTGCCATCTGTACATGTTGCATTTTGCTTAGAAGCATGTGCCTTGCTGAGGCAGCTCTGCAGAGAGAAAAAGCTATTGTGCACCAACTGATCTCCATTGTCAGTTATGTCAGACAGTCAAAGTACAAGAACACTTTGTTCTTAAAAGGAGCTTTTCCCATCTCTTTTCTTGGGCCATGCTTACAGCACTGGGAACAAGTTTTTGCCTTCCTGAAACAAGCTGGAACAGATTTATTTTTATTTCCAGGAAAAAATTCAAGCACAAGCCCAGTAACATCCTCATCTCGCTCCATACCACAGCCTAGACAACAATTGAACATCACAGACTCATTTTTATATGCCTTGTTTCATCTGACATGACAGTGGACCAGCAGACATGCCACAGCTAACTGTAGACTCCCCATCTACTTAGTCCCGGGTCATGGTGCCCACACTGACAGACCTGGACCCTCATAACAGATTAGCTTTAATGAAGTGTATGTCATTACCTGATAATATAGGCTCACACAGTCATTATGTCCTCCCCCTATGCAAACATGTGGGATATAAACACGCAAAGCCAGACAGCAACTTGGTTTCAGCTGGGGTGCGCAAACAGCCACCACTTTGAAGACAGTTCCTGCGATCTAGCCCATCAAAGAGGCAAAGGCATCAGCAGCAGTGCCATCCTGACTGAATGTTCTGCAGGTCTAAGAGCCAGCCCTCCTGCAAAGTTGCAGGGGAGACTGTCCAGGAGATCCAGGGCTGGAAGCTACAGGAAGCTTAAGGAAACCATTAAGTTAACTACTGTGCTGGAAAAGGTCTCAGCCATCAGAGATTGCAGCATCCTATGACTCAACATAGCCACAAAACAGACTACTGCTTCTCAGTAGAAAGGCTGCATACTCAATTCAACAGCCTAGGAAGTTTCAGACTCCCGGGCAACTGCACAAGGCTAGCAGCTATGTATTTAATACTTTCCATTGTTAACATCATTTTTGGCAAGGAAAAGTCAGGTGCAACACCACATAACTTTCAGGCGCTCTTCCAGGTGCTGCTTGGAACTGGCTGGCAGTCTATCGCCCTGCCTCTGTTAGGCTGCTGACCGAGCCAGAATTGTAAGCCAAGCAACAGGAGACATTTCACAATAAAACACTTTCCTTCAGGGATTCTCCCCATGCAGATATTATGAGGCAATAACGAATTCAGTCAAAGCAAGGCCAAGTTGAGATAAGTGGATTACCTAGGCGGATTGAGCTTCTTCACTCTCCTGCAGGAAGTCCAACTTACCAGAGTCTCACAACACTTCCCATTTCATCGTTTTGGCTTTTCTTTTTACATATATTCAAAATATTTATATACAATATAATTATGCATTAATATAATATTTTAAATATAATGAATGGCATGCAATTCCAGAAAGCATTTCATGCAAAACTAACAGCAACTCTCAAGTCATTATTTCCTTCCTTAGGCATCCGAAGACCTCTTATTCTAAGCCTAACAAGTCACCATCATCGATATGCTCTCAGCTGCTTCTCCATACTTCTGCCCAAGACATTCAGTCACCTCTTGTTGCAACATTTGATGACACTAAAAAAATAATGATTAATGATCTAAGAATAAAAAAGTGTAAATTGTGGTTAATCACAGGTGAAGGCAAATCCAAACTAAACTATCTTACCAGGCCATCTGGATCGCTCCCTCAGGCCAGTGTGACCTTCACTTCCTCAGCTTTTGCTATCCAAAAATTTTTTTCCAGTAACAACTGCATCTTCTACCCTTAAAAGTTATCCTCATATCATTCAGGGCCCCTGAAAGTACTTCAAGCAGGCTCATTCTCACCAAAAGCCTTAAAACGTTTTAACTTAAGATGCATTTAACAGATGCCATTTTTATAGCCCAGCACCAAGGATCTTGAAGGCACTTAAGTACATGAGCAAGGTTTGACTGAAAATCTCATAGAACAGGATGAAATGAGACCCAGATCACACTTCATAGTCACATACTGATATATACTGCATTGCCACAGACTGCCTTGCATTATTTTTACTTTTTCCTCCTTACAACTGTTTTGTTGGTTTGGGTTCCCCTCCTCCTTGGAAAAAGCCTAATAGAGATTTAACCAGATCATTTCCACCAGTCATTTTAAAACACTCTTCCTTACCACCACTATGAGCTTCAGAGGGAATGTTTTCACACACACAGATGAACTATGTCCCATCCAGAAGCTCACTTTCCCAGAGAATTTGTGGGAAGATGGCAACTGAGGTGCTGGACATGCTCGACTCAGTTACAGCCTGCTTCTCTGAGCATCAGCACTCCTGGCACTTGCTGTCACGGGCGCTGGGCGTGCTGCCAGACACTTATACCCTCCAAGGGCATGACCCTGCACCGTTTCTCTCAGGTGGGGAACAGCTGACACCAAGCAGAGACAACCGCACCCAGGACATGGTACAGCCTTAGGTGACAAGGTTCATTTCACGCTCCTGCAGGTCCAAGGAGCACACGCCAGAGTCTACACAACCACTAAGTTCATACGGATTTAGTTTTCTGCCTAAGGGCTTGAACTCCAAAACTACAAATGGACGCAGGTGATGCCAGACAGGACGTAACCTACCCCTCTCCTCCACTGCTCTCACTCCCCAAGGCGGGCCGGGGGAACAGACGCTTCTTCGGGCTTCCCAGCCCCGGGCATGGCCTCAGGGGCGGGAAAAGCCGTCCCCCCCCGCCCCCTCACACCTGCCCGCGGGGCCTTCCCGCCCCCGCCGGGGACCCGCCGCCGCCCGGGGCGCGGCTGGAGGCAGCGCCGGAGCAGTTACGCTTCCTCTGGCCGGCGCGGCCGGCCTGGTCTCCTCAGGACAAGGCACGGGGCGAAGGGGCGCTGCCGGAGAGGAGCAGCCCGGGCCGGGGGGAAGGGAGACGGGCCCAGCCCCCCCGGGGCGCCC
>VYXH01005308.1:493942-507443 GCA_013397275.1 Burhinus bistriatus
GGGCGAGGGCAGCGGCGGGGGTGGCAGCACCGCCCCGCAGCTGCATGACGTCGAAGGGGACGAGGCATTTTGTTTACGTAGATGTTTCTGCAGCGGGTGTCCTCTTGGAAAGGGGAACAGAGGGGGCTCCTTACCGAACACATCCTTCTGGAAGCACAGGGCTAGGGAGATGGGGATGTGATGCTTGGGAGGTAGATGCCTGGGGGACGGAAAGCTGCTGGAACAGGCCATGTCCGCACTAAAAACTCCTCGTGTGGGAAAAACGGCTTGTAGGGAGCTGGAGAGGAGGGCAGCAGTGCTGCCACGGACTGCCATTGTGCTTCATGGCAGGTGCATGGCCAGGAAAGCCATAGGAAGCCGGAAAATAGCAGCTCTGGCAGTAAAAGAGAAAAGGAAAATTGGGGAAAGCTCCTGGATCAATGAACAGTGAAGTAGATACAGACAGCTAAAAAAGTGAAAAGGAACAAGCGCTGCACTTCAGCCAGCAGCAGACCTGGTCCGCCTGTGTTGTGTCTCGTGCCTGGAGCTGGGAAGAGGGATTCACTAAGGGACTGGCCCTGAGGGTACCCGACCAGGCACTAGGCAAATGCCAAGGGAAATGGAACTTTGTGGAAATCGGCTAGAGGAGGGTTTATCTGCCCGGGCCTGTGCATGGCAGTCGTATAGCACGTGGCATGACACCATCTATACCATGAAAGTGGTGTTAGCAGAAAGAGGCTGAAGTCGAAGAGGGATGGCACCCTTGCCAAAGCGTCCTGGGGGATTGGAAGAACATTTTCCTCCAGGAAGAATGCCTTCAGCCTGATGTCCACGTGCATCTTTCATAGGCGTTTCCTAGGAAAGGGACATGTGATTTCCCTCTCCATATTCAAGAGGTCAGAAATGTATCTAAGAGCCAAGTGCTTAGGATCCAAGGAAAAACCTGAATTAGACTCCAAGGACTTAAGAACTATTTCCAGGAGAGTCATGTGGACAAGGGCGTTGGATTCTGGCTCCTATTTTTGGCTCTGGCACTGTGCCATCTTGGACAAGTCTTCTCTGCTCTCGTCATCTCACCTCTCCTCCCAATCTTTACCTCATCTGGTTAGATAATTTCACTCAGGCAGAGACAGGATGATCCCTGATGAAGCCTCTGGGCACAACGACCACAGAAACAATCATCCAGCTAGATCTGAGATTGCCAACCAGCACTTCAGTGTTTTCATCCCTCTAAGTGCTTAGTTATGATCATGCCCAAAAGGCCCAGTTAGGAGTGAAGGCAGTAGCCTGTCAGTGCCATACGCACATTAATGCAAGAGTCTACTCCAAAGAGCTATCCTGCAAGTGGTTTTCAAACATTACAGGGGTGTGTGGATCCAAGTCAATTAAGAGTGCCCAAAGTCTGGAACAGAAACAAATCAAAAGAACATTACTTTCCAAACTGGGTGATATTCACAACACATACACCTGTGGTAGCTTATTTTAAATTTGTATTTTGTCCGTTGCCTCACAAGCAGAAAGTGATACAGGGCATTTAGTACTTGCTCATGAATTTTCATCTGGGGTGCAAATAGCAGAGGCCAAAGACTTGGTTGGCTTGTTTTTTTTTTTACCTGGCATTAAGGAGCAGAAATCTCCATCCAAAGGACAGATGTAGTCCAGGTAGCAACAGTGGATGCTGTCTAGCCACTGAGGAAAACAATACAGCATTCACAGTAACGTGTCATGCAGATTTCATCTCCATTATAATATTTTCATTTAGATAGTTACATCTAAAATTGCCATCTGAAGGAAGAATTGCAAAACAGGTAATCCTGTGCATGGCAAAGTTTTTTGTGTTTGTTGACAAAACCTTGAAAACTGAAAATAAAGAATTTGTTTGACTTAGTCCATGTGCTTGTTAACCTCTGTTTTAGTAAAATGCAAAAAAGTCTTGACTCAGCACAGTGTATGTCGAATTTGGTGGCATATGGCAAATTCCTGAGTATCAGCAGGCTGAAATCCATCAGTGTCCCTGAAACATGAAAAGAAAATTCTGGAGATCTCTATGCTTAACATTCATCATGTGGAACTAAGGCATTGCTTTTCTGCTGCCATAGCCTGGCTGTTGGATCTACTGCCACTGTCTGCGGGCTCCACAAACAAATAGTAGGAAATGAGCAGTCTCTACCAACATTTGTGTTTTAGAGCAGGGGAAGGTGACTGGTTCGATCCCTGCTGTCATTGCATACTGGTGGGGAAAAAATGCTGGTGAAAAGGTGTCTTGACAGGAGGCAGTTTTAGGCACAGACAACCATTCTGCATGAGCTGAATAGAAGCAGGACAGAGGCAAGACTCACACGTAAACAGAAACTCTAATTTTATTGCATCCAGGTTGCCCCTCCACGCTTGCATGAATAATTCACAAAGCCATTAATGTTAAATTGGAAAAAAAATCAATTGTGTTCTTGAGCTGCTTGAAGAACTATCTTCTCTGCCTGGGATAGCAAGGAGGAAGCATGCCTGCTAACCTGACAGTCTCCTCCTAGTGACAGAGCTGCTGCCAAAGCCCTATCATGAATGTGCTGAAGTTCATAATTTGCATGTATCTTGCACTCGCATCAAAGAATAGCTGGCTGTTAACTGCAAATACTGTTGACTTATTAAAAAGAAACCAAACAGCTTGCTCTCTTTTCAAAGTGGCCTTTGTTTTTGCAAAGGTATAGCTGTTATAAACCACTGATCACCTACCTACTGATAAATTAGTTTCAAATGAATTCCATCATTACATTTTATTTGTTTGCTCTGTAGCCTGTGAGAACATACAATTTTTCTGCCTCACTTTTACCAGTGAGCCTGTTTTCCTAAGCGAGGAGGCTTTTTTCTTTCAAGCACTAGGACCATACTTTCAGCACAGGTAAGACAGCGTATTCCACTGAAGACACGGAGAGTGCTAGTTTTAACAATTTTCCATGCTTTCATTTTTTGAAGGCCTGTTTTATGTACAAAGGCTACATGTAGTCATGATTTCTAGTGGAATATTTTCCAGTAAAAAGTGCAAACCATGAGAAAGAAACATCCCATGAGAATATATCAGAGTTGATAAACTTGGGAGAAAACATTTTCATGCATCCTTATTTTTCAATTTATTTCACAAAGTACAGTACATAGAAAAAAACTTCAGTTGAAATTATATGCTTCAAGTTTATCTAATTGAGGTGCTCCAAATGGATCCAAAAGGTTTTGGTTTGTTTTTTAACTTTGTGAGAAGTTATCAAGATTCTTAATTTTTCTTCTGTGAACACTAGTAATAATGTATTTTTATGTCTGTAGTAAGAATACATTTACATTTATTGCCTTAATATGCAAGGCTATGTAATGTAACGCATGATTTTAACAGGGTGTTGGATCGAATCAAAGACTGAGAAAAAGCATGTGTAAAATCCTCCTCAGTCTTACCACACTGCTTTTCTGAATGATTTGCTTTTATGTTCCTTTGGCTATACTGATTTTACTCTGCTTAATTATCAGGGCTTATCAAGTTTTGGCAGTGTGGAGCATTGCTGCAAACTTGGTTTCCAGGATGAGGGAAATCTTGTTGAACCGACTTGGGAAGAGAGCCTGGATGGTGTCACCTCTTGTGGCAGTCACACTCTCCCTTTGCTAAGTTATTGCATGCGTTACTGGCTTCTGGTAGGTCAGATCTAATAAAAAGTAGCTTTTCATTTGTCTCCTGTCACTGGATCCGGGCAGCTTCAGAATATCAAACAGTTTCATCTCATGTAAATATCTGTATTTTATTGGAAATAAATAGGGTCAGGGTAGTTATCCTAGTACTCCCTTTTATCTTCTACTGTTGAGGAATGGCAGGTAGCCAGCAAACCACTTGGGCGAATTCTGCACTCTCTCATCTTTCTTCTGACTGCAGGCAGGTCATGCTTTCTCTCCACCACTGTATTTGCTATAACTCACTGTAAAATTTGGTAGCCTTTATACAAGGAGTCAGATGTTTTCAGCTTCACTTTGTATCCGGGAACCTAAGCGGAATTTTACCTTCTGCTGTCATGGACCTCCAATTCTTATTACACTGAAAATAAATACAAGTAGCCTGGCTTCTACCTACCCTTTAAGTCTTGCAGTGTGTATTGACGGAGCTGCAGCCTTGTGTGTTGTCTCCAGCAAGGATGAGGGCTCATAAGCACTGTGTGCTTCATAAACCCAGTGCCCAGGCATGCCCCACCTCAAAAAATTTAACTTCAATAATTTAGAAATTTAGGTTTCTAGGAGTTCAGCAATCCAGCTATAATTAAAACCCTGTTACAAGCCCCGAGCTTACTTTCTCCTTACAACAAATGGGAAAATGTGAACACGTGAGCAGGACATTAACAGAAGCAAGCAGAAACGGGGGGGATTCTAGCTAGGTCAGGTAACAGGAAACACACTGTGGTGGAGACAACTGCAGGCCACAGAAACTGCACGCATCTCACACAACATTGAGTGTCTCAGAGGTGCCTATGCTGAGGTGACTTGATGAGAAACTGAGTCTTTAATGCTGGAGGGGGAAGAGGGAGGAGAGGGAACTTCTCTAATGCAATGGTCGTATGAATAAATCCCAGGGGCAAATGTTCCCAGGTGTTCAGCATTCAGTACTTTTCATTTGGATACCCTAAGCACGGTCTTTGTGGTCATTTGGCCTCCCATCTACAGCAGGATTTTATCAGTTGGAGCATAACAGCTAAGACTCCTTGATAGTCTTGGAAACAGGACCTTGAGCCCTTTCTAGTAAGCAATACACTTGCACATTTTTCAGTGAAACATCTCAGTGCTTGTTCCTGCAAGTTGCTAAATATGCTGGCCTTTATACAACCAAATATTTAAGTGCATACTCAAAGCTTGGTTCTGAAGCGGCAGAGGGACATCAGAAGGCAATCAATTCAGCAATGGTCTACCCTTCATGACATTGAAAGCATCTGCGCTCAACTGACCAAACCACCCAGAAACCTTCACCACTGTGTTAATGTGGAAGGAGTTTTGTGAGTATCTGAGCAGTTCTATGCATCAAGCACAGGAGGAGATGCAGACACCATCTTCAGAGCAAAACTGCTACAAACAGACAACCCAGCAGACATACAAGAATCTGCCACATCAACACAAGAAGCATGCCACAAGGATGGCACCTCCTTTTACTGTCCACCATGAGCTGAGGCCAGGCAGCCTAGCTTTCTACTGCACTTGGAGAGGAGAAACAGTGAAGAAAAAATATATATGTATTACTCCAAAACTTCATTATATCTTTAATGACGTAAGCTTCCAGTATAAGAAAATTACCACTTAAAATGATACTGTACTTTTCTGTTCATGCCAGTATTTTAAGGAAGGACAAAACATGCTGATGTTGAGTAAATTAACTTATCTTTTAATCTTTTTTTTTTTTCTCTTAAGTGACATTAAGGCTTGTACTTCCCAAAAGAGCATTAATAAGGTTCTAGTCCTCATGGCAGTGTAAGACACAGCGCTGCCACCTCCTGGTCCCACAGCAAGAGCAACCCGTCCCCATTTGACACATGAAGCAGACTGTGCAGTGTAATGTATGCATTTGATGCACCCACCAGATTCCCGTGTCACATGTACAATGCAAAGGGCGAGGGTGCAACATGCAAAGAATACCTTCAAAGCCCAAATGTGTAAGACAGCATCTGGATAGAAACCAGCCTCAGCTCAAATCTAACATAAATGTATTTTTTATCTAGATATCTCTCCTTATAATCCCCTGTAGGTGTGTTTTATAAAATTATATTAAAAAAACACAAGACAAATGGAGCAGTTTTTTGAAGTATAACGTACAATTTATTTTATTGAATGTGTGTACATAAATCTTATGTAAAGTTATAAATTGTATGAGTAAAAGGGACTGCCTGTCACCATATATCATGAGCATGTTTTAAAAAAAATCTATTGTATAACACTATAAACACAGTATTTAATGTATAAGCAAGTGAATGCTTATGACATAGCTACAAAATAAGCTGTTGAATAGATGTCTGTATAAACTTAAAAAGTAGTATGTAATAGCTATCCCATATAAAAAGAAGAAATATACCATTCTAAATTATCTAATAACTTTTATTTATTAAAAGTCCGATATAGTATTTTCCTCAATATTAGTCTATTTAATATCCACCATGTAGATATTGTCTTTCTCCACATGCATCTTTCATATAGTCAAATACAAATACCAAGGGATATCAACTGATGTCAATAATCCACAATTGCTCACAAATCACGACTACTGATCAGTAAAGCAATTATCATATTAAAAGAGTTCAACAGGGCTCAACATACTGTAAAATTAGAAATCAGTCAATATCACGGCCATTATATAGAACATCACTGATTGGATGTAGTAAACGCTAGCCTTGATGACAATTGATCACAATGAACCCTGCTCACAAAGGAGTTTGGTACACTAATTGAGGAGCCATCGTTAAATAGAATAATAAATAGAGAAGGTGGAGTAGAGGAGAGGTGAAATGGCTACAAAGCTAAGGCCCTTCCTGTGTGTACATCAACAACAAGAAGAATAAAAAAGCAAAGAGCCAGGAAGGCCTCTGTCTGTACTGTATGTCCACTAACTCCTAAGCCTGCTTTGCCAAAACCAAATGAACCTGGGAACACCTTGCAGGTCATCTCCACAATCTGCACCACTGCTGGGAAGCATGCTCAAAAGAGCCTGAGCAATAGGTATTTCACCTCAGCACAAACATTACCAAAAGCAAATCCCAGAGAGAGGCTAAAAAACCCAGAGGTCCCATTTATAACGCAACTGTGATCTATCTCCATTGGCCTACTTGAAATCAAGCCTCACACTGCACACATAACCAAAATATGCTCCTTGGAGTGCCTTGAGGCTAAAAAAACCCACCAGGTGAAGATTTTCTCAGTCTGCTTTCCTCACTTTCATTCATAGAATCATAGAACGGTTTGGGTTGGAAGGGACCTTAAAAATCATCTACTTCCAATGCCCTTACTATGAGCAGGGACACCTCCCACTTGACCAGGTTGCTCAAAGCCCCATCCAACCTGGCCATTTCCAGGGGTGGGGCATACACAGCTTCTCTGGGTAACCTGTTCCAGTGTCTCACCACTCTCAGAGTAAAGAATTTCTTCCTAATATCTAATCTAAATCTACCCTCTTCCAGTTTAAAATAGTTCCCCCTCATCCTGTCACTCCACTGCCTGATAAAGAGTCCCTCCCCATCTTTCCTGTAGGCCCCCTTTAGGTACTGGAAGACCACTATAAGGTCTTTCCAGAGACTTCTCCAGGATGAACAACCCCAACTCTCTCAGCCTGTCCTCATAGCAGAGGTGCTCTAACCCTCTGGTCATCTTCATGGCCCTCCTTTGGACTCACTCCAACAGGTCCATGTCCTTCTTATGCTGGGGGCTCCAGAGCTGGATGCAGTATTCCAGGTGGGGTCTCACGAGAGCAGAGTAGAGGAGCAGAATCATCTCCCTCGACNTGTCTCTCCAATTTAAAGACAAGGATGTTGCGCAGGACAGTGGCAAATGCTTTGCACAAATCCAGCTAGATGATGTCAGTTGCTCTTCCCTTATCCACCCACGCTGTAACCCCATCATAGAAGGCCACCAAATTTGTCAGGCATGATTTGCCCTTAATGAAGCCATGTTGGTTGTCACCAATCACCTCCTCATTTTCCATGTGCCTTAGCATAGTTTCCAGGAGGATCTGCTCCATGATCTTGCTGGGCACAGAGCTGAGACTGACTGGTCTGTAGTTCCCCAGGTCTTCTTTTTTTCCCTTTTTAAAAATGGGGGTTATGTTTCCCCTTTTCCAGTCAGTGGGAACTTCACCAGACTGCAATGACTTCTCAAATATGATGGACAGTGGCTTACCAACTTCATCTGTTGGTTCCGTCAGGACCCACGAATGTATCTCATCAGGTCCCACGGTCTTCCGCACCTTCAGGTTGCTCAGATAGCCTCGAAGCCAGTCTTCTCCTACAGTAGGAAGTTCTTCTTTCTCCCAGTCCCTGTCTTTGCCTTCTGCGACTTGGGTAGTGTGGCTAGAGCCCTTGCTGGTGAAGACCGAGGCAAAAAAGACATTGTCCAGCCTTGTCCTTATCCTGGGTGACTAGGTCTCCCATTTCCTTCCAGAGCGGACCCTCATTTTCCCTACTCTTCCTTTTGTCATGAACATGTCTATAGAAGCTTTTCTTTTTGCCTTTGATGGCCCTGGCAAAAGTTAACTCTATCTGGCCTTTAGGCTTCCTAACCTGATCCCTGGCTGCTTGGACAATTTCTCTGTATTCCTCCCAGGCTACCTGTCCTTGCTTCCACCCTCTGTAGGCTTGCTTTTTGTTTGAGATTGTCCAGGAGCAGCTTGTTCATCCATGCAGGCCTCCTGATGTTTTTGCCCGACTTCCTCTTTGTTGGGATGCATTGCTCCTGAGCTTGGAGGAGGTGATCCTTGAATATTAACTAGATTTCTTGGGCCCTTCTTCCCTCCAGGGCTTTATCCCACGGTACTCTACCAAGCAGATCCCCAAGCAGGTTCAGGGCAGACTGCACAAGGAAGAGTTTGGGTAAAATGCTGGGTTGTTGAATTCGTTACTAACGGCTCGCTGTTCTCACTACAGCTCAAGGAGATGCATGCTGGTAGAAAACAAGTTCAGAACATCTCCCTTATTATTCTGAAAACATGTTTTCTTCTGAAGGTGTCCCCAGTCCCAGATCAGGAGCAAAGAGTATCAAGGTACTGAAGAAACTCATCACAGCAAATGCAGGTGTCGTACTGCCTTCAGGAACATCCCAGGGCTTGCCACCTCTACTGAATTTTAAAATACAAATAAAAGCTCAGGAGTTTTACCCATACCTGATTTTGAAGCAAGTAAAGGACAGAATTATTTCTGATTTTGGTTTGTCAGAGGGAAGAGATGGCCTGGGGAAACCCCACACAACACAGGCTGCTGAAACGTAGAACAAGCACAAACTTTGCTGGTAAGCACACCATTACCGATAATCAAAGATCCGGTGTTTGGGGTATGCAGAGTTATTTCTAAGTTTTCATGGTTTCCTGGAAATGTAGGAGAAATAACAGGCTAATTCGTCGGAATTTAGGGCAACTCTGCGTTAAATGAATCGTTGAGAAGGCTGTGCAAGGGGGAGTTTGCTACCGCTAACTTGATGCCACTAGATGGCATCTTTTGCACAGTTCTTGTAATACATGGCTGTACAGTTACTGAAACACGTCTTAAAACAACAGCGAGTCACGAAAAAGTTGTGGCTCCCAATAACGTAGAGCAGGTCAGCAGAAGTGGAGAGAGAAAAGCATTTCAGACAGTCCCGAAGATAAGACACAGCTATAGAAAAAGACATTCGGAGGCTAGCTACATCAATCTGTATTAACATGCAGGTACATTGTTAGATGTTTTAGCAAACTCAAGTTCTCACAGAGTACAAGAGGTCACTAAGTTGCTTATCACTACATCTTCTAATAATCTGTGTAATGTTTCTATTGTTATAATTAACTCGTGTTCCTCGTGTCCATGCTATGCTACAAATAGAGAGTAGGCATTTGGGCACCCCTTTATATAGGTACAAAGTGTGTATATATATACACACACACTCCCACACATAGAGGAAAAAAGTGTATATTTTTATATATATATAAAAAGAGACCTCAAAACTTCTAGTCCCATCTTGTTTTTGAGACACGTGTTCTTGGAGGCCCAGGAAATTTAGAGAACCTGTCTAAAAAACTGGCTCAACTACATTAAGGCAATGACTGTCATTTACACAGAAACTCACCTTACGTTGCTGTAACGCTTTATAGTTACAAGCTGTTTCAGGTTACTTTCCCCTTGTAGCAGAGCAGTATAATATACTTTAGACATGAATAGTGGTAATGTCCAAATAACCTCTTCTTAATCCAGAGATCAAAACCCAGAAATATGAAGCCAGATGTTGAAGCTATTTCAGTCTGCACATTTAGATTAAAGGTGTCAAAGCATAACTCATCTTTTACACGTTCTACTCCCAACCAAGGAATATTTAGGTAATAGTAACGTGAACATCCAAAAAGATGCTTTTAGAGGACTCCCTCTCAAGCTCCAGTTTTGGAAGCTTGCCTGAGGAAGGGAAGGCATGTTAGGCACAGTGATCCAGCCTTTATGGGATTCTGAGTGTTGCCCTTATTCAAGGCTTCAGGACTCTAAATACAGGGGATACAGCTCCAGCCTCCAGCCCAGTGCAGAAGCAGGATAGCGCCTAAGTGACTTAAGGTCCTGGACCACCCCAGGACCCATGCTGCATGCAGAGATTCCACACTGCACCTTGGGCATGCTGTGTGAGTTTTATTAAGGACCTAAAGGTGGAGTTTATTGAATGTATCTGGTTTTCCATCCACACAGCTGATCAAACCATGATGTCTTCAAAAGTTAGCATAAGCACCTATTTTGGCTCTCTGTCTCTGACTCACCCACATAGCGAGAGGGCCTGATTTTAGTCATTCCAACATACATTTATTTTCAACTCATGGCGCACCGTCTTAGGCATCTCAGAAGTTCAGAATGAATGCACCTAGGGCTGCTTTGGTTTGTTTCACTTTCAACAATGATGTGATGCATTAGTGTGACAGCAACAGTTAGCATCACCTAGATGCTTCATACACAGGTACTAGCCAGCAGCACCAAATTACAAAGCAAGGCTATGGTTTACAATGTAGGTCTTCCCTACACTGATTAGCTGTATCAGAAGGCCCTCATATTTTATTTGGAGAAGAGGCCACCCGGTCAATTGAAAGTGCAAGGCTCATAAGGTAAGGAGCTGAAGGGCAAATACATTAAACAGTAAACAATAGAGGAAGTTTGTGCTCTTGAGGAAGACAGAACTGCAGGCTTCTCAAAGATGAGGGTACATCTTGTCTATGTAGCTTGCACAGCTAGCAAATAAATAAAAAAATATAAAAAAATAAAAAACATTACTTACACTGACAGATTTTTTTAAGGGTTTCTTTTTTGTTTTGTTTTGTTTTGTGGTTTGATTTTGTGTTTGTTTTTTGTTTTTTGTTTGGGGTTTTTTTTGAGTGCTTGATCCACCGAAATACTTATTCTCTTCCATGTAAGCCTATCACTTGGCACAAATTAGCACAAGACCGTGCTACATTTGATCCTGCAAAGGTACAGCGTAATAAAGGAGCTCAAACAGATTAGAAGCCTGGTTCCTGCAAGACCAGTGGAAGATAAGCAAAGAGGAGGAGTAACACAAGTGTGAGTTCTTTGATTGTGAAAAATAAGCTGCAGTTTACCAGCTTCCCACTCACGTGTTATCATGAGAACATGTTCTTTTTACTGTTAGCATGCCTTCCTGCTGGAGGAGGAAGACACATTTAACTGTGGTGTCCTTTTGGAAAACAATCAGTTCCTCCACAACCTCAGCACTCTAAGGGCGGTATACAATACCAGTTAAAAGCAATTGCCAAGGCCACTGCTGATAAATACAAATGAAATACAGAGTATCAAGCGAAAGGAAAGGGGAAGATGGAAGGTGGGTAAAGAAAGCACCACCAAACCCCAGAAACATTTCTTTAAAGCAGGGCAACACAAAGTAGTCTCATTTTCAAGTCAGGTTGGTATTTTTACCAGCAGCTAACAAACCACACCTCGCTCTTGTTCCCAAGTTCTTGGGTTCATCATTTGCTTTTTTTTTTTTAACCTATTCTGTATGTAAGTACTTACTTCACAGAGTTTTTAGCTTCTTTTGTCAAGACAGCCAAAAAATGGCACAGAAAATATAGACAACCCCACCACTCCTCCCGCAGCTCAACAGGTGATGTGATACTCCTGCGTTCAGAGGTCTGAGCTATACTTTTACAAGACTTGGAGTCATAACCATAATGACGATCACACATTCAAGGGCTCTTCTTCTCTTTGGTGAGCTGGGGAAGTGTTGCAGGACAGGAAAAAAGGCACATCATCTCCTAATATCTTACAGAAGCAGAGCCCAAATGAGACAATTTCTGTTCCAACAGTTCTTCTTTATCTCCCCATCTTTTCTTGTCTGTGGCCCCTCTTTTATAATATCATAGAATGGTTTAGGTTGGAAGGGACCTTAAAGATCACCTAGTTCTAATCCCCTTGTCCTGGGCAAGGACACCTCCTACTAGACCTGGTTGCTCAAAGCCTCATCAAACCTGGCCTTGAACACTTCCAGGGATGGGGCCGCCACAACTGCCCTGGGCAACCTGTTCCAGTGCCTCACCACCCTCGGACTGCAAAATTTCTTCCTGAGATCTAATCTAAATCTTCCCTCTTCTAGTTTGAAGCCATTACCCCTCGTCCGATCACTCCATGCCCTTGTAAAAAGTCCCTCTCCAGCTTTCTTTAGGCCCCTTTCAGCTACTGGCAGGCTGCTATAAGGTCTCCCCAGAGCCTTCTCTTCTCCAGGCTGAACAACCCCAACTCTCTCAGCCTGTCCTTATTAGCAGAGGTGCTCTAACCCTCTGATCATCTTCATGGCCCTCCTCTGGACCTGCTCCAACAGGTCCATGTCCTTATGCTAGGGGCTCCAGAACTGGATGCAGTATTCCAGGTGGGGTCTCACAAGAGATGAGTAGATGGGCAAAATCACCTCCCTCGACCTGCTGGCCATGCTTTTTTGATGCAGCCCGGGATGCGGTTGGCCTTCTGGGCTGCAAGTGCACATTGCCGGCTCAATGCCTGTTCTGTCTCCCCTTTTACCTCCAAGCAGGAAGGCAGCATGTAGTGTGGGAAAGATGCTCCCACCACTTGTCTTAACCCCTTGCATACAACTGCAGCCTCTGTTAGCAACTCTCAGTCATCAGTCACCCAGAAGGAAAAACTCCCAATTTTAAACTCTGTCACACTGAAGAGTTTTAACAGTTATCAGGATAGTCTGTCACATTTTTTCAGATTTTTATACTTAGAAACTAAATCAACAGCTTCAACAGACATGGAAGCACAGCTTACTACAGTCAGGAGCAAGCAGACCTCTTTACAATAGGAGAGTCTGAAGCAGTTTTCCTCTGTAGACATACTGCTAGCACTCTCCCTACCTGGGTGGCTCATAGCTTTTGAAAAGGGCAGTTTCTCCTACTGCTTACCTACGACACCAAAATTCGGAATGACTGATCCACCAAGAGATTTCACATACCTGTAGCAACTAAGCTCAGGGATGGTATGCCAGGCCTGGTCACAGAAGAGGAGAGCTCAGTTCTGTGCTACATCTGTGCCATGCAGCCTCAGGGTAGTTATCACGTCTGTTAGATCCTCACCTGAATACTAGTTTTCTAGACTCTCCAGGGCTGGGCAGTGTTCTATCTGTGCACCCGTCTTTCTGCAGGGTGTATTCGTGCTCACCACAGTAGGTCCTCCATCTCTGCTGAGACCTCAGTCAACAGGCTGTTGTCATGTAAACCTTATTAACTGTCCTTACCAACTCATCTGTCTTAAAGCAACTTAGGCAAAAGAACACCTATTCGTGTCGCTGCAAGCCTTGCGACGAA
>VYXH01005309.1:5377-71705 GCA_013397275.1 Burhinus bistriatus
CGCTTGCCGGCTCCTAAAATCACTTCGGTGTCGGTGAGAGCCGGTCTGGTCCAGAGGGGCCGATCCGGCGGGGAGTTTAAGTTCGGGTCAGGCGGTGAACTCGCCCGGAGGTTGCACCTTTCTCGGCTGGGACCGCTGAACTTCGCCGTTGTGTTTGCTTGCCGTGCGTGACCGACTTACCATCGCAGCGCTCCTGTTTGGCAGTGAAATTCATGTTTCATTTTTAAAACGAGCTGCTTTTGGGTGACTGTCCCGCTCAGCGAGCCTGCGTTCCGTGAAAGCCGGGCACGAAATTGGGTACAACTCCGTGCGGCCCCGCCGGGGCTGTGCTGGGGTTGGGGCAGATAGGGAGAGGAGCTGCTCTGTTCCACAAGTGCCTGTTTCACACCCACGGTCACTAAAAGTCCGGGGGAATGTGGTTGAATTGCTCAAGGGACTTCTTTAGTGTCTGCTCTTAGAAATATCTTCCACGTTGGGAAACAGTTCAGTAATAACAGAACTAAAATATAAACAGTTTTGTACCAGAGGGGTTATTTATTTCCCTGCCTGCTTTCTGCTCTTTTGGGGAAATTAGCTCCTCTTTCCTAAGAGACGTTATTGGGTAATTCCTGTAGTTTTAACAATGTACTAATGTTTTCTGATTACAGCAGCAATCCATCAATGGGGCCTTTAAAGTTACATCTTAAGATTCAGAAGGCTGATTTGACTGAAATGTTAGTGGAGTTTTATCAGTGTGGACTAAATGAAATGCGATTTTCCTTTTATAGGGGCTGCTCCATCATTTTAATGTGTTTTTTCCTAAAAATAAAAAAAGGCTTAACTTGTTGGCTGAATAAGATTGAAAAGGAGTTAAGTTGCAGCAAGCATTTGTTATTTCTAGAAGAGCATATGAAGTTTCTCAAATGAATTCAGTAATCCCAGAAGACCACAATCAGTATTGTATTCCTTAGTAACTTTTTTTTAAAGAAACGATATATGCATCTTATTTTAGTATTGGGACTGTTCAGTAGAAAGTGCAGCACTGAATCGGCTCTAATCTCCAGGGCTCCTGGCAGAGACATGATTGCGTTCTACCTTGGATTCACTTTCTAGTATTTAACTGGAAAATGTGGCTCTTTTCAGGACTCTGGTTTTCAAAAGGAGACTTCTGTGTGTCTGAGTCAGCAGAACTTTCTGTGCTTACTTGACTTTAATCCCTTGCATGATCTCAACACAGTTTCACACAGAGTTCCCGTCAGGTCAGAGCAAACCAGGTGATGGTAACGATGATGGCATCTCACAAGGGGTTTGGAGGATTTTGAGTCTGGAACGCTCCCTCGAGAGGTGCTGGCCAGCTGAGGCTTTGGGAAATGTGTCGCCTTTAATAGGCTGCAAATCTGTTTCCTTCATATGGGGCAAGTGTGAGTTTTACAAGGTCCTGTAGATGGTGATAGGTCTGGGGTAGGGATCCTGACCTGGGGGAAACCAGTGGTGGTTGTCACTCAGTGGAAGCCCGTTTGCAAGGGTGGTGAACACCCTTTGCAGATTTGCCCCTTAAGGTTCACAAAAAAGGTGAATTAAAGCAATATTCATGTTCTCTAAAATCTAGTTATTTTCTAGCCACATAGTTGTCTCCCTGGGTGCAACCTTCATTTTTGTGCCGTTTCTTTCCCTTATTATTTTTCAGTTTTTCCTTTCCTCTTTAGTTCTGTGAAAAACTCACACTAGCAGAGGAAAGGTCATTACCAAATACGGAAAAGAAGCAAGCTAAAAATTGCTGCATTTTTTTCCTTTTTATCCTAAAGGAAAGCAAACTGAGGCCAGTTACTTGAATTTTAGAAGTTACAATAATAGGTAAACAATTTGCAGACAAAAATGTTATCTTTAAAGTAATGGTTGCCTTGAGGTTATTTGGAGTTCTAGTTGTCTGGTGTCATTTGGTTTCTATATAATAATGAAGAAAAATGCTAGAAAAAGCAGCAGCGCTATGAGTTTCCCCCAGGAGCAGTCAGATCCTTTTCTCCATCTTTAGGAGGATTCAGCAGGTCGCCTTTCCTGGGCCACCCACAATCCATTACGTGTAACATGCTGAATTAATCCTTGCTAACAGCACATAGAGAATGAACCATTCTGTGACCCGGACAAGGCATACACCATGGGAGGAAAGATGATATAACCAGAAACCTTTAAGTTTGAGAGTGCTAAGAGCTCACTCATCTCAGGGAGCAGGAATTAACTCCTCCGTTTGCGTTTCCCACTTTTAACTCCATCTGGGCCGTTGTGCGCTGGGGTGGTTTGCACTGAAGTCCATGGCTGTGCTGAAATAAAGCTTTCTTGTTCTGCCCTAGGAACACCCACACATCAGCGTGTGCTGAAATAACTCTGCTCCTAAATGCCACTGAGTTGGGTTATTTTGGTGCTGGGCTGAATTGGTTTGTACTGAAGTCCGTGGCAGAATGCCCCGTTGTACCTCCGGGAGGCAGAAATGGGCTCGGGTGCATTTGCCAACCTCACTGCTGTGCAGGAGAGGTGAGACAAGTCTCAGTGCTCCCCGGAGAGCATCCGCATCTGAGCGTGCATTGACTTCGTATCCCGGATTGCTTTGCTTTGGCTTTCCTTGCTGCTGGCTGTACTACTGGGTGGCCGTGGGGGTTGTAGTCCTTGTCCCTGGCCGTAGGGTGCAGCTGCAGCACATGGACTGTCCCCTACTCACTTTGGGATGGTGATGACCTCTCTGTCCTGTTGGCCTTCAGCTGCCTCACTCCAGACTGACAGACACATGGCCAGGGGCAGAATGTCTGCATCGCAGGAAGGTATTAAAGTGGTGCTGAGCACACTGGTGGTGGAGTTTACAAAGAATGCCACAGTGGGTTGTTATGGGGTTTGGCTGGAGCAGTCATCTTTCAGCATCTCCAGGCCCTCCTGCCTTTGGACTGGTGATGTGGGCAGGTATGCTCAGCTCCTGGGCAAACCTCACACAATCTCAGCTTTGTGCTGGAAGTGACGTGGTCCATCAGGGGGACTTGGTTGTACTGGTGTCAGCCCACAGCCATGCAGGAGATGCTGCCTGGCCTCAGCGTGATTGTTATCCATCTTCTGAGCTGATCTTCCTCTGCTGCCTCCTCCAGGGATGCTGCATCATTAGTGATGGCTATTCTGATTTCTGCACACCATACATTTTCTGCATAGAGAAGTGGGGCTGTCAGACCGTTGTTTCATCTAACTCTGGTCATAGCATGTCTAGACTGGCACAGCAGTAAGTGCTCGAGGCTGCTGATCCTTGTCTACATCAAAGCTTTGGTCACTGCTGTTCTCAGGGGAACCGCACTGATTTTAGCACCAGTCGGGGAGCTGGGGATGACTATACTAGTACAGACGTGGGGTGGAGAGAAGGGAGGCCATCTGAAGGAGGCAGAGGGCGGGGAGTGGCAGGTGGTAAGGCCCTGCGTTCATCTGCATCTGTGGTTTCTGCAGACCTTAATTAAAAGTGCTGTGGGGCCACCCCAATGGTAGGTCTTTTGGGGAAACCGTGAGTAGGCAAATTGTACTGACATCCAGAGAGCTGGCAGTTTTCAGGCCGCTAGTGAGGGGCCAGAGGGGTGTATGCCTGAACCTGCAGTCTCCTCAGCAGTTAATAAGCAGCTCCTCCAACCCAAAAGAATGTATTTCCTCATGAGGGGCAACTGGGTGCTACACAAAGCATTTTATGTAACCTTCTCCTTCTCGAGGCTTCTATCTCTGACCAGTGTTATTTGAGAAAAAGTCCCCTTGCAGTACAAGGGACAATCCCAGAAGTGTTTGGAGGAGGAGGCACCTTTGGGAGCCTGAGGCAAGGAGGGAGGGTGAGATCATTCAGTCTGATACCAAGAGACCCTTGCGTAACAGCCAGGCTATTCCGTTCTTGCCCCATCCTTCTTGTGTCCAGTCCAGTGACTTGTGCGTGCTAGAGGTGATTTGGCGGGGACAAAAGCAGACCTTGCACAGAGGCAGCCTGTGGGATGGGGGAGCGCTCTGCTTCCTGTTGTTTCTAGTTTGTTCCAGCGCTGAATCACCTTCTCCAATAAGAAAGAAGGAAAAATCCTCAATCTCAAAATGCTGCTTTATTTCTGCCCTGGTCCTGTCTGACTGTAGCATCCAGCTATTGCTTCTTACATCTTTTTAGCAGCACTTGCTTAACTCTGGCTTCTGCACTCCCCGTGTTCTTTCATGACCTGCTATCAGCATGAGTTGTTGGACTTCCATGGGGCTTTGTGGGTTAAACGTACTCAGCCTTCGATCTGACTCTTTCACAATGAGACATACCAGAACCAGGATTGTAGTAGCACCAAGGTTGTGATACCACTCCAGAAAGGTTTGGAAGCAGGGAAGCGGCAAGGTCCCTGTCTCCATCCTTACCTGCTCCTGCATCAACCAGTTGGTTCTCTTCTGGTCACTGACAGAGCAAAGCCTCCTCCAAGTACTCCCGAAGTAGAGGTATCACTTCACCACCCTGAGAGAGGAAGACTGGGGTGTTACAGGAAGATGGGCAGCAATGCCAGAGGCCACACCACCGGTATGTAGCACGTATCACAGGCAGGAAACTGTACCTCATCATTCAGCAGCCCTCTGATGTGCCAAGGTGGATGCGGAAGATACCCATTGCCACCACTCTTTGCCAGCTTTGGGGTGGTTTCTGGTTCCCAGCCCAGCATCTCTCAGCACGAGCAGGTCCTGGAGAAGCTCTTGCTACTGATCTTTGCAAATCTGGCCTTTCAAGTTTTCTGAGCTGTGCATCCAAAGCCAGTGGTTACTTTTGTGAACTCTAAGTTATCTCTGACCTTGCGCTTAAAGATTTGTCCTTTCAGGGGGAACAAATTATTATAGAATGATAGAGATTATAGAGTTTATAAGCAATTTGAGTGAGGTCCCACAGAGCACTACTCCCTGAACGTACAAACGCACCTAGACCTAGCCTGAACAGAGCTACTTACACACTTAAATATTGGCAGACCTTTACAAACCAGGGATTTTTTTTTCAGAACAGGAAAGAGCCTATTTTAGACCTCAATTCCTCTGCATTGTTTAAAGGTATTTTCAGGCTGAAATTCAGGCACTGCCTTGGGACACGAGCACAGTTCGGCCAGCGAAGGCTTTAAGAGACTGGGTCATGTTGGCAGCTGGCTGACACATGTCCTCAGTCTTCCAGATAACGAGGGCTATGCTGCCTTTGCCGTAGCTAACGCTGCAAGTGCGGGCAGGGATGTGAAATCTAAGACGCCCGCTGAGATGGTGTTGGTTTTTCGGTTTTATTTTGTTTGCTGTTGTTGTGGGGCAGTTTTGCCTGACTCAGATTCCTGGTCTCAGCTCTGTGAAGCCCAGGATGCAGCCGCTGCCCTTCGAGGAGCCAGCCCACAAAGGCAGTGCTCAAAGTACAGCGACGTTTGTCAGCGCGTTTGGGCAACGCGGGCCGGAAAGCCCTCAGATCTGCCATGTTTGAAGAAGACATGAAATGCTGTAGCCGTGACCTGTCGTGGTAGAAAAATCTGCCCGGTCCATTGCTGAGAGCAGGGCAGTAATGAAGCCCATCTGCTCCCGAGAGCCAGGCTTTTCATGAGGAATGCTTTCTCTAGTCCTTCTTGGCTTTCTACAGTTTCCTGAGAACCTCTGATACGTGCGAGCGGTTTGGGAGGGGGAAGGAGGGGGCTTAGCACGCCGGGAATTAACTCTGTGTCTGCAGGAGAGATTCATGTCTCTGTGGGTCTGCCAGGTGGATCCAGTCTTCACTGGCCCCGCATCCCTCTGGCATCCCAGCCTGGCCGTTTCTCTCTGGCAGCACATTACACCTGCACTTCCTGCTTTGTCCCCACTCCCAAAACCCCAACACTCCTATTTATCCTGCAGAAAGGACTTTACAAAAGCATGTTGTGGGAGCAGCAGGACCTTTGCCTGTGTTGGTGCAGGAAGAACTTTCTGGTGATCATCAGTCAGGTCTGACGAGTGCTCACGTAGTGGCCAGGGCACTCCTGGGGGTGCTGGATTTTCTTTCTTGGTCCTTGCTTCCCGCAAGCATCTGAATGGAGACTGTGACAAACCCTCCATCTTAATCCCAGTGCAAACACAGCTGTCTTTCCCAGGACTCTCTGTCAGAAGCCAAGAAACTACAAAGGCATTAGGTGCTGAACTCCCAGTACTCCCACTCAGAGCTGAGTACCCAAAGAAGAGCTTAACTCCCCAAATACCACTGTGGGGCCAAGGGGGAAATGTTTCACATTGAGCCTTTGAGACACAGCTGGGCAAATGCCCAAAACTTTCCATGTTAAAAGGCAGTTAAAGACTATTAGTGATCTGAGAGGGAGGGAACATCTCACAGAGTAGCTCCAGTGGCCTGGGGTGAACATCGCCATGCCTAGGTCTTGCCTTCGCTGCACAGCTTGCGCCGCTGCTGAGAACAGGGACAAATGAAGCTACCCTAAGAGCTGGGGATATTTTTTCCCCCTCAGTAACGTCATTCATGGGTGGACGGGAGTGACTGGTGTCAGTGAAGAGATGAACCCCGTCTTTCCAGCCTCTGCTGTCCAGTTCAGACCAGTCTGCTCTCTCCCATACATGTACCTGCCCCTGTGGAGCTTACAGTGCTGTAAATGGGGACACCCTGTCTCTGTCACATGTATGGATCTGCCGTTTTGGGACAGGTCTATGTTCATCTACAAGCCCTCTGTGATCCCTGTCACCTGTATGGATCTGCCGTTTTGGGACAGGTCTATGTTCAACTACAAGCCCTCTGTGATTTCTCCACTGTTTCACATAGATCTTTTCATTTTTCCCTTCTTCAAACACAACTGCCTCCTTGGCAATAAAATCTTTCCAGCAGGGCTGGATGGTGGGAGGTATTGCTAAATGCACCCTACGCACGCTGCTGCCCTGTGCGGATGTCCTCCTTTGCTGATGCTCATCTTCAGATCATGGGATCATTGCTTCATTGCTGGCTGTCCAGGTTTATTCTGTCCAGCTCAATTTTTGCTCTGCTGCAGGTTTGCAGTAATTCCAGTAAATTATCCAGTAAAATCAGTTGACATCTCCTCTGCAGCCTGGACGTGCTCTGTTCTCCTTTTCCCAATTGCCCACAGCTTCCACTGGGAAGCCGAAGTCACAGTCTAAGTCAAAGCACTACATGGACGAAGGTGGGAAGAAAGCATTACTCTGTATCCCCAGGAGCTGGGCGGCTACTGCTCAGATAGGTAAACTCCAATTTCTGCCGGTACTTCACAGGAGATTGCCCAGTGTAGGAGGTAGCACTGGGACATGTAGTTTGGTTTTGTTTCTTTCATAATTTTAATGAGCAAGGGAGCAAAGCTGATGCTATGTTTATTGTGTTGGAAGGAGATCGTGATGCTCACGGCATGATGAACACAGCGTGCATGAGAACAGGGAAGGGGAGCCAAAGGACACAGTGCGAGAAGTGGCTTTGTGTGACTCGGGTCCCAGGCAGAAGTGATGCCCAACATTCCCTGGTGCCAACTGCACCACAAACCTCATGCTGTCAGGAGAGGTGGTGTGCTGGCTGATCAGCAAATGGGGGCTGCAGCAGCACCAGCCAGGCACTGGGACGTCTACAGACTTTGCAGGGGGCAGCATGGTTGGTTTCAGCAGGCACCAGTGCCTGTTCCCCTCTGCATGGAGCTGAGCAAGCCAAGGAGACCTAGTGGCCCGATGAACCTGCAGCGGCTAAATATCCTCAACTGTCACTTCAACATTTAACAGCCCCCAAACTTCTGCTCCCCTCTTGCTGGGCTGAATCTGGCCAAGTACAGTAGTGCCCTGAAGTGTGCTTTCAGTCTGAGCCCCGCAGACAGGACAGCGATTGCAAAAAGCAAACACACCGCGCTGCCCTGTGCACACACACTCCCCTGCAGTGCAAATACATCTCAGTGTCAGCCCCAGGCATCGCCGTGACTTGGCCCGGGCAGCTGCCTAAAAAATGGCCTTTCAGTATGAAAAGTTGATGAACGGCTTTGCGAGAGCACTGCGTGGGATCTGGCCCCCAGCCATGCCATCGGAGATCCATCTTGAACCTGGTGCTGTCCTGCTGACCCCCCCAGCCTGGCAGGACCTGTGGATGTGCGGACATCTTTATGCTGGCTTGCTGGTGGACAGGTTAGTGTGAGGGAAGCTGAGCTCTCCCCCAGCATTTCTTTTGAATGCTATTGAGCAGGTTTCATTTTTCCCAGGCCCTTTGCAGCAGCCCTTACTGGGGTGGCTGGGGTGAATATGCTTTCTGAAGACCTCTGACTTGTAACCCTTTCCAGCTCCCACTTTTTGAAGGCTCAGAGGCAAAGGTCTGCAGAAGCCTGAATTTTGTTTCTAGATAGACCAGATCTTCCTTGCTTTGGAGAAGGAATTAAAAATCTATTCAACTTGTGCAAATCCATTCCCTTTAGCTTGCTGGGATGGCACTGGGCAGATTTAGCTTTAGGGTATGGAGATGTCCAGCCTCGAGGCAGCCAGTGGGAAATTCCTGCATCCTGGCAGAGGAACAGGCTGGCTGGCCTGGCTGCTCCTGTTCCCCCTGAACTCTTAATATTTGGATGAGCTTTGATTCGATAAAACAGTTGTAGATTTATGGGCCGGCAGATTGATGGGAATTTGACTGGGAAGAGCTGGTATTTCCAGGGGGAAGAAAGCAGTTTTTCTCCCCTCTGGTTAGTACTGCAGCAGCTCAGCCACCCTTGGGTTCAGCAGCTACATGTGCAGCCGAGGTGGTTTGTCACCATCTACTCGTGCAGGAAAGCCTGGCCACATAACCCGTATCCTTTGGCAGCTCTGTGCTGAGATGAAAATCACCATTTGGTATTAAAAGTGGTCGAGAGCCTGGTTTTGAGGGTGCGAGTGCATGTGGATTCAGTGTCTGCCTACTTCTGCTGTCCCAGTTGCACAAGCCACCCCGTGCGGTCTCCGGTCTTCCCCTGTGCAGTGGTGAGAGCTTCCTGCACCGACAGCCGGGCTCTCTGAGCACCAGCCGTTCCCAGGCCCGTGGATAGCCCAGCCTGGCTCCTTCAAGCCCTGTTTGCCTCCCTCTCTGTTAGCATGTGCTGCTTTCCCTCCACCTCATCAACGATCACTCTGATGCACTGAGGCAATGAAAGACAAACGCATTCAGTGTTCCCAGTGGTGCTGCTCTGCCCGATCACCGTCACCGAGCCCTCGTGGTGGTGTGTCACATTGCAAAGCTGTTTCCGCAGCTGGGAGATGCTGCAAACCACACTGCCCCGGATCCGAGTCTGGTGTCCGTGCTCAGATGACTCTGTTACATCGCCCTGTGAACAAACTATGGCCGAGCACTGGTGCTGAGACCTGATGTCCTGAAGAAGCACCCGCTGCTGGTAAGACCCAGTTTTTTCATAATGGGACTTAATTTTCATAGACTCCCTCAGAGCATTATTCAGTTGGACTTGAATCTGCTTTCTCCCCAAAAAGTCTCTTCTGAAGGTGGCACTGTCTCTGCAGTGGCTCAGGTGGCAGATCAGCAAGCCTCTAGCCCGGGCACAGCACATGGGCAGGTGCTGGCAACTCTACCCATGGTATGCGTGCATGCAGATGTGCCATTGAATGTTTTGGACCTTCACGGCAGTGCGCAGGGCGTGTCATGGCCCACGGGTCCCTTCCTGTCACCTTGTCACCTGAGGTATGGAGGGACGCTGAGGCCACAAGTCCTGGCTTACAGCTTATTCTTCTCTTTGTAAATGCCACTTAATTAATAGCCTTCCATCTCCTGGCTGCTCTTCCAGCCCTTCAGGGGAGGGAGCAGCGGCAGTGGGTTTGAGCCGTCCCCTGGAGTGGTCGCTCTGGGAACGCTGCTCTCCCTGTGGATTTACAACCTCACTGCCAACATGAAACCTGACCCAAGCCTGCTCTCCGGCCAGATGTTGCTTCACTGCTCTGTGCTGTGAATTACTGACCTTGCAGGAAGATGCGTAATGTTGACACGAGGTTCAAAGGTGATGTTTGTGTGGAGCCACCAGGTGTGGGTGTCTCTGGGGCTGGCTCCTCTGTTCCAGTGGGCTTTCTTCAAGGCAGGGACCTGGGAAATTAGCACAAACTAATTGGAGGTCAGAAGCTCCTCAGCAATCCCCCATCCTCATTCTTACCCTGATGCCCTGCAAGCAAGTGGCTCTGCCCCCTGCCCTGGCTGAGAGGAGCGCGTCTGCATGGTCATGTTTCTCCATGGCACAGGAAAGGCGGCAAGTTCAGTCCTGCACACATCTGCAGAGCTGGGCCGGTCCTTTTGGCAAGGGTGCAGGGGTAGCATATTCACAGCTGGGTCTTTTCCAAGTTTACTCCTGGCAGTATCGGAGAGATTGATTTCCCTTTAGCAGACACAGGCACTGAGAGACTGAAACAAAACGGATGACGCCGGTGGAGTTTTGCTTCAGTTTCCCATGAACAGCCGCTGCTGGGTGGGTGTAGATGCAAGACTCCCCGTTCCCCTCTTCCTGAGGTCTCCATTAGACCTTGCTCATGCCCTGTAAAAAGGAAAGAGATGTCTTCAGAGCACCTTCTCAGGGCTTAACAGGGAGATAAATCCAACAACCGCTCGGACACCAGTGATGCTGGATCTGTTGCATCTCAGTGCTGCAGTGACACTGGAGATGTTTGTATCCCCTCTTAAGCATGCTGGCTGGGGAGACAGGGCTCTTTTGGTGGCCTCAGGCAACACCCACTACTAGATACAGCAGAAGCAGGCACAAGGAGCTATGCGATGAGAAGTTATGCGCTGGAGATGATTCTCCTTACTCTCCAGCAGGCTGTAATTAGCTCCTGTCCTCCTCTGCAAACTCATGCGTCTCTTCAACACATTGTAAAGCCTTTTGCTCTGTATCTCGTGGCAGTGAGTCTCACAGGTTAACGACCTGCTGTCATGTAGAAAGGCAGGACACAGACCCTCAGCTGCCCTCTCTGAGAGCAGAGGGGCAAGAGCCGTGAAACAAAGCTGGGGAGGGAGTGACTGTGCAAGGTGGTGCGTTGGGAAGGGTTTGCTGAGTGTGCATTTTTTCCCAAGATCTGCTTGTTGGGGCTTTCATCAATTCCAGATGCGCGGAGCTGACAAGATGGCTTGAAACATATTCAGCAGGCAAGTCGTTGAGCCATATGATGTTAGAGAGACTTCATTTTTTCTTGTATGTGTGTAGGCAGCCTATGTGCAGAGGGCACAAACAGCATCTGCCTCAGCCAGACCTGACTGCAGGCAAGTTTTGAGCAAGGCCGGTCTGCTCTCCCAGTACCCTGCCCTGCTGCGGCCTCCGCAGCTGAGCAGAAGGCTGGTGCAGATGGGCTTTTGGCTTGGTAGATCCATGCAGCTGTCTGTGCCCAGGAGTTTTCTGCAGCTGTGGCTTGCCTGAGCCTGCCCCGGCGATGGGAGCCTGCAGGAGCGCGGACACCACTGCAGCGTGTGGGTGTGCAGGGGAGAGGTGGATCTCTGGTGCAGCCTTGCCCGTTGGAAATCACCTCCTGTGCATCCCAGCAGGGATCTCTGCCTTGGCACTGCCAGTGCAAGCCCTTCTGCTGCAATTCCTGTCAAGCAGCAGACTGGAAAGGAGGAGTTTATTGACAAGGAATGGAAATGCTGGCAGTTCAGGCTTCTATTATATATGCAAGCAGCCAGCCGGGGCCAGGAGACCGACAGGCATAATGGGGAAGAGAAATTGCTCTTGGAAAGCTTCTAGCTGGCTTGTAGAAGGAATTAACCATTTGAAAACAGAAGGTTGCATGGTGCTTATGCACAGATATTTTATTTGCTCACAGAGGCCATATTCCTGCTGGATACTGTTAATTTTCTGTTTCCTATAAAGATCTCAATCGCATTCCTTGTGACAGCAGAGAGCTATGCACATTGCCCGAGTGAAATACATCCCACCACCTCAAATGTCTGTGATCCTTCTATTAAACCTTCCTGACATCTGCCTCAGGCTGATACCAGGTGACCAGAGCCTTCTGCCACTGAGGGCACATGTGGGTTTAGGAGGAACCACTGAATGGGACAGAGCGTCCAGACCAGCTGCCATTGGCTCTGGTCCTACTCTGGTCCCCAGAGATGATGCTGTGGCATTTGGCAGGTTGCTTGAAGCAGCTGGATTCTTTCTTTCCCTCTCTGCACGATTTACTGTGAGCTAATCCTATAGCTGTCACCCTTTTCCATCACTTGATTAGTTTCTCTGGCTGATCCTTGACTCAAGTTGACTAAATTGGAATAACAAAGCCTTCCTTTAAAAACAAAGCCCAAGCCATCCTGGTTTCTGCAGGGGAGGGAGCCACACAGCCATGGAGCAGCCGTGCCAGCCCCTCTGCCTGGGTATGGCCGGTGACACTGTGATAGTCCAAGAGGCGTCATCGGTGAGAAATGAAGAAAAATGACCTTCAGAAACATAAAGGCGAAGTAAGTTGTGCAAGAAAGCCAGAGTCAAGAGAGGAGAGAGCTTTCAGGAGGCTTTATAGAAAACAAGGAGCTTCCATATGTAATTTTAGTATCTTCTTCCTAATGGTAATGGCAATAACTTCTTCCTATGTAAACCTCCCAGGATCTTGAGCATCAAGAGTAACGCTCAAGTGGTTTTAAAGCATGTCCAGCAGCCAGATTTCGGAATCACAGTCACTTCTGGAACGAGTGACTGCCGCTCCCTGTGCTGGCTTGGGTACGGCCAGCAGTCCCTAAACAAGAGTCATCTGGCTGAAGCCTGGACAGTCCAGGGATTTCAGGTTTCAGGAGTCTCTTCCAGGCAGTTGTTAAAGGGTTAGCAGTCCCCTGTTGGGGGAGGGGGGGAAGGGCAAAAAATAAAGTTAGAAAGGTAATTATTTTCCTGCCCCGTGTGTGTGAGATGCAGTAGAAATGTGCAGTAGTGCAGGATGTTCAGACCCAATCTCATGTCAGGAGTTTAATGTTCTTTTTTTGTGGCAGTTTAAAAAAATCCGTACATCTGATGACACCCTTTCAAATCTCTTAGCTGCCTTTGTGGCTGGTGGCTGCGCAGTTGTGTACACCATATGCAAGACGGAATTGGCTGCAAACTCATTAATGCTACATCATCTCTCAGCTCCAGTGTTAACTGCAGAGTGCTGAGTTTGCACTGCAAATATGAAGCTCTGTGGGCTGGCTTTGTCATCCAGGCACGAGAAGCGAAATGCACACACACGAGTCCATTGTCTCTTTTGACACGCAAGTGCTCCAGCAGCCTGCTGGGAAGTGCCCCTCCGAAGGGCGCTGGCGGGGGGCTGCACGCAGGGTCACGCTGGCTTTGCAGCGGCTGGGAGCGCTTGCACGCCTCGGATGGTGAAAAGTCACCACCAGTTCCTGTTAAAGCTGTAAGAGAATTAATAGAAACAGACAGTGGCGATTACATTGTCAGCAAGGGCTTGCCATGTTTCTTTGGAGCGCTTTCAGCAGAGACCCCTCTTTTTTAGTGGTTTGGAGAAAAATCCAAATAGCTCTGAATATTGGACCACTGCCCCCCTCCCATCCCACGCCCCACGTGACGCTGAATGGGGCGTGCGGGCTGTGGTGCAGCAGTGGTTGATCTCGTCCAGCGTTCTGTCTCCAGCCGTGGTCTTTGCCAAAGGGACAGCAGACCCTGAGGAGGGAGAACAAAGCAGCTGCATTTTCTGGATCCTTTCAGTGGAGGACGGGGATGGTGATGTGAAACAGGTCTTATTGTCACATTTCTGTGCCAACCCTGTGTGTCACCTGTCAGAAAGCCCTGTTCAGGTGTGATTCTCGGTCAGGATCTTGGTTGGGACGTGTCTGAGCTAGAACAGAAGATACTGAAAAGTCAGTGACAAGGGGACAGTCAGCAGGAGACTGCGGTTGGAAAGGGGGTCAGGTCAGCTGCAAGGCTGCTGCCTCTGTCTCGACAGCCCTTCAGGAGGTGTCTGCCATTGTTCCTTGGCACAGTGGCACTGCCTGCCCTACAAAGGTTGCCACAGCATTTGGGAGACTGGGCTGAGGCATTTTCCTATGAAAGCCAATGTGTCTGTGTTGAGCTGGATCCAGATGAGGAAACCTAAGTCTGGTGGCACTTTGTGCTGGTGGCACTTTGCGCTGGAGCCTGAATGAGTGCCCCATATCTACTGTCTGCAGTTTTATTGCATCCAGTGTAAGACATCAAGCATGGAGATGTTTATGGGTAGATGACAGTCATGAACAAGGGGCATTGCAACCCCGCACCGAGGAAGCAAGGAGCATCCATCTACCTTTCACCAGCAGGCTGCAAACCGCGTGAGTGCATTCAATACACTTAGGGCTCCTGGGCTGTCCTGATGCCTGTCTGACCTCCTATTTCTGTGCATAAGGGCCCTGTACTGGGAGTAACTTGCACTTTGTTGATGGTGTAGGTGCCCCAATATCAGACAGACAGGTGATGCAGCTCTACTTCTGCTCCGTCCCCTGATGCCACATGCCAGAGGCACTCCCATCCCTTGAGCCCCAGGCATGGGGTCCCACGCGTACAGATATCAGGGATCTCACGTACAGGTGGAGGCAGGTGTGCTTGGATTTTTGGTCCCGCTTCAGTTCCCCGAAGCCATGTGTTTCCACCTCCAGATGTTCACCACAACCACTGCTGCTTCTGGCAGGCTCGTGTGTTCCCTGTCTGTCTGGAACGAGAGCAGAACATGTACTCACCCCTCTGCGTGGCTCTTCCCATCCATCACTTTCCATAGAGAATAGCTTAGGACCTTTGTCCACACCTTTGTCCACACCCTGAATTAACATTTCCTGGAGGCATCACACTCCCTTGTCCCTCTCTTGCCCATGGACTACTGCCTTCCAGCCAGCAGAGCATATACCAAGAATGACTTTTCCTGTTAAAGGCAGTGCGGTCCAGCGAATTATCCCATGTGAAATAGTGACTCATTGTGCCCTCTTAGAGTGTGTTTCTTGGCTAGAGGGAGACTGTCATTACTGCCAGGGAGCCTGGCTGCCATTACCATCCATTTGTGCCACGCAGCCCTGGCACTCCAGAAGCTGCAAGGTGGTGGTTGCTGCAAACAAGGGTATTATTTTTAGGGGGTGGCACCTCTTTTTATCTCCTCCCCAGAGGAGGTCATCTTGGGCATTGGGGGGAGCCCTTGCACGCATTGTAACAGTGTGGCCAGGGGATCCCCAGTACCTTCAGATCTCTCTGTGTGTAGGAACTGTGTGGTTTGAGGATGGAAATGCTGCAGAAGGGTTTGTCCCGGGGGGGACAGTAGCTGTGGAGTATGTGCATTTCATGGAGGGAGGTTGGAAAATGCTCCTTTCCCTCTTGTCTAGCAGGTTTGTACAGCTGGGCCTCCTCAGAATGGGAAGTGGCACCTCAGAGGTCACTGCTTGTGATACCTCTTCTGAGGAATGTGGCTGGGAAAGAGATACTGGGGGTGTCTCATCAGCAGAGACATGGGCTGAAAATGGGTGCTGGGGATGGGGTGCCCCATCACCCTTCAAGAGCCATCTGTGGCTGCTTGGAGTCGGCCTGAAGTAGCTTCCCAGAAAGCCAAGAGTCATTTGGGAGAAAGGGGGAGATTTCCAGGGGAGGAGGGTCTGTGTGATAGGGGCTGGTAGGACCCCTCCGTCGGCTCCATGGAGATGGGACATGTTTTAGCCAGGTACTGGAGAAGAGGAAGAGGGTGGACCATCGTGCAGCCTTCATCCCTCCTCTGCACCCCTCTCTCATCTTGCCCTGAAATGGTACTTTATCACGGTGGCTTAAATACCACTTCTAGGTGACCCTGGTGCCTGTGGTGCTGCAAAACCACCTTCTCCTATATGCAGGTGTGTGCGGGTTCACCCATCCAAGCTCATGGGAGAGGTTATTTGTCTTTCACTGCTGCAGGTCTTGGTGCCTGTTGTACGTGGGCTGTTCTCTGTGGAAACCTCTTCATGCGCACGTCCTGTCTTGCCCCGCTCAGGTTTGCCTCCGAGCTGCTTTTATTTGTGGTTTTTCCCTCAGCTTTGTGGGTAACCTCCTCACAACGCATCTCTGTTTAGCCCTCTGCAGTTTCTAAGTGCTGGGAGATGAGGGGAGCAGGGGGGGGGTTAATTATTTGGTTTGGCTGTTTCCAAAGGGCTAGGGGGGGATGGTAGAAAATGTGTAGTGGTGGGAAAAAAGCCTGAGCTAAGCTTTCAAGCATCCCCGTGCTGCTGGGACTCGGTTCTGTCTGATCCAGCCAAGTTCAAGTCAGTTCGTTGGTTTAATTTGTGCTGAATTAAACAGCTTTAAGTCAGGACCACATGAACCGCCGGCTGGAGCATTCTCCTTTCACATGGGGAGCAGTCCCGGCAGGCTGGGCTGCTGGTACCAGGGTGTCTCCGGGCACGATCCTGTACTTGGCTGATTCAGCAGGACCTCTAAACAAGGGTGTGTTGCACCGTCTGAGCCAGAACTTCCAATAATCTGTTGCTCAGCCCCAAAGTGGGCAGGTATGTGTTTTCCAGCCCACCATGTCATGTGGGTGCTGTTGAGCCTTGTACAAACTCATAGCAGCAGTCTTGTAATGGTAAGAGAAATTAAATACCCTTTGTTAAGCCCTCTGATGAACAAGCAGATGAGCTTCAGACTTATGTGTGTGTTTCAGTCCCCATCCCTGTGAGAAGAGACATATTTTGGTTGTCCATGCTCCTGGGGGGGTGTGACACCAGCGACAGCTGCAAAGCTGCTGCAATGTTCCTTGTGAGAGATGGCACCAGGCTGACAACACCCAGGTGGTGGCTGTGCTTGAAAATAGAGTTGTACGGCCCAAAATTGAGCTACCTGGAGGCAGTTTCTGAGCCTGAGAGTTAGGATGCAGTGCTGGTGAGAGAAAACACTTACCCAGTTGTTTCAGAGGGACAGTTGAGCTTCCAGGTCCCATGCCAATGCCTGAAGGTTGTGGCTCAGCTGGTGACACGGAGGGATGCCATTACATCACGTGGTGGTTTTGCAGGGGACAGGGATGTGCCTGCCTGCTGACCTGCTCAAGGTAGCAGGATCACAACGGTGATTCTAATCCTGCCCTTCTGATATGCTACATTAGCCTGGCTGCGTTATCTGAGAAGGACTTGCTCCAGGATCCTTGTAGGGATATAACCAGCTACAGACCTTGGGCTCCCCTTGGAGGTCCTCTTCCTAATGCTCCCATTGTCCATCCCTCCAGGGAGAGGTGTACAGGATCAAGGCATTAGGTGGGTCCTGGTGCAGACCCATGGGCACCCTGTGCAGTTCTTTCAGCCAGCCCTAGCTAGTCAGCTCAGCGGCATCCTGCCCCCTTGGCTCTGCTTTTATGTCTGAAAATGCTCTGGAGCAAGCAAGGGGAAGGTCCTGCTGCTCCCCAGGATCCCCCGGGTTGTCGCTCTGCTGCAGGCAATGGGAGAGGAGCTGGCAGGGGCAGGTCTGAAGGAGAACGGAGGATTATTCCCTTTCCTCAACAAGTGAGCCGAGACAGATGTCTCCGACAGACCCTACGCTGCCTCTACCTCAGCGGAGGGAGATGCAGAGCCAGTCAGCCTTTACCAAGGCTTGGCCCGCAGAGCAGAGGGCAGGCTGTCAGGAACAGGCTGGGTTATATGTTACGGGCTTGTTCGGCAGCAGGAGGAATATCCGAGGCGGACGGCGGTGGGTCTGCCTGTGACCACACTGCACGGGGCTGCGTTAGGTGGCAACCTGTTGCCTGTGTCCACACAACCTCCTGCGCAAGAGTCACTTGCTGCTCACCTGCTGATGGGAACGGATGGTCACTTGTGTCTGTTCTGAGGCTCTGCAAGAAGCTGTTGTCATGTGGCAGAGCAGGCTGAACAAGCCATAACTGGGGAGAAAAACACCATGCAAAGAGAAGCAAAGATGGGAAGGGCCACAGGGGCATTTCCCAAGCTATGGAGGATGTTGGTCTGGAACAAGAAACCTGTGTTTGTAATGTAAATATTAGAGTTACAGAGTTTTGTGAGTTGATGCCAGCTCCCCTCCATCACTCCTCCTGCTCACCACTCACTGGCACAGCGCCAGGATGAACAAAAGAAGTCAAATACAGTATTTGCTCCAAAGAGGTCTGTTAGCCGCCATGTGGAAGCTGTGCAAGGTGGGGGCTATCGCAGATCATTATCTGAGCTCTCCCCTTCTTTGTAATGCAACTGCTTGGGGAGTTGCATGGAGTGCCGTGCACGGGAGAGGCCTGGGGAAAAGATCAGAAAACATCTCTTCTGGTTATTCTCCATAGGGATGGTTACATTTTGCTATTGCTTGTGCCTGTCTGAATATTGCTGTTCACCTTGAAATGCTCCATCTCCCCAAAATACTTAATCTCGTATGTGCTCTGCTGCCGAGTGTACCTGCCAGAATGGGACATGGATGCTGCCTGCTACCTCTGAGCATGCCAGTCGGGCACAATCTCCTACCGATGGAGTGTAAACAAAGTGCAGAGATACCTGTCTGGGGGACAAACCTCAGCTCTGGAGGTGCAGCAAAAAGCTTGGTCTGCTACCTGAGAGAGCTTCTTCCAAATCCTCCCAGCCCCAGCGGCTCCCACAGGCCCTCAGCAGAGGTCCGGAGGCTGCCAGGCAAGTCTGAGATGCCTCAGGCATCCCCTGGTTCTCTCGCCAGCCCTCAGCGTGCCCAGAAGGGCAGTGGTTGGGGCTGCACTGCAGAACAAGCACTTGCTTGAGGTCTTTGTACACAATCATCACGTTATTGTTTCACTTTTGGGGGCAGAATGAGGCCTGTGATGTCCTGCAGATTCAGGGATCAATATTCTTAGCTGTTACTGATGGTCTTGGCTCTGCCCCAGTGGGAGGTACAGCTCCCACCTTTGCACTGTCACTGTCCCGTGCAGCCTCAGCCAGGTCGCTGGCATTTGCCATCTACTCCAGATTTCCCACACTGTGGCCTCAAGTCCTGTGCCCTGCATCCAGAGTACCTGGGATGTTCCCTTTTTCCCTTGTGAGCCACGGGAATACACATTTTCCCAGTGGTGCTGCAAGACTGTGAGAGGCAGGGTCCCACCTAACCCGCTGGAGGTAGCTGCCGGTGTGACACAGCAGTGTGACGGGGTCAAGGGCTGCTGTCTGTTTACTGCCGTTACGAACAGCAAATCAAGCGGGCGCTGCCAGCTGAGCAGACGGCGAGGCGCTGCGGGGCCGTGCTAGGGGACATGTCTTGCTGCGCCGTGGTGTTGTGGTCACCCCCTCATCACGTGGCCTCACACAGCAGCTGTGTCCCCCCCCTCCCCTCCCCACATCACCATTGCACGTGGAGGATCTTCAGCCTTGGCAGAGAAGATGCTCAAGCAGACTTGAGTTTTTTGGGGCAATCCAGTGAGCCACGGAACAGGTTCTGGGTGCAAACACCTGGGTGAAGCTCAACTGGTTACACCTCCTGCTTCTCATTTCACTTGCAGCTCCCCAGTGGAGGTGGCTATGTCTGAATTCACAAAGCTGAAGGACACATTTAAGCAAACCAAGCATGTGGCTCCGTTATATTTCTTTTCCTTTCTTCTCTAGCATTTTAATTCAGCCTCAGTTGTCTGTGTGCCTGACTTTTTAGATGCAGTAAAAATAAGCAGTTGCAGAAATCTAAGTAGATTGCATTGCCTCTTCACTGAAGCCAAAAATTTGCGTTCGCAAATAAAAACCTTCCTGTAAGAATAAAAATAGGAATTAGTTTTCGTTTTAATTCCCAGAGGTGCTCCCTTAGCTCTGAAATGTGTAAGGATGCGAACATGAGAACTGCCACACTTTTTCACAGGTGAATGCAGCATGCAAGAAAGCAAACAGTCGCTTACTTGGTCATCTTCTCCATCATACAGTGGTCACTACTTTCAGCAATGTTAAGACAGTGGGTCTGGAGTTTGCTGTGGGATTTTGGTGTTTGGGTTCCCACATCACCCTTGTTTTGAAAAGTATCTATCTTTAAAAAAAAAACAAACAAAACCAACACCCAGCTCTTGTGCTTAGGTGGAAATGGAGTAAATGTGTTCTCCACCAGTACGAGCCCCAGCATAAAAGCCAGAGCTTCCTAGACTTAAGCTTTGCTTCCTTGGGATGAGCTCTGTTCAGCCCAATAGCTCTGATCCTTCCAGGCAGGGCTGCTCTTCATGCAGACCATGGGCCTCTGCCCAGGGGTTTGACTGCTGCTTCCATGTGTGATACCTTGACCTCTGTGCCTTAGACCATCCTCACACAGTCAAAGTGCCCAGCTGCCAACCAGGCAGTGTGTCCCAGGCTTTGCTATCAAACTGGGAGGGAAAACTGAGCTCAGACTGCAGGAACTGAATGGATCTATCACTGGTGCTGTCAAGCTCTATTTTCTTTTTTTCTCTCTCTCTTTTTCTTTTTCCCTTCTTGGATGATAAAATCGAAAATTGGGCAGATTCAGCAGCCAGTGGCTGCAGCTACGATTTGGCTTTGAATAACAGAGTCTCAATATCCTCTCTTAAATTAGATGGCAGGATTCTTCTCGGTGTCTCTTGGGTGCAGTTATTTTAACAGCGAGGAGCCTGTCTTCATGAAGTGGGGCTGCATTTCTGCAGTCAGGGACGAGTGGCCATCACTGGTAGGACTGAAGCACCGTTCATCGCCCATGACAGGTGCCAGAGAAGACTCAAAACCAGGCAAGTCTGGAGAAGCTCGCTGCTGTGCCCACAAAGAGATCCACGTCCTAATTTCTTCCAATGGCTGTCTTAAAGCAAGTATTGATACCTTTACACTAAAAACCTCCAGGTGTTGTTTCCCCTTTTGATAAAAAGGGGTAATATTGTTCCTATTTGTTTCCCACTGTAAACTCTTCTTTCTCCTGTGAACGCAGTTCAGCTGCGCACGTGCCATGTGTGCCAGGCAGTCGGTTTGTGTCACTGATACCTTTTCCTATGTTCAGATCCAGAATCCATCACAAATGTAAACCCATCACAAATGTGATGGATTCACACCCCACCTCCCCCAAGTTCTGAGAGAGAGCATCCCCCTTCCAAGAGGGGCTGCCCTGAGAGCTGGGTCTTCCTAGAGTACAAACAAGGACCTATCCCACTCACCCACTTGGGAGTCGCAGGCTGTAATTAACACTCAGCCTAATCATTTTCGGTGGTCAGGCACCACAATTCTTTTTTCTCTTTTTTTAGGTTATGTGCAGACACAACAGGAAGCAAAGCCCGGGCTGTGAGACAGCAGTGGGCAGACAGTGGTGGGGTCAGGATTAGCTCCTTGGGGCCTCTAGGGTGCGTACTCACGTGCAAGCACATGTGCTCTCTCTTCACTTCCCTTGGCTGGAAAGACTCAATCTTCAGGTTTTAACCCTTTCCAGCATTTCATATTGGAAATCATGAGTGGAACTTTTGGCTCCTTGTGGCCCCAGGGTCCAGCCTGGAAAATGCCTGAAAGTGCCATCCTCCAGCCCAAAAGGAGTTGGGATTCCTCCTGCTGCATCTCAGCCAGACTCCCACTGATCTGGGCTTTCCAAACCTCTTCCTGTTTGGCACCTGAGCAAGTGGGCATCAAGATGTCCTGTATGTGAAACAACTCCTGTCCCTCTCTGCTGGTGTTCCCAGGGGACAATCACATCCCGGCTCAGCTTGTACGCACAACCCAGCCCTCGCACCCTCCCGTGGGGCAGCAAGTGCTGGGATCACCTGGTCACCTCGCAGCCCTTCTCAGCAGCTCTGGATCTGCCCTGGTCCCAGGAGAGCAGAGCTGTCAGTGCTGCAGGTGAAGGTCACCAATGCTATGGATAATAGTATTCATGCTATTTTTGCTGCTATGGCAAATACCTACCTCACTTCCTTTGCCTTTTTTGTGGCAGCTGATAGCCCAGAACTAATGCATCTGAGACCTCCTGCCACTTCCAGCAGCAAAGCAGCAGAAACTGCTGAATTCCAACATTGCAAAATTAAATTCTGTTGAATTTCCACTCCCCTGGTCCAGGACGAAGCTTTAGTTTCCCTGGCTGGTGTTTCAGTCTTTCTCTGCCATGGCAGCCTTTCTCAATGCTTTGTCCATCATCAGTATCCTTCTATTTTTATGTCAACTCATTCCCAAAGTATTGATCCCAAAGCCAATCTTAGAGCTCGAAATCTGCCTTCTGCCCAACATTTCCCATTTAAATGCCACCTGCTTTCCACTTGCTTGTGTCCCTTACAGTTCACCGTTTAAACTTCATCTTCTCTGCTTGAAGTACTTATTTCCTGTGGTATGTCATATCTCATGTATTATATATATCTGGGTGAAGATCTACCACATATGCTTGACCTACAGAAACGACTTATTTTATAGACAGATCAGGTTGCATGGGTATAAGCTGTGCTTAGTAAATGCCATGTTGATTTTATTCACCTATCCAGTTGCACCCACATCTTTTTTCTTTCCTTCAGAGCATTTTCTAAAGCCTTGGTAATGCTGATGTCAGCCTAGCAGGCTTGTCACTGCCTGAATCCTGTCTCCTAGCCAAACTCTTCAATTCAGGTGCTGGATTTGCTGTTGTGGTTGCAGAGAACCTCCCTCCATAATTAAGAGTCTCTGCAGCCAAAACAGCAAATTCTTTCACTGGTGCTTCCAGAAGTCTGGGATGAGCATGATCCAGTCTCTCCCTCAGCTCACACATGTCTGGCTGTCTTCACAATCAACTAGTACACCTAAATATTCACAGCTTTAAAATCTATTCCCTTTGCCAAAGAGAGCTGGCAGGTCATGGAAACCCCAGATCCTGCCGCGGTATCAATGTCACACCGCTGCAAGAGAATAACTTTGGTTTTGATGGGACAGTGCTAAAACATAGACTGTAGGGGGAAAGGAGGGAGGGAGCGCGTTGCCTTTTTAAGCTCTGAAGGAAAGACTGAAAGCACTTGTAGCACAGGAGACTCCAAAATATGCCTGAGCTCCCTTTCAGGCTCATCTCATTCAGTGATTTCTGGTTAATGTTACTGCCTTAGCATGGGGGTTTTGGTCCCTTGCTCTGCATCACTCCTATTCCCTTGCCTCATCCTTTGAAGATGCAAAGCACAAATGTGATATTGCCTTCTGCCTGTCTCAGTGAAAAACATTTTGGATTTGGATCACGGACATACACTGGCTTGATACTTATTATCCAAATGGTGATCCAGTGGTTGCCAAGGGTTGATGTTTTCTCCCCATTAGAAACTCAATATACCTTGGCTAAGTGACATCCCTGCTTTCGGATGCAATTGTGGCGATGCTAAATTTCCGAGGATTACCATTGCATGTGGTGGAATCTGGGAACCTCAGTAACAAGCTATAAAGTCAGGAGGAAAGCCAGGATATGAAGATCTTGGCAGCTCCCCCATGATGGAAGATCCTGCTGTACTCAGGGCCATAGTGCCAAAATGCAGCACGAACCATTAATTTACTCTGATGATACTCCCTCCTCAACACTGTCATATATTTCAGTATTCCTTGGACTTCCTAAACTTCTTGGAGTCCCAGAAGCATCCCAGGGATGGGTAAGCCAATGGTACAGGGGATGGGGTGATTGACTCGCTCTCAGCATGAACTAGTGGAAGAAGAGGGATGTGTAAATGCCATTGTCCATCTGTCCCCTTCCTCCCTCCTCCTCCTTGCAGTCCAGGCTGTATCCCAGATCTGATGGAAGAAACAGGCATCGATCAAGAATTGAGCCTTTCTATCATTCCCCGGCTCCCCCTCCATGTTTGGTTTCCTCTCCAGCTGTGCAGTTCAGCCAGCTGTGGAGCCCCTTGAGCTCAGCCTTCCTAAGGTGGGCCATTGCTTGCTTGGAGTAGGTGGTGAAGGCAAGGACAGGACAGGGAGAGACCCCAGGATGGGAGCACACTGTGGGATTGCATGGTGGTTGGGGTGGGCATGGTGGTTGGGGTGGACCAGCCGGGGAAGAGGGGGTTTGTGTTTGAATGAGGGCTGAGCTGTGTTTGTAGAGCTGCACGATGAGGACCCCGGGGTCTGGCGATGGGGGGAGGACTGGGAGGGGAGCGCATCAGCAGAGATGTTGCAGGCACTGGGGCTGATGGATGGCGAACAGGGGATGGCTACAGCTTAGGGTGGGGAGGGAAAGCTGTGTTAGGTAGCAAAGCCTGGTCTGAGGGGGGGTGGACTCTGCTAAATCACTATCTACAGCCTCCCGCTGGCTGAGGCAGGACGCAGCAGCCCTGGTGTGCCTTCCATTGCGATGGCCGATGTTGCTCTGCCAGGCAATCCCAGGTGCTTTGGGGATGCTTTGGGCACGGGCCACCAGGACTTGTCTCCATTCAAGCCGGCTGCAGGCATTTGCAGCTGCTCTGACCCCAGCCCTGCAAAGGACGGGTGCTTTGGTCCCATGGGGCACAGGGATGAGCTGCTGCCCTCCGCATGCACCGGTGCCAGCATGGTGCTGTGCTGAGCTGCACACAGTTGCAGCCACTGCATCTCCCCCTCTGCTGCAGGGTTTCACACTGTCTTCAAAAGTCATCCTCATGGCCCAGCCAGGCGCCCGTTTGCTTTTCTCCCTGGGACGCTGCATGTAGCGCAAGCAGACGGTTTTGGAGGGGGGAGACTTCCTGCAGTTGGAGTCTTGTAACATTGGCCAGACGTTTGCTCTGAAGGGTTTGGCGAGTGCCCCAGGCAGGGGATGGTGTCATCACTTTGGAGAGCAAAAGCTGTCAAGATGCAGTGAGTGCAGAGCACTGGCGTCTTCCCCCTGCCAGCTCAGCGCTCCCGGGCTCCTCCAGCTGCACGGGAGCAGCCTGGCAGCTTTCTTCCTTTTTTTTTTCTTACTCTTCAGCCTTTTTTTCTGGAACTCTGTACAGCATGAGCAGAGCCGGGATCCTAGGGGGTTTGCTGCTATCCGGAGAAGATGGCTTGTTCTCTGCCAGATCTCGTGTTGAGGAAAGGCTGGAAGAAACCCGTTTTGCAACGTTTCTGCTGGGGCTGTTGGCAAGAGTGATGCGAGGTGCAGCAGGCCCTGGCCAGGCTTGTTCCCCTGCCTCAACAGCACCAGAAGGTGCAGTCCAGAGCGGTCAGAGCACACATGTGACCTGGCCAACCTCTGCTCACTCTCCGCTTTACTGCAGATTTGTTTTTTGTTCACCCTAAAGAGCCTTCTGCTGAGTCAGCCTGCTGCTCCCAGCCATGACCTGACCCTGCACTGAGCGCTGAAACCTTTCCTTGGGAATGCATTTCCAAGCGCTCCTGCGCAGTGCCGGCATGAGCAATTTGCATTTCTAGCAGCTTCGTGTCAGCCTGAACCACCTGGGGTTTGCTTATGTCCCTCATAAGAAAGGTTCTGGTTGATGCATATGTTAATCTCGAAAACAAACGCCTCCACATTGCTTTTACTAAATATAGGACAAGTGTCTGCTGCGGTGCAGGGCGCTCGCAGACAGCCCACAGCGAGGTCATAGTCTTAAATCAAACAGGAGTTTATCATCCCCGGACAGGAAAGGGACTGGAGTTTAATGCTCTCTGCTTGCAGATTCAGGCTGCGGTGAGTCGAGTTTTCAAGGTTGATCTAATTCCCTGTCATTTGCAGAGGGCTGAGCCTGGAAATGTGAAACTGGGCTCCTCTGGGACGAGCATCTCAGCCCAGCGTTGTGTGCGTTGGACCTTCCGCTTATCTCTCGTTAGCACAGATGCCGTTTCACCCTCCTGTGGGGTAACTGATACAGGGGATTGAGGAAGAAACCATACGTTCTTGTTGAGTCACATCTCGATCAATCCAGTGCTGCAGGAAGTGTCATTTCCCACGAACGCGCAAGCGTACATGCGCTGCTGATGAAATTGTGTGAGGTCAGGCAGTCATTTCCCCCTAATTACAGCTCCAGCAATGAATAATGTTTATCTTAGACCCTGGTGACTTTGTGCTTTGGAGCAGTTTTCATTTAAATGAAATAAAAGCACATGGAAAAGAAGATGGGATTTGGATTTTTCCTTCTGGTTATTTTAGTTAAAAAAATGCTATCTGGGGCTTGTATAACACATTTGATTTTATTTGGTAGTGGTCGGTGAACGAAAAGATCCAGAGCCCCAAACTGTCGTGGAAAAAGCCTCTGTGTTAGAAACCTTCATGTTGCCGGAAATGGTTTGTGAGATATGCTTTTCCCTGCACCACATACACCCCTCTGAGATTTTAGAAGGTCTCTGTAGGAACAGAAACTTGGAGGACTGGATCTCCCAAACAATGTGTCCTATCATCCCCTTGAGAAAAAACATCATCTTCCATTTTAAAACTCACGGTGTGATTTCTTCTATGGAAGCCAACTCCAGGGCTGCACAATCCCCATGGTTACTTCTTCTCATATGAGAACTGTTGTGGCATCCCGTGCCAATGGAGAGGGTCGAATACAAGAAGCAGAGGCTGGGTGAGAGGTGGGACAGCTGCTTGGAGGTGTTGCTGCAAGGGACAGCCTGTGCCCTGTCGTGGCTGGCTCCATGCATTAGTTTTGGGATATCCAGGCCACGTGGTTCTTCCCATGCTGTGCTGGAAACAGGTCCCTGGGGCTAAGGTACGGCAGTTGAAGTAGATGCTTCATATCCTGGAAGGTGGTTGCATGTCTACATAATTTAGGAGCATGAAAACTTGAGCACCTGTCACCGACGGGGTGTCCAGCACCGCATTCGTGGCTGGCCAGATCCAACCTTGGGTTTGGTGCTGCTGCAAACAGATCTCCGAAATCAAACCAGCTGATCTGCATGGCAGGGAAGGGGTGAGGACTGCCTGGTGGAGCACTGTCTCAGCTTCAAAAGCTCGAGGAGATGTTGCTGGTTTAGAAGGGAAGTGAAAAAAAAAAAAAGCAAGTAAGAACTTAAAATGACTTATCAGCCAGACGAAGCATCTGACCAATTTGTCTGTTAATGATTGTATCTCTGAGCCTGGAAATGCAAACTCGGAGCCTGTGGGGGCTCAGCACAGAGCTGCTGGTGTTGGATCTGGCCCTTATCTCTTCCGAGCACAGATGCCATCTCACCCCTCACGGGGCCACAACAATGCTGGTCAGGGTCCGGTCACCTCCTGGGTCATTCCCTCGCCAATGCAGCCTGCACGCAGTGGCATTTCCCAAATGCACATGGATCAAACTGTTCCCAGTTGCTCTTGAAATTGTAACAAGAAATCGTAACAATTGTCTTTTATGGTCTTTTATTTGTTTAAAGGTTAGGTCTGGACCTTTTCAACCCTAATGGCAGGTTTTGTTATAAAATAAGGGGGCTCTTCTCCCAGAGCCAAACAGATTTGTCTCTTCTTGGGGGACATTGCCTCATCCCAACTTGGGCATCTCCAGAGAGGGTGAGGGAAGCAGCCCTCGCAACCCCTGTGATTTTTCTCGCTCCTTTTCCAGCCGCAGAAGATGGGGTGATGAGATCCACCTGGCAGGGGAAAGCCGGTCGCAGCCCACTCCAGGCCCTGTACGACAGTGACCAGGTAAAGGGACAGGGAGAGGGAGGTGGGGAGGTGAAGAGGGAGTGGGACGCTGGGGACTGACCCCTTCTTCCACCTCGCTGGCATGCAGGGCACTGTGCTGTCTCCAACCACTTCCGAGGTCCCCATGCCTGAACCTCTGGCCATGTCCAAAAGAAAAGACCACACCACTTTGAGGACTAATTGTTGATAAAAAAATGCTTATGGCCCTTGCTAGGACTTGTGCAAATGGTTTCATTACCAGTGGGCTGAGCCATAGCTGGGCAAACCTGGGAGGTTTCACCATCTGGGGATTTCAAAGCCAATTCTGGGCCATCATAGCAGGGCAAGAGCATCATTGCTGCACTTCCTGAGCTAATAATTGATAGATGCTTCCATGTTGGGTGCTATATACAAACGCAGACGTATATATATGCATGTGTATATATATATATATATATACACACACACATATATAAAGCTGGACCCAATCATGAGTGGTTTATAATTCTGGGGCATCTCAGTCCTCTCCATCACCCTGAGCTATGCCGGCTACACCTGCTGAGAAAGGGGCAGCCAGGCACAGTCTGGGCAGGCAAATGCTCCCCTCCTGGTGGGCTCAGCAGGTCCCTCCCCACACAAGGGTCTGCTGCAGGACAAGCCATGGGCGCTGCTTGAGGCAGGGAGCACGTGCCCTCGCCAGCCGCCCGTGCATGCAGCTCCACCAGCATCAGTGACACAGCATCAGGGAAGGTGTCCCACTTTAGCAGCTCAGTGGGAGCTTGGGGGTTTCTGGTTGAAGCTGCAAAAGGTGTATTTGTTTCCTTCTACTGCGTTTCTCCCCTGGGCGGGCAGTTTTCCCCCCATGCAGCCAGACTTGTCTTTGCAGAGGGATCCTTGCCCACAACTTCCCTGCAGGAAGTCCTGCAGGAAACCAGCCTCCAACCAGTGCAACGGTCTGGGCCGTGCCCCAGCCACCAAATGTGCCCCGCATCTCCCCGCATCCACAGGGCAGTCATCTTCTGCAGCCCCCAAGAAGCAGAGGGCAACGCTGGTGGTCCCTGCAGCTGGCTGCCATCCCCGCTGCCTCCCCACTGCCCATCAGCAGCACCCACTGCAGATGGGGCCGGGTCTCCTTTCCATACACGACACTTTGTGTTACTGTCTAGGTTGATTATTTAATGTCTATAAGCAGCCAAATTACATTTGCTCTGGGGAAGAATGGCAGATACGAACTTCCTTGGCCACGATGCCGGCACACCCTAATGTGCTGGAATGTCATGGTGTTATTTCCTTAAAAGTGATACTTAATTTCTCTGGCTTTTAAAGAAAAGGAAATGAAGGAGCAATTTTGCTCTGAAATAACTGAACGACATGCACTTATTCCAGTGGGCGGCTGTTGAAAAGTAGTCACATTTATTTGTTGCCATGCCTGCAGACAGTGTGTCTGTCTGTCTCTCTGCTCCAATAGTTTTGAATTATGCAAGTACAGGGAAAAACACCTGAAAAAAAAATCACATTATTAAAATGCCTCTTTTTTCTTTTTTTAAGCACTTGCAAAAAGGGTTTCCAATTTTAAAAGGTGATGGGGAGCCTCCAAACAAAAGACTGCTGAAAGGTTTGACTGTGTCACAAGGAGGTGTACCATAAGAATACCTCTTCAGCTATGATTGTCACCCCCTTAGGTGCTATATCTTATTCATATCCAAGTAACTAACAATGTCAAAGCCATCTCTTGGTGGCAGTTAGAGTCTGTTGACCTGCATTTCCTCCATCTGAGCATTTTCCCGTACCATCTCCCTCTTGGAAGGAGCAGGGATGGGATGCTTTCACCTGTCCCTGTTTCAGGTTCCTGGAGAAAGCGGTCACTAAGGTGACCCGGACAAGGTTATTTCTTTAGTGGAAATGAGATCCAAAAGGGTCTGAATGTGGTTCATCCCTTGCAGGAGGAGCTTTTTGCCCAGATGTTAGTGCCCCTCTGAAGGTGATGGGTCTGCTGGATCATCCAGGGATGGGCAGTTTGTCTCAGGATCCCAGCTCCTGGCAGGAGCTTTACAAAGCTCCATCTCCACAACACTGCCTCTCCCAGGCTCTAGTGCTTCCCCAAACCCCTTATGGTCCACCAGGGAGAGGTGAGGTTGCACCTGAACCTTGGCAAAGGGTGTCCTTTGGCATGCATAAGCAATGACAGCTGTCAGCAGCAAGGATGTAGGGATCAAGGAGGTGGCCTGCCTTTGCCCATCATCTTGATGTTGCTACATCTCTGTAGGCTGCAGAGGCATTTGCTGTGTCACCCTGTGATGCCAGCGGGACTCTCTTTACAACCCCAAAGTGGAAGCCGCCATCGTCTTGCGACAGGGGGATCATTGCATTGCATTACAGCAACAGCTCCACAGCATCAGAGCTGCAAACAGGTGGTGAAGCCGTTAGCGGTCATGGTCTGGACAAGGCTGTTGGAGGTTCCCAGCAATGACCTCGGGGCTGAACATGAAACCTCCCAACCCTCGTGAGCAAAACCAGGAGGGAGTGGGCAGGAGGAGGAGGGGACCTTCCCCTTCTGAGTTCCTGGAAATAATTTCCTTCCCCAGATGTTTTATGACATTTTGGGATTTCTGATTAAAACCATGACAGGAAAGGTCATGTACCCAAATCTGGAGGGGGAGTTTCAGCTGGGGCCGGGGTTGGGGGGCTCTGGACTCCTGGGAAGCCAATGCAGCGGCTGCCAGGCCTTAATGCAAAGATCAGAAGGGATAAAGAAAAAGGACCATATATGGACTTCTTGTCCCTGTGGACAAAGGAGACTATGACCAGAGCTGTGGCATCGGACTGGCCTGTATGGAAAAAGTCCCCCAGCAGAAGAAACCCAAAGCCCTCAGGAAAAGCCCCACCACCACCTCCAGCAGCACCTTGCTCTTCTCCGTCATGCCATGCCACCCCACTTCACCTCCAGCTCCCCGGCTGCTCCCCAGGGTTCGACTGTCAGCGTTAAAGACTATTTTCCTGCACACGTCTCCCTTTGCCTTTCCTTGGCAGCGCACCCACGCCGTTTCCATCATGCATGCCCACACTTGTGTGCCACGTTTCTGCCTCTTGGCTGCGGTGTTCGCAGTGAGCCTGCGGGTGTAGGCATCAGCGCGATGCAGCAATGTCCCATCGCAGCCGGGAGCTGTGCAGCGCCAGCTGTTTGACCCTGGAGGGATCAGGCCATGTATGGCCCCCCGGACTGGTGTAAGGGAGAGCTTTAGCCCAATGTGTGGGGGGGTGTTGTAACAAATGTTCAGTTGTTGACCTCTCTGCACCACCTGTTCTTCCCTTGTCTTCTCATCTGCCTCTTCATGACATTTTATTCTGTCTTTTTCCCCTACCAGGTCCAAGGATTAAATGCACCAAAGCAAGTGTGTTCAAAGTCAACAATGTCCCCAGAAATCTCACATGGGTGACTGCCAAACCCTGGAAAGGGGAGGGGATGGGGACAGTTGTGAGCCAAGTGTTGTGTAGGCCATGATCAGCTTGGGCAAGCCAGTGACCATATCTTTTTCTTTTCTCTCCCCAGTTTGAGCAGTCATCGCTCCAGGCAATTCACCAGCAGAGACGGGAGCTGTTGAGCAACATCTGCAACCGTTACACCCGCAAGCGGCGTCTCCTGCGGCCGGATGACTTGCGGCACTTGGTGGTGGACGACACGCATGGGCTGCTCTACTGCTACGTGCCCAAAGTGGCCTGTACTAACTGGAAGCGGGTGATGATGGTCCTGACAGGGCAAGGCAAGTACCGGGACCCACTGGAAATCCCTGCCAATGAGGCCCACGTGTCATCCAACCTGCGCACCCTCTCCGAGTACAGCATCCCTGAGATCAACCACCGCCTGCGCAGCTACCTCAAGTTCATCTTTGTGCGGGAGCCCTTTGAGCGCCTGGTCTCGGCATACCGCAACAAGTTTACCCGCAGCTACAACACAGCCTTCCACAAGCGCTATGGGACCAAGATTATCCGGCGGCACCGGCAGGAGCCCAGCGACAAGGCCCTGGAGCGCGGGGATGACGTGCGCTTCGAGGAGTTTGTCTACTACCTGCTGGATCCACGGACGCAACGGGAGGAGCCCTTCAACGAGCACTGGGAGCGGGTGCACTCACTCTGCCATCCCTGCATCGTCCACTACGATGTGGTGGGCAAGTATGAGACCTTGGCTGAAGACGCCAACTACATCCTCCAGCTGGTTGGGGCCGACACGAACATCAAGTTCCCATCTTCATCAAAGACCACCAGGACAACAGATGACATGACAGCCCAGTTCTTCCAGGACATTAGCCCCTTCTACCAAAGGAGACTCTTTAATTTATACAAAATGGACTACTTGCTCTTTAATTACTCCATCCCCTCGTACCTCCGCATCCGATGAGACAGGGGGCTGGGGGGAGAGGCGAAGGAGAGCTGGGTAACTCTCGCTTTGCCACAATTCCTCTCCTCCCACCCTGTGCTCATGTCTTAGTTGATGTCTCCCCTGTGTCTGCTCCACATTCTGTTGCCTTGTTCATGCATGGTCTGGAGGGAGGACACCTCTGAAACCACTGGGGCTGGAGCTTTTCCTTCCCTTTCCTTCACACTCTTCAACATCTACAAGGGATGGTGGTGGGACCGGACACTGCTGGGTAGCAGGGCTTGCCTTGCTGGGGACTTTCTTTTAACTAAGAGACTCCTCTGTAGATCCAAGTCTTGGGAAGGCTCCTTTTTCGGGCAGGATCCCTTCAGGTCTTTCTCCTTATTGGGCTGTTTGGGGGCAGACATGGCATCTCGGGGAGGCAGGGTGGAGGATGTCAGAGACTTGCATAGAACCAGAAATAAAGCAATAATTTAATGTAAGTTTTTTCTTTCATTTAAAATTGCTCCCACCTTTTCTTTTTGCCTTGTTTTCCTCCCCCCTCCTCCAGCTTCCCACGCCATCCCCCATTGCTGGAGAAGGCAGTGGTGTGTTACTGTGACCACACATTTCTCCCTGACAAAGTCTGGAGGCCTTTTTTGTTCCTCTCCTTCCACGTGTTCTTGGTTGGGATGCAAAATACTCCAAAGAGAGAGAGAAGAACGGCTTTGCAGCAGGTATGGGCCGACAGAGACACAGCGTTTTCTCCTGAGCTACAACAGCAGAGCAGTCAGTGCCCGTGTGTGTGCATCTCTGGATTTCTGGTCAAATCTAGTTAATGCAGGCCTCATGCTGCCTGTTTTTTAAGAGCAGGTGATAACTGTTTTGCAAAGCCATATGTACAGCACGGGTGCAGGTGTCTGCTTAGATGAAATCATGTCCTCCACAGTGTCCTGCCCACAGCCTCGCTGGGCTGGCAGGACCCAGCTGGCAGCACCAGCTTCCCCACCGGCTTCTGGTCCCCTGCCACCATGTGCTGCTCCCATGCACAGCTGGTGCCTCCCACATGGGGTGGCCACATTGCACCCGGGGATGGAGAAAGGTGCTGGGGCAGGTTTGAGTTATAAAATGCTTCGGGAAGCACTGTGCTGGGACATGGGAGATCGCTGTGGTAATGAAAAGGTGATGGGGGACTGGGAAGGCCAGAGAAGAAAGTGTGTGTGTGCGGGCATCTGTGTGTGTATGAGAAAAAATTGAGAATAAAAATGAGGACAGAGACACCTAGAGGAAAATTCCCCTCTGCCTGGCTGGCTTTGGACGATTCATTCCCTGAAGAAGAAATGGGAAGGAGGGGACAAAACACAAAAAAAATACGACAAGCCCGGTCCTAGGATTTTAAATTAAAAACAGTCCAAGGAGCTGTATTTCTTTAAAACCATATTTCAGTCTTTCCTCTTTTCTGTTCAGCTTTGGCTCAGTGGCTGCCTTTGTAAATAAACACGCCGGTAATAGATGCTGTAGAGTGTGTCTGCTGGCTCGGCTGTGAACACTTGACTTATTAGTGCAATACAATGGGAGGTATTTATAAAACCCCAGTGCTCTAAGGCTCTTTTAAAAAATAATGTTTTCATCTAACATTGGTGGTTAGATACCTCTGATCTGCACCTATATGCTGACACTCCCCTCCTTGGTTGCTCCGTTTGGAGATTGAGTTTAGCAAAACAATGAAAAAGAAACGTAAATAAAATCACTGGTGATCCTGGCAGCCTGACTGATTCTCCCAATCTGGACTGGAGATCTCATGGAAATGGCCTTTCTTCTGCTATCTTAGTATCTCCCCATCTAGCTGAAACTCAAAGCACAAAATCAGATTATATGATGCAACAAATTTCATCTGCAGCGTTCAGGCTTGGAGCGCATTCCTCCTGTTTTCTCAGGAGTCTTGCATTCCCCGCTTAGCACTGCCTCTGCTTGGAAAAAATCATTGTTCAAGTCACCACAAGCTCTTTTCATCGCTTTTGGTCATGAATTGTAATTTGGGGTCAGAGTCACAAAGGGATGGATTTTTTTTTTTTTTTTCTTTTCCTAAATACTGTTGCCTGCAGGTAGCTCTTAAAAGCTGGTGGTACAGTGATTGGCAAGGACAGCCACACAGACTCTCTCTCCTGTTCTGCTGTCTGTGAGTGTTTAGGCAATATCTGGCTGTCTGGGAGCCCCTTTGGGCTTTCTTTGGAGTGAAAGGAGGGAGCGGCACGCTCTGGGCTTTCTCTTTTAGCCAGCTGGTTTCTAACCTTTCCTGCAGTGGTGGCGATTTGGAGACAGTCCCGGTTGTCATGGCTATTTGATCGGCAGCCTGTCCCCCAGCATCCCCATCGGAGCTGGCCCACCGCCCCAGACAACAACAAAGCCGCATGAGCATGGAGTGAATGCAGCCCTCCAGCCTCAGCCCTGGTCTGCTAAGGGCTATACCCTGCTGAGATTTGGTCTGTAACAGGGCATCTTTTAGGGCACGTAGGACCTTTGGAAATACCCACCTTTGGGCTTAAAAAAAAAACCAAAACAAAACAAAAAAAAACCAAACAACCAACAGCCACAATCCAGCCTTTTAGGTCATACTCTTGGCTTTCCCCCTACCTAAACACCGCTTTCCAAAGCAAAACCTGCCCGTGCAAACAGAAAATACACTTTGTATTTCTGAAGCAACCGCCTTCAGCCCGAGCTGGAGCTTTCCAACCTGGAAACGCTTTGCCTGTGGCGAGGCCGAGCAGCAGCAGCCGGTGGCGGTGGCGGTGGCGGGCGGCTGCGGGGCGGCTGCGGGGCGGCGGTGTCCCCGGCGCTGGGCAGCCCCGGCCCTCCCGGCTGCAGCGGCCCGACCGCTCCCCGGCTCGCACCGAAAAACGCTTCAGGACTGCGGCGAAACGGAGTTAGGAGGACACCGTGTGACTGGTGATCCCAACTACAAGCATTTTCATTTCCTTCGGGTGCTGGGAACCATTTCTCTGAGGGGCTCCTAGTTGTTTGGGGTTCTTTTTAACTGTTTCACTGCATCCCTTTTTCTTGCCAGATGAGAAAAATATGGAGGTTATCTAGGCCACCTCTAAAGTGTACTTGCATTTGGTTTTCTCCTCTACTTGGGACTGGGAATGTGGTGACACCTGATGTGCAACAAGAAGATGCCCGGGGGCTGCCGCCCAGGAGGACAGAGCAGGGTGTCATTCCCTCAGCCCTGCCCGAGCACCCTGCTGTGAGCAGGGAGTGTTCCCAGGAGGAAGATGGTGGTCCGGTGATGAAGGGGATGAATGCACCACCGGGACCCCAAACAGGACCAAAACACAACCCTGCTTCTTAGTGGCAATGGGGCTTTGGTGCAGCTGCCCTGCGGGGCCACATACTGTGTACTGCGCTGCGTTTTGGCCAAGGTTTGACGACGAGCAGAGGTCAAGACTCTTCTCGAGCAGCCCTGTGACCAATGAGGTGAAGACGGGACAAACCATCCCACCAGGAATGAGCTCAGCTGCTGTCACCTGGAGAAAGAGCAAAGGGATAACCCCAAGGGCAGCAGGGGCATTTCTCCCTGTGCATGGACTTCTTTTGGAGTCTTTAAATACAAGCCTTACACTGCCAAAAAAAACCCCCAACTTGGTATTTCTGCAGGGAAATGAATGTTCTCTGCTCAGGGACAAGTGTGGCCATTAGCCCCATGGCCCCATCCTGAGCTCCTGCAACCAGGGAGTGCTGGGAGCAGCTGGGCTGGGGGACAAGGCAGCTGCCAAAGCAGCACTGAGGCGTCCCTGCTGCGCTAGGTGCACTGACCCTGCCAAAAGGAGCAGAGGCAGGGCTGCAATTAGAGTGTGGCTGCAATCAGACACCTACCCCATAACCAAGCAGCTCATCTGCTGGGGTGCGTGGGACCTGCTGGCCAGGCAACACTGTTTTCTGCCCAGGCTGGAGTCCTCAGTGGCACTTTGGCAGCGATGGGTTGGGGCAGAAGAACCAGGGTGGCCAAGGGAGAGCTGCCACAGCCAATACTGCCAAGGTCACGCCGGCTCGGCAACAGGAGCCGAAAGACAAACGGAAAAATCCAAGTTAGACGTGACGATTGCGCACAGCGCAGCCTCAGGCAAGGAATAACCTTGCAAACTTTATTTAAACCCTCCCTTCTCCAACTCCCCCATCAAGTGCCTATTAAATAATTAAAGAAACAAAACATGGCTGTTGCCATATGAAGTAGCGTTCAGACTTCTGAGTCGCACAGCACTTGTGTCACGCAGCCAACACAGGGTGAGTGCACCACAGGCGCGCTCAGCAAGGGGCTCGGGGGCAAGTGCCTACCCTGGCAGGTTGGCCCTGCGGTTTGGTGCGAGGCTCGGGAGCTGCTGGGGAGCTGCCAGTGCACCGGAGATGCAAAAGCAAGTAAGACCAACCTCACTTTGGTATGTCCTTGTGTGCACACGTATACAATGTAAATAATTATTCTGTTATAATGTCTGATAGAATTATTGCAAATAATTGAAATATTTATAGGTGGTAATACATGCATTATATGTAATATGTATATGCGTATGAAGTATATATTACAAGAATAATTAAACAGCATTTATGATTACACTTACATATTATATGTTGAGTGATTATATTTGTTTATGATTGTAATACTTAATAGCCATTTGGTTTATGTATGTCTACATATGCGTGTGTGTACAACATCATATTTATTGTATAAACACACACATACCCCTTCCTGCAATGCTGAGGGTTGCCACAGTCCAACGTGGCTTTGCAGCTAATGGCGAGCCAGCCCCTTCGTCCAAGCGCCGCTAACAGCTCTGCTTGCTCCAGCCTTCGGAGCGTGGCGGGCACATTGCCTGTGCTGTGGGTATTTCATGCCACTGGCCCCATCCCTGGTGGCCCACGTGAAGCTGTTGAGTTTCTCCTCCGAGTGGAACAAAACAGAGCTTCAGTAATAGGGAGGTTTCCTTCCAGAGCTTGCTGTGCACCACAGATTGGGTTTTTTACCAGCTGGAGGATTAAATAGACTTCCATCGAAGGGGGAAAAAAGAAAATTGTTTTCAAGTATGCCTTGGAAGCAGTGTCGCACTTGAAGGAGGCTTTTCAGCCTTGCTTGTGTTTGCTGGCTGGCACTTCACTTGTCCTTGGTAAAGATGTTGCATCTTGCACAAACTAGAGTTTCTGGAAAAATACTGTATTAGGATGGAGGCAGTGAATAGAAGNTCCCTGAAAAAAATCCCTGCTCCCATCTCTCTCTACGGCTGGTGACAGCCCCTTCTTTGCTTGCAAAGAGAAATCCTTCTGCAATCAGGAAGGAGGGAGCCCCTGACTGACCTTCCTCCCCGATGTGGCTAGGATCCCCCAGAGGTCCCAGCTGCCACCCCAACACCCAGCATCCCAACACACCGGCCTTGCAGTGGTGTAGGGCAGGCAACCACCCCGTCCCAAACTCCCATGCCCTTCCTCGGCCCCGATCCCACAGCACTGACATGAATCTGAGATTTAGTTTATTCAGGGACAAGTAGTGGCTGATCTCAGGACTGAGTCTAAACCTTGCTGCTAATGCAGTGTGAAGGAAAAATAAGGGAGATTTAAAAAAAATAAATTTTGCATTTTTTTCACTGCCTCCTACTACAGCCTGGATCAGCTGGCTGATGGCTGCGCAGGGCTTGGAAGATCCAGCCTAAAGCAGGTTTTTTGTTTTTTTGGTTTTTTTTTATTTCTGCTTTATTCAAACCCAGCCAGTCTCATCCTTCTTCTGACACTCTACATTTGCTTTGTTTCACCCTAGAGATTAAAACAAGGTAAGCCCTCAACTGGGATCTTGTAGCATTTGATGGGTTTCTCAGTGCAGGTCAAGCGCTGAGCCCTAACGGGCAGGTCAGAAGCCAAGGACTGAAGAGCAGCAAGAAAGGAGCTCTCTTCTCCCACCTCCTCCTTTTTAAGGAAGTTGCATGTTTGGCAGCCGTGAGGAATAAATACAAATAAAAGTTACTGTCAGCTCAAACAGAGGAGCTGGTGACTGTGGCGAGGTGGCTACAACCCAGTGAAAAGCTGGGCACAGTAATGACACAGACACAGCAGCAGTGAAGCCAGGCTCACTGCTGGCAGGGACTTTCCTGCTGGGTTAGATTAAAGACAGAAATCACTACGAAACATCCATGCCCTGTTGGGCTCTGTTACCCACACAGGTTTGCTCTGAAGCCATGTGAATTTTGGGAAGGAAAAGGGAGGAAAGCAACCCCCTCCCCAAATCTCCTCCCCAACAAAATCACTCGAATACAACACCACGGGGAGCATAAAACCAGGCAGGGCCTGCTGTGATGTACTGAGAGCTCTTCAAAGCTGAGGATCCTGCAGGCATTTAAGCACCAGATCTCTGCTTTTAAGGGAGGGAGGGGGGACAACTCAGTGGCTTCTCGCCCTGCTGGGACGGGGGCTGCGCTCAGTGCCACCAAGGCAGCCAGTGCCAGGGGGAGGGAGCAGTGCTGCCTGCTCACTGGAAGGGCCACGAGTGCTTTCTTGGAGGAGCAGGTTCAGATGGAGGTACAGGAACGCTGATCCAAGCCGTGCTCCAGGGTTACATACAACCTTTGTTAGCAGAGGCCCTTTCTCATTTGCACAAGGAAAGAAAGAAAAGGAGGAAAGAAAAAGAGTAAACAGGCTGAACAGCCAAATAACTAGCCTTTCACTGCCCTTAAAAAAAATAAAAGGAAAAAAAAAATCCCCTTTTATTGAAACCATTTCCTTTGGTTATATAATTTCTCTTGAGGCTGGAAGCAATTTCCAGTCTTAAGTGCATTCCCTGCACTAAGTGCACAGGCACGAGGCTGATGCTTGGCTGCCCACCAAGGGGTACCCCAGAGAACAGCACGTCTCACTGTGCCCTTTTAATCTCACCACATCGACTCACAGCCCCAACACCTCCTGTGAGGGGGGAACCCCCAAGCCCAGCGAGGGCAAAGCGCAGCATGGGTCACCCCAGCCCAGCTGGGTCCCACAAGTAGGACACACATGGCATCCATTACATGTTCCCATCCGTGTCCTCTGTCAACAGCGACAACCAGAACAAGCCGAGCTCTGCCCAGAAATCCCCTGATGAAGGGACACACCAGTGCAAGAGCTTTGTGGCAGTCGTGTGGCAGAGGAGCAGCTGTGTGTTGGGCACTGGGAACTGATGCTGGAGGAGAATGACTGAGGTCCCTTGCAGACAATACTAGCCATGGGCTCCAGTCTGGGGCTTTTGGGGGACTGGAGGGAGCAAGGCCAAAGCTGTGCTATTAAGAGAAAGAATTTCACGTGTCTGCAACCCTGCACAGAGCTGGGGTGTCCTCAGCAGCTTGGCCTTAGGGCCAGCCTTGCCTGATTCACACCAGCAGCAAAAGCACCAAGGCCAGGAGAGGACCTCTCCAAGGCAGCAGGGATGTGCAGTAAGGTGGGGAGAAGGGAAGCTGGTGTTGAGGCAGAAGTTATTTGCCGGAAGCCAGTGCCAAATCAGAGCTAATAAGGGTTTACAAAATAAAATGCTAATCTCAAGTTATTAAAATATATATGCACTATCTTCTAATGCAACCCCCTCAAACTGGGACCAGCAATCAGATGCTTGCTTTGCTTTCCCTCAGCTGCTGCTGCTGCAATTATCACACGTGCGTGCTCGGGGCCGACGGCAGCGCCACCGAGCAGTGCTGGCAGCACACAGGCTGCAGCGAGAGATAAAGCAGCGAGGCCCAAGACAGGGGGAGTGTGTGCCTTGAATGCTGAAATCTCCCCCACCGTGAAGCTGGTGTGCACATACTCTCCAGCTCAGCCAGTGTGGGGTAATTTATCCTTCATAACAACAAAAGGAAGAGGATGCTTGGACAGCGGGGAGACGCCAGCTTATTTTTTTTCAGGGCGTGCTTTTCCCCACACTTGGTGGCCCAGAGCTGAACAGCTTTTGCTGTTAGGGACCTTCAGCCACGTGTCGATCCTGCGCAGGGGCCTCAGCTTTGCAGCAACTCTGGGAGATCGGAGCAGCACCGGGAGCAAAGAAACACCCAAGGCTAGTAGGCACCCAACACAGCTCAAGTTTAAGTTATTTAAGAGCTGGCAGGTCCTTGAACAAAGCACCTGTCTGCCAGCAGGCTGGGGGACTTGACCTCCCCCTTTCCCTGCTCCAACACATAAAAAGGCAGGGTGTTACTAAAGTTGAGGTCCAGTGGCATTTTTCAAAGGTCTGATCCTTGTCCTCAACTCCTGGCTCTTGGGCATCTTACTATCTGGAGGACCCTACTGCTTCCTTGATTTCAGTGAGAACTGGCTGCTTTCAGCCCCACAAGCCTCTCTGATGTGTTCCTGGTAGCACAAGATCGTCACCCTGGAGCGAGGACCTAAGGAGTCATTTGCCAAATCCTCACCCAGCCCAACACCATCCTTATGCACACACACAGATTCTAGACTTGTCACAGTGCAATTGTTAATGAGCGGATGGTGACTGTGGGATAGGGAATGGGCTTTAATTCTAACCTGAAACACGTGGGCTGCAAAAGGCTGCTCTCGGTTAGGAAACACCGATTTTCCTGAAGCCCTATTAAAATTGTGTTGTCCAACCCTGAATGGATGAGAAAGAAGCAAGCAAGTTCTACCTGGCAAGTTTGAACTAGAAACAGGCAGAGCCATGGCAAGAAAAAACAATCCCCAAATCCACAGCATTACCTTTTTTTATCCACTTTATTTGTGTGTTTCTATAAACATTTTAACTACTGGACATTTCATAAACCGTAAAAACAAACCTTCCTACCCTCAAAATGCAATCAATCTAGCTTGTTGGTCAGACAACAGCGACACTGCCAGGGCAGGTAGGTGGCACCCCTAGATAACCTCCTGCTGGGCACAGGCCAGGGGGGGCTCACTGTGTCAGATCCTGAGCATCTGAGCGATGGAGAGGAGACAAGTTTAAAGACCTGGTTGCTCTTCTCCTCCAGGGATGCAACGGGAGAGAAAAGAGGGCTGAATAAAGAATTTCTCTTGATGGAAAGTCAAGAGTCCGACAGAGAGGCTGTGACATCCACTTGCAGGATCAGATGCAGTGACCTCAGCACGCTCTGGAGTGGCCCCACAGGCTGTTTGCTAGGGACAGAAACCCATCAAAATGCTCATTCATTACAAATGGCCCAAATGCTCCTTAACGCCTTGTTTGCCGGGTGCAGGTATGAGCAGTGGGCGCTGCTTAAAACCAGCTTGCTCACTTGTGAGGGCGCAAGTCTGTGGGTGCTGATTCCTTGGGGTGGGCAAGCCCAGCTGTAAGGCACGATGAAGAGGGCAGGTGGGGCGTCGGGGGTGGCAGGGGAGGTCCAATCTAGCTGGGTGACCCAGTGCTCATTGCCAAGTACCCCGTTGTCCCAGAGGAAAGCACCGTGTCGCACGAGTGATGTGGAGCAGCACGTGGTCTCTCAGTTCCCCAGGTTCATGTCTGCGCCATGGACAAGCCAAACCAGGCGGAAACAGACAGCCAGGAATCCGGTGCCCAGGAGATCCCCCAGGGCAGTGAGGTAGGGGATGGAGAAATTATCCGGATCCAGCGCCTTCCTCCACATAAGGCGCACAATTACGTCAGCCACGTAGAGCAGGATTCCCACCTGAGGAGAGTCAAGACAGGCCCTGCTGTGAGGCAGCAAGAAGGTAATGCACAGCCTCCCTCAGCTCACAGCCAAAATCATGTGGCTAACAGTGATCACGGAGAGTTAACAACTTCCCCAGAGAATCGCTGTTTCTCTCCAGGATGGAGCTGCTCTGGGATGGGTGGAATTGGCTCATGCCCTTGGGCACTGCATTGCTTGGCATCACCCATGGTGCCACGGCCCTGTGCTGCCAGCCACAAGTGTGGGGACCGAGTTTGAACTGCTCACCAGCATCATGTGCCCCAAAAAGGGAGTTTGGCCACACCAAAAGCATCTCCTAGAGGTACAGTTCCCACTTCCCACGCCATGAATGGGAGTGGTTCCATTCACTCCACCAGAAACAACGCTGCTGTGAATATGCGGGCAGCCCCAAAGGATACACTCGTAGCCAGATTTTTTCTCTTCATCCTTCTTTTTTCCATTAGAAATTCAGATCGCGTCTACTTTGTTTTTCCTAAAAGTCTCCGTGGACAACTGGAGTTTGAGGCAGTTTTTACATCAAAGTTATGCCAAGCAGCACTGACATGTTAAAAAAAAGAAAATAATTTCTTTTTTTCATCTCAACAGTTTTAAAATCTTTGTTGTGATTTCTTTTAATTCCTATTTCATTCCCAATTCTGATAAACAGATGGAGGAAAAAAATACTTCGGTTAAAGATTAAAGACTGTGTAGTTAATTGAATTAAGAAGGGAGAGAGAGTTTGCACCCCACATCTGTGGTCCCTCCATGGGAGACCGCAGCACAACAGGAACCAAAGCCAGAGGCGGTATTTCTAAAGGTGAAAACTGCAAGCTGGATGGGGGGAGAGGGAGGAGGAGAGATGGGGGAAGCAAATTAAGTAACAGAATCACAGAAACTAAAGGTGGATGGAAACTCAAGAGTTTTAGAGATCATTCCTCTGCCTCAATACAGGATCAAATATGCCCACATCTTTCCCGACGGTTGTTTGTTTAACCTATGCTAAACAACCCTCAAAGATGGAGATGCCACACTCTAAGCAATCAGTCCCATTGCCTTTTTTTTTTTTTTTTTTGTTCTTGTTTTTCCCAAGGTCTAACATAAATCTGCCTTTTTCCACCTGACACCCATGCTTTCATGTTTCATCCCTAGTGACCACAGAGAAAATGTTATTCTGTCCCTCCCTACAGAAACTTGGTAGTTTAAAGGCTGTTAACCCGATTTTTCTCAAGCCTCTCTTCTTTGGACTAGCTAACCCCAGTCCATTCAATCGTTCCTCTGAGGTCATATTTTCTAGGCCTCTGATCTTTCTCTTCGGGCTTCCTCCAGCTGACCCAAATTTCCCCCTCTCTTTCTTTCTGCCTTTCTTTATAAAGTATAATGGAGGGGAAGAAAGAACCAGGCTGAGCGTATTCTCCTCGCTGGCCTCCATGGGAATCTTTCAGGGTCAGTGGCGTTGCTGGGATTCTGGTCCTTACGCTGTCACTTATTCTGCCTATTTTCATGCTTGGCTCTGGTTGAGGAGTTCTCTCAATGCATAAAAAGAAGAATAAATATTTTCCTTTACAACTATGGCTGTGCGGTTGGGCTTAGGGTTGTGCAAAGGTCAAGAAAAACTGATTGTTTACACATGCAATGAATTAACCCACAGACACGAGGCTGCTTGTAAGGCAAAGCGAGAAGTCAGCTACCTCACCCTGCTAATTAATGAATCACTGATTTAAAAGGGCAAGTGAAGTCAGAGCCTCTGTGAGTTTAAGCAACAGCCGCATGCATTTCTGAGTGAGATGACGAAGATTACAGGGCAGGCAAAACAGCGAAAGGCAACAGGCAGAACACATTGGAGGAACTGCCCATTGCCTACCCTGAACTTTTACTTTTGAAGATTAACTTCTCAGGCCTGGGTCTTCCCTTCGCTTTTGACCCATATGGCCCTGCCCAGAGGGATCCCTAGGTCTTCACCATGATATGTGAAACTGGTTTCCAAACTGAGCAGGGAAATCTGCTGGCTGGGGTTCACAGCCTCTCACTTGCTCCTTACTGGGATGATGAGTGGCAGTACAGAGAAATACTTGGGACTTAAGAGACTCAAGGAGTGAACACAGTAAAGCACGGTACCACCTACAGCAAGAGGTACCTCCTTGCTAACTGTGTCTCTGCACACTTACTGCAGCTGAGCAGATGATGATAACTTGTTCCTCATCTCATGTCTGACCCCTCACTCACGCTTCAGGGCAGTCATGCTCATGGGGGAAACCAGACCCTGGGAATTCGGGGCGAAGTATTACTGGATCCACAGAAGATACACGATGCTTGGTAGAAAGCACACCTGAAAGGATTGGAAATGTGGGCCACTGCTGGAAGTTCTACCGTGACTCCTGTTTAGCCTGGAGACCGTTTTGTTTTCACAGTGTCTGACAGGTTGGGGTTTACCTGCAGCAAAGCAGCAGTCAGATAGAACATCACAAAGGTGAAGGACAGAGACGTGTGGCCTCCCTGCAGCAGATGGATGGTGTACAGGAACACAAGGTGCCCTGGGATAACCAGCAGGAACAGGACTCGGGCTGACTTGGAATTCACCTCTGCAGAGGACAGAGAGAAAACCAGCGATGATGGCACTGCCATCGCCACCAGCGATGAGGGTGGGGGGAGGACAGGATGCAGCTGCATATTTTAATGTTGGTATGTAGACTTGGGGCTGTCTCGTCCCACCAACCACATTGCTAACACCATTTCTAGATCACGCAGCAATCGAGAGCATCTGCAGTATCAGCCCAGCAGCTTTGTCTAGCACTGAAACTATGTGCCAAAGATGTGCTCCATGCTGATCCACTCCACTTCTTCCGAACACTCCTCTCAGCTGCTCTCTGCCTCCCACTGCTTCTGCTCTGTCTTGCTGCAACCCACTTTCCCAGTTTTTAGTTTGCTTTAGGAGTATCTCCCAACCTAGCAGGGAAAATTAAGAGAAACCTGCAATCTAAAAAGACAACAGACCCAAATCCAGTTTTGCTGATGTTTAGGTTTATCCATTGCTGAAGAGGGAGGAATTGCTGATTTTCAGCAAGGTTATGCTCTATTCACCCCTCTGTCCACAGGTGATGGCCACGGTTAAAATAACTTTCTATTAGATCAAATGTGAGACTCTTTTTCAATTACTTTCTTTAGTGCTCCCTGAAGGCCAGTTTCTTTGCATGCCAGTAAGCAAGTATACCACAGGCTTTTTTTCAAGATGGCCACTGCAAAGATGTTTCCTCTCCAATCTGAGTATCTTCCCTGTAAGAGGCAAAGGGGGTTCTGCTTTTGAAACCCACCTAGTCCTTCGCCCACCAGGCGTGATAAAGGAGCTATCTGTGATGACAGGCCTTGAGACATGGACACCTAGAGTTCAAGGTCTACCTGATGAGAAGAATGTGGTGCATGGGTTGGGCCAATTCTGCCTCATCTTGTATGGCAAAACTCCAGGCGTGCTCCAGAAGTGCAGGAATGTGGAAATACGGCTGGCCTGGATGGCGACCAGATTCCCTCCAACACCTATGAGGACAAAACACAGTAAATCTGTAAACCACCTTCACTGCAGCAGGAAACATCAGTCTAAAACCTAGCCCAAGGTGAGTCGATCTGCATTCACTTACAAGCTCACTGAGAGCAGCAGTCAGAGAAAGAGAAAACCTGATCCCACATGTCATGTTGATGCTGCGCTATTCACTTGGCAGGAACAGCTCTTAAAAATCAGGAAGGCTCCAGTGATCTTCTCCTTCTGACTGTTTTATTGGAATCATTTTCCCTTGCTTCCCAGCACCGGCTGTAAATGCCACGTGGCCTCTGAAGATGATGTAATTGCACCTGGTTTGACGCAGTCTGTGAGCAACACCTGGGGAAAGCAGCGCAGGGAATGGCAGATGCTGCTCACGGCCACTTCTTAGATTTACCCATCCAGAGAGCCATTATTGTTTAAAAGACAACAAACATCACAGACAGTGATTATATGTCTGTCTGAAGGCATCTAACACACTCGTTAAATGAGAAGGAATCATATGAGAATGAATCAGAGCCCAAATACTTAGGTAATTAAAAGGCAATTAATTCCTTCCAGACTGATTAATTCTAGAAAACATGAAAAAGCAGAGCCATGTTTTCCAGCAGAAAAGAGAGGGATGATGATCTGTGGAGCAAACCTCCACCACCCTGAGTAGAAGGGTAGAAATGTCACAGAAAAGATAACGGTGAGGCAGATCCTACAGACTTCTCATGTTTTCCCTTCCTTGAAGAAGGAAATACTCCATCATTAAATGTGAGATTTGCCAGAGCAGAATCAAAGTGAAAATACTAAGACTAGCTCAACATAGCTCAAGATGGGAGCTTTCTGAATCGTGCACTGCTACACTTTGCAGGACTCCCTGCACATGCAATAAAGAGCTACCTGTGCAAAGACATGGAGCACTGTGAAACTCTGCCACCAGCTCTGCCAAAGAGGTCACCCGCCCCCACAGAACAACGTCTGGGTCAATCATTGTTCAACTAAATTGCTGTTGACGTACTTTCCTAATCAGGCTCTTTGGCTAACCATGCTGGAAAGAGTTTTGTCAGCAAGGTGGCTGTCTTTATGCAGATCCAGTAAGGTGACAGCTGGGTGACACCCTCTGACACTGCAAGAGGACACCATGCTTTGAGGGTGGCATGAGGCCAAGCCTGCCCTAAGAATGTGGATTTCCCCTGGAATGGGCCTGGCCTGCAAGAATATTACAATGGCAGAAAAATAACCCAGTGGATCCTCATTGGTGCCGGGATCCCCAGCAGTTTGTACTGGTACGTGTGTGTATAAAAGTACTGTGAGGCTTCAAACAAATACAAATACACACACAAAAGATGTTGAGAGACATATATATATATTAAAAATCCCTATATATAATCCATATATATAATCTTTTTTATACATATACACACATATATGTAATCTTAATATATTAATCTTTATCAACAATCTGTACAGGGGATGATTGCACAGCTCAAATTGCTGAGTGAAGAAAGACAGGGGAAATGGATTTATTGTGACATCCTTAGTAGGTTTGATGTTATGAAAGTAAAGGTGTCAACATAGCTCTCAGAGACAACTATCACATGCTGTTAACCTTCCCCACAGCTCTGCCAGTATTTTTCAGCCCTGCCTGCTATTTTGCTCCAGAGATGTTTCAAGATATGAGTAAGTAGGAATGTAATGGGGACCAGTAGCTTCACTTCCACTCATGATGGGAGCAGGGACTTGAACACAGACCTCTGTGTAGGGGCAACAGTGGATACCATAACCCTTGGGGAGGAGGAGGAGGTATAAATAAAAGCATGCATATAACCCCCCCTGCCCAACCTACCATTAATCACAGGTGTGAAAACTGCCATGCCTTCAAAGTTTGGGTCAGTTACAGTTTTGTCCAAGATGAGCCCACCAATGCTGTTAAAAAAGGACAGGCAATGAGGGTGGATCAATCGCTCTTCCCAGGGCAATTCCTACGCTGTGAAAATAGCACACTGAGATGAGTTACTGCTTCTTCCCCATGGCCAGGGCTGGACTATTCCCCAACTACTTCTTTTACAGCTCAGTTTTCACCAACAGATAGCCTTACAGTTCTTGTTAATGGCATAATGAGATCAGGAAGACCTCCTTGCCCACTGTTGAGCAAACCCGATAGTAGCCAGGAAAGCTTTATCATCCTCCCCAAAAGTTTCACTACACTTCTATACCGGTCTTAGCAGTTTTTTAAAATTCTGTCCCAGATCTCAGCCGGGTCTGAAAGATGTAGCACAAGTGGAATGAACTATCTGGCTCTTCTGTCTTTACAGCTGGATAAAAATGAGCTTAAGTCTGACTATTTGTGATAGTCATCATCTCCCTGTTAGGTTTCCTGGCTTGCACCCACATGGTACATGGATGTGTGAGTGAGACTTAAAATGATGACTTGCTTTTTTGAGTCATTTGGGGGCTCCTTATCTGCTATTTCACAGCCTGTTGGAGGGCCACCAATGGTTGAGAAGCACTGGAAAAATACCCTTCTCCTGTCCCTTCCAGTTTCACTTCTGATGGCTTTCTAAATGAGCATGGGGTCTGTCTGCAGTGTGCGTATCTGTGTGGGCTCAGAAGCAGTTCCTCAGTTTACCTGCTGATGCTCATTGCAACAATGACTGGCTGCCATCCAGATTTCAGGACTTCAGCAAGGGAAGGACTTTGCTTGGCGATAGCAACCCAGAGAGGGATCATGACAATGAAGACAGCACAGATCAGAGGAGACAGGTATTTCATATCTGGCAAGGAAAATAAATATTGGATTAAATGCCCCTGGCTTCACAAGTTTCCAAAACAATATTGCCCAAAGTCTGGAAGAAAGGCAGCAGGCCTCTCACTCAGACTGAGTTACATTAGCAGAAAAATCACGTGAACCATGATATTCCCCACACAACCACCTCACTCTACCACAGAAATCCATAATTAACCCCTGAAACTCACTGCTAGAGGATGTTATTTGAAAATCAGCAGGATTCAAAGCAAGTTATATTTGAAGATGAGCATGTCTCCAATTCCATCTCCAACTAAGCAAGACAAAAAGTTACAAACTTTCCGGCTTCAGGGTACAAATCAAACAGCAGGGCAAGGAGGAAACTCCTGTGTGCAAGCTGTATCACACTTAGGATGGACACCTCACACCTTCACCTAAAACAAAAAGTAATAGGTACTTTTGGTGACAAGCTAGCAGAATTGCTGAGCAGCTGGTCTGCTCTATAGGAACAAATGCCCTCTTGCACATATAAGCCAGTTAAGATCCAGGGTTTCTTTCCTGCAAGCTTACATGTGTTTTCATTAGGTGCTTTTTCCATTCGGTAGGGGCATAACCTTGAAGTGACCTTTAGAAGCAAAGAAATTAAAAAATAAGTAGATGTGCAGCACTAAAAGAAAACAAACATGACTCAGAAGCATGAGAAACACCTTCAAGCAATGGGGATGATGCCAGCCCTTTTGATATAAAAATGCTTCTTCAACAAAGCTCTCCATCTGGTCTCTGTGTTGGGGCCAAAGCCAGCGGGTTGCAGTGCAGATTTTGCAGGTAATCTGGGAGATGAAACAGGCTCAAAGTGTGCATTTTTCAAAATGATATTGCCAGGGCCTTGGGCTACCTAAATGAGATAGCACTGATGTGATAGCTTCCATGACCCAAGAGCTCTTACACAAAGAGGTGCACTCTTTACAGGGGGCTTTAATCGGCACTGAAATGCAACCATTTCTGGGGTGTAAACAGCTGCTGTTTCATCAGCCCACTTTACCACTTGGAGTCATTTAGGACAGATGGGTTGTATGACAGACTTAGCTGCCCTACTGGATCTCCTACCTCCAACTCCTTGTTGTTTCAGGCAATTAATTCCTTCTTAAATAACACAGACACGGAGCACTGGAGTCTATCAAATCTTATCAAAGCCCACAGAAAGACTCCTGGTAGGATAAATGGACTTCAGTCTCCACATTCCAGTCCTGCCACATTCTCTCACATACAGCCCATAAGCAACCTGCAACCCTTTGGCACAGTTGGTACCTCCACTATGCAGGACTGGGAAGGACGAGGGTTGACTTTTAAAAAATTGATAACCTTAATTGGCAAAAGGGCATTCCGCAGAAGGAGACGGTGCTGCATCAAATGGCACATAGTACTCCAAACTTTACAGACTCACCAGTATTTTTGAAAGATACATTTTGGTAGGACCTAGAAGTTATCACAGCATGACCTGTTCCTTACTACGCACTGGGGAAGGAAATGGATTTCGTCAACCACCATCAACACTGCCTTCCTCCTCCCTGCTTCACTTCATGCTCCCAATGACTAAGTGTGTGCTGAGTATTTTCCATCTCAAGAGGCTATTTAAACTACTCTGAAAACACCACAAATGCTCTCTGGTCACAATCGTAGAGTTTATCATGTTGTTCTGTCATGTGGTCCCTGGGAGATATTATCAGAGGTGTAGTGATTGAAAAACAAACTAGCTTTACAGAGGCAGGTGTGATGGCGTCATGGAAAAAGCCTATTAAAAAAATGCACCTCTGAAGCTCAAGGAGGACTGGATGGAAGCGATTCATGGGCCTCTCCCTGCAACGTGTGCTCCTTCGCTCCCTCAGTTGCTGGCACATGGAATGAGTTATGCAAACTGAGAACAGCTGCCTTGCTGCTTTTGCTCACAGTCTGAAGCAACAGTTTGGGTTTCAAATGGTATTGAGTTTGCTGGATCTTTTTATTTTCCTGTTTCTATTCTAGGTTAGGCTCATGGTAAATAGCCTAGCATTTTACTAGCACCAGTCAGGCATGTATCACCAAGTTGCAACATATTTTGAGCTTTTCAGTGTCAACAGGTGCCCATCTTTGCCAACCAGCAGCACAGCTAACCCCATAGCCACAACTCCTACTCAGAGTCCTGTGAGCATAAAACAATGCAGCACTGCCTCCCTCCCTCCAAGATGATAATACCTTGTTCATCCACGACTCTCCACATGAGAAGATACAAGAATATTTTACAAATGCCAAAACCCTGAAATAGCTTTGTGAGGCAGGACCTGCTATTACCCATGCACTGAAAGTAGTTATGTTTGGCTAGCGACAGATGCAGGAACAGAGTCAGTGTCACATATGTCAACCTTCTGTTCAAAGGCTATGCAATACGCATTGGTCATTTCTTTGACAAATCCCAGTTGTGTTTCTTAGGCTCTGCCTTCCAGTTTGCTACTAAAAGAGAGCCTGGAAAAAGCCTATTCGGTCATTTTTCTACCTCAGTGGCATGACAGCCTCCATTCTGAAACATCCCAGAAATGGGTAAGCACCCTGCAATAATTTCACAAGGATTCATCCCTCCCTTGCTGAGCTGCAAATCCCTGCTAAACACTGTACCTATATATTTGAAGAGCGTACTGCTGATTCCTGCCAGCAGGGAAAGGGTTATCAAGTCTCCAAGGCTTGCTGCTATGGGTGTGGCGACATTGTCTGGATTGATCCCAACTTTCCTTGCTCCGATGATCACACCAATCATCACCAGACCTAGAGAAGACACAGAGCAGGCATCAGAGAATGCATTCTGCTGCGTTTCACCCCAGAGCTGCTGTTCTGGTTCCCAGAGGGACACTGGGTCTGGGAAAAGCAAGAAGTAGATTGCCCTTAGCGGTACCACGAAGCTGAAGATTGGACATCCCCAGGAATTTGTCCTCTTGTTTTCACCAACCTGAAGGGCATGACTGTGCCCAAAGGCCCAGAGGCACACAAGCAAATTCCAGGGATCAAAGGAGTTACCAGCAGGCAGCCCAAATGTAGAAGCTCCCCTCCTGAGCAGCCTAATCTTTGCTGCCTTGAAGCAGGATCAGGCACAGAAGCACACTCATAGATAAGCACACAGCAGGCACGCAGCAGCCTCCTGGTGCCATCCCCCACCCTGGATTCCACAGCACAAAGATATTTTCCATATTAGACCAAAACTTCTCTGAGTTCGAACCACCAAGGAGCAAAGAGCTTCCTTATAGTAGCCTGAATTAGCCTTTCAGCCCAGCCATGAGACCAACCCTTCATGTCCCAGAGTCTTTGGGGCTGCTTTAATTTGCACTGGGTGGATGTTGATGCTGTGAGCAGCTCCAGAGCCAAGGGGTTATAGAGGTGGCCCACATCACTTCTCTTCCCCTGCCCTCTGAGCTGCACCTGGAAAATTCAGCTGCTTTTCAGCATTGTTGGAGAGGAGGGAAGTTTTGCTTGCCCAGATAAGTTAATGAGTACAAACCACAAACCCTGATGAACATGTGGGAATCCCTCATCTCTCACAGGCCTGTGGAAGAGCCACCTGGAATAAACCCTGCATGGCCAGCCCCCACTGCTGTGTGACTAGCAAGCACCGCCTTGAGACAAGACTCATTTCTTCTCTTTAAAGTCCTTCCGTGGCTGACAGGATGCATCAAAGGAAGCCTGAGGAATGGTGGTTCCCTTCAGCTCACAACCTCTCTGTGTCCGCACAGGCCCACCAAAGCTGAGTGTGCACAGGAGCATCAGCTCTTCTGTAAGAAATGCCACGTGCCCACCTTCCCTGATACAACATCCCTTATACAGAAACACATCCTCACACAACATGGCATTCTCCACAAAAGCCCTCCCAGACACCCACACTCCCCTCCCCACAGCACAGTTCATGCTGCTTCCCTCCCTGGTCATAAAGATAGCAGCTTCCCGTCATGCATACCCACACACAGGCTGCCTGTGACCACGTTCAGCGAAAAAACTTACGCTAGTTGAAAGCCTGTGATGGTACGGCAGCAACGCCCCTCTGTATCACACCAAGCAGGAAGACTGAGGGGAAGAGTTTAATGAAAGCTGGGCTGCTGTTTTTCTCTTTTCACAACTGCCTCATCCCATGTTTTTCATCAAAGGCATCTACAATCACCCTTTGGCTCCAGCTTCAGGATATGCACTTGCTCTAACTTGTCCCTTTCATTTAGAAAACTTGCTGTATCCAACTCTGCCAGCTCCCTCTATTCAGGGTATCATGCTGCCCTCGTATGGCAGACCTACAAACTGATCGTCTTCAGGAGGCACAGAGCAGCTCCTATCCGTCCACCCCATCACGTTTCCCTTGCAAGGGGAACAGCCAAGAGAGTGGACTGCCTGGCTTAGAGCTCACAGCAGACATGCCACAGGGCTGGCCACAATCCTCCGCAGGGTACTGGGCAACTCAAGTCCGTCTTGAGCGTGGTTAACCTGCTAACAGACTCTGAGTACCCACGTTTGCGCAGGGCATTAGTTCATTCTCCCCTAGGAAAGGGCTAGTGTAGATGGCTAACACGTCACCCAAGGCACATGGAGGAAGTGTGTGAGCGTGTGTGTACACCCATGCATAGCATGTGGCATTTTTGCATGTTAGGTGAAGTGGGACATGTTGATTGCTGCTGCGGATGTCGAGAGCCAAGCAAACAACAGATCCTGGGAGAAGAGAAGCAAAGGCAGGATGCAGAGGGGGTGAAAGCAGCAGTCATAGGACTAATGCTCCCTGCACCCCTCCCTGTGCCAGACCAAAGGGATGTCAGCTGGGCCTCCCTGGCAGAAGGGATGATTTTTTTCTGCACTTGAGTGTTGCGTATTTGATCCGAGGAACCAAAACGACTCACCGAGAGAAAGTGCAGCTATGAAGGCCGTGGTCACACTGCTGGCACACAGCACGGCAGCCTGGCTCAGCTCCACAGAGCCCTTGGAGATGGCTCCCAGGATCACAGCAGCAACAGCAGCCAGAAGTCCCACCACGGTGGCCTGGACCTGGGGGCCAAAAGACAGCTGGTAAGCAATCATCCACATCTGCTCCCAGGCAGTCCTGGCTCCATGCAACCACAGCATTTCCACACAGCTAAGCCTTGCAGAGATGCTGATTGCTTATGTATTTAAGCAGCATCCCTGTAAGGCTCCACTACATTTAAAAATATCCTGACAAAGTTTGGAGAAAAACTCTGGAGGCCTGTAAAGGGCAGATAACATTTCAGCAAAGGACACTGAGTCCATCAGCAAAGGAATAGCCCTGGTCAACACAAAAATGGGCTCCCCATCAACACAGCTCTCCTAGCAAGCTGAAAAGCTGTGGAAGGAGATAAGGGAGAGCACGCAAGCACATGTTGCAAGCCCTGTGGCCTTGCCATGTGCAACCTCTAGGCTGGTTGCTGGATTTTAACAAGCAGAAAAAGCTACAAGAGTAGCTCCCATCTCTCCCCTTCTGCCCAAGGCTGATTCCCAAACGCTGCCAGTAAATGACAGGCTTTATCTAGGGGCTGTTGTGAAACAGGGATTGTGCCGCAGCTCCCCCTGCAAAAGGAGGTTTTTTCATTATTTCAGTTTGTCCACAAAGGCAATGAATGTCTAGATGTGTTTTGTAGCTAAACTACAAGCTCTGGGGACACACAGAGCTTTATTGGAGGTCAAGTCCTGCGCCCTGCTTGGCTCTGTTGAGAATACCTGCTCCAAATCAACAGCTTGGGATTCAGCGCTGCTGGGAACAGATGCTGTTGGGCTGCAGCATAGCAAGAGAAAAGGGCCTTTTTCCTCTCCCAGCTGAAGTGACTCACCTGGATAAGGGCTAAATTGCAGGTAGCCATTTTCCATTGCTTCTGGGCATCATCCATTTGTCCAGTGTTAGCCTAGGAGCCAAGAGAGACACCCTGAAAAGCTGTTCCTGTGGCATAGGTGGTTGCTGAAGGCAGTTTCACCTGGTCCCTGTGGGAAAGGGGCTGCTAAAGCCAGAGAGGGCAGAACACAGGTCGGCATCTTCCAGACTTCCCTGCACTTTCTTCTTGACACATCTCCATCATGCTCCAGCCTAGTGTCCCAGGGGTATCAGAAGCTCATGTGGAGGTACAAAGGCATTGCAGAGCACCCAGCTAAATGCAGAGTGGGCACATTCACCACATCCGGCGCAGACCAAAAGCTGAACAAATTAAACCATTTTTCCTCTTTTGTTCCCCCTAAACTGCTCTGTTCAGCACCAGTTTCTCCCGAGATGTGCAATACAAACAGACTAAAGTAAACAGAACTGCTTAGGGAGACAGGAGAGATCAAATCCAGAGCAGCAAAAGCTACTGCAGGTCCCAAGAAGCCTCATCCTGCTCCTCCCAAGGTAGGATTTCTGGGAAGCCCTGGGTCTCTCAAGGATCAATACCCACAGAAATGCAATCCAATATGGAAGCTGACAGCTGTGGATCCCTGGCTTTGTCTCCTTCATGTGTCACAGGGCCCCAGATATCAGCAACTGGCCACCCAGGGATTAATTCACCTTCAAAGCACAGATGGAAATTCTCCGTTCCAGTTACAAAATGAGGGCAAACACATTATTTTAACACTCAAACACCACTAGTTTCTACTTAGCAGAAAAGGGCATGTCTCATACATACAGTATTATTACATAAAAGCAGAATCTCCTGATGTCTCCTGCTATTTCCCCCCCCTCCCCACACACACACCACCACCACCTTGTTAACACTCACAGCAGTAGAGAGCCTGGATGCTAGCGTCATCTCAAGATTACCCTTCAGGCCAACCAAGGCAGGAACCAGGATAAAAACTTCTGTAATTGTCCGAAACACATCCCAGTGCTGGAAAAAAAACCAAAGGCAATGACTTTAGTTTGTGATGCTGGCTAGTCCAATGCTGTTGCTTCAAAGGGGCATGGGTTCCCATCTCGCCACCTGCTCTACAGGCGTCTGCTATGCACATGGGGGCAGATGCTGCCCTGGGCTGGTTGCATTTTGGGAGTGAAGAAAGGAATTTTTAGCTAGCAATATTCTTTCTGATCTCATGCACAGGGAAGGCACTTTCCTCCTGAGGGTGCAAGAAGATTTTGGAAAGCCACAAATTAAAATGCACCTTTAGCATTAGCCAAGAACAACATGAAAAATAATTAGGGTTCACAAGCCAAATGAAATACAGCATGCTCTCCATCCTTTGTACTGACACTAGGTACAGGAACGCTTATTGCTATCCGGACTTGTAAGAACAAACACAGAGATCTGGAAATGATCTGACAACAAAAAGTTGTGTCTGTCTTTTTTTACCAAACTTCTAACTAAGCATCTAAGACTGGTGGTGGGAGGGAAGGAGATTTTTGTATCTCTTCTCCACAGGCAGTTCCTAAATCTTCCTGTTACCAAGCATAGTCTCAGCACAGCTGGAAAAAAGGATTTTGAATTAAGATACCCCATAAGCCCAGGCTGCTGGGCCAGTATCTTGATTATCATTGCTCCTCTGAACCTGAGCTGTATGAAGCTGTTGAATCAGCTGTAACACTAGAAATTATCTGAAACCTTAAGAAACTTTTTGATTAACACATGTCTTCTCTAATTTATCTACCATACAGTGCCTCGGAACACAATTCATTCACCCCCTGTGCATTCAAGGATGTTGGCAAAGTCCCACTGTAGCCAGAGAGGCTCACATCGGGATGAAATCACAGAATGGAGCTGCTCACCGTGAAGTAAAACCAACTAGTCTGACACCTAAAAGCAGAATACAAGAAAAAAAAGAGCAGCTGTAATGGGTCAGACCAGAGGTCCACCTAACCTATCCTCATCTCCATCAGTAGACAAATTCAGATGTACAAAACAAGAATCTACAAATACGACAAGTAGACAGCATAATTCTCCTGTGTATTTTCCAGCCTATGAATATCTGCCACAGGGTACTGAGCTGGGGTAGGGGGGTGTTTCTGCACATTTACCAGTGTTCAGAGTATTTCTCTTTCAGGTACTCATCCAATTTCCCCCCTCCAGCCCATGTGCCATCCTGTGGCAAAATTTTCCATAGTTTAGCTACACATCACGTGAAGGATCAACTTGTTCATTAATTCTAACTTGTCACTGACTAGTATCATATGACGGTCCCAAAGTCTGGCACTAGAGGACAAAACAAACAACAGATCCCTGCCCACCTTCTCCACATCCATTGGGATTCTATAAACCTGAAAATCCAGGAGGTTGGACAGGTCGTATGTTGACACATTCAGCTGTCAGCCTGTTGGGAAATATATATAGGGTGTAACAGCGTGGTGTTTTGCCCTGCTTGTGCCATGAGAAGCTGTGGGAAGCTAGTGGTGTGGCTGTCTGCTGGGAAGACCTCACAGCTTCCTTCTGAGTCAGGATGAAGGCAAGTGGGGCTGAGCCAGCCCTGAGCATGTGGTGCAAGACACCTCTTAGAGATGCAGGTAACAGGCAAAACATTATTATCAATATAAAAGGGCACATTTCCTGGCAGTAGTGACCTGGAAACAGGCACATTTCAAAATGTTAAAAGTAAGTTACTGTTGAGTAAATAACAGACAACATGAGAACAGTCACATTATTTGACACGCTACAATTTTGTTTGAATTTGTTAACATGGAACTTAAATACCTGAGAAAAGCTAGGGGCGGACATCTCTTTTAAAGATTCAAATCCCCCTCTCTCCTCTAATTAAGAATAAAGATCCAAACACATCTTTGATATCTTCAAAAGAAAGAGGAGAAAGAACAGACTTCATAGTCACAATGTAAAAAAAACCAATCATTTAGAACACACAAGTGTGCAGACATTCATATTTAAGACCTTGCATATTTTGCACATAAAAAGATATAATAAAAAGCAACAGAAAAACTCAACTGTGTGTATTTTCTGTGCAGGTCACCTTTGGGAAATATGACTTTGTTACATCAACATAAGCTCCAGCCTTTGTGTTCATGATGAATTTTGCTGGTCTCAAGCCATCATAACAGAAGTTTCAGGATGTGAGGTATGATTTTTTGGGACTCTGCCTTACACATAATTACACTTTGAGCAATTAATAAAGAACCACACAACTGTACTGATAAAAAAACCTGACTTAATTGCCTCCATTTGAGTCTCATTAGTGACTCACGAAGCACCTGAGGACAGATTCATAATGATTTATACCACAGTAGCCAGGACTCCATTGTGTTAGAGACTGCAGAAATACAGAATAAACGGATGATGCCTGTGCATTGCCTTGTAGGACTGTCAGTTGGAGGAGCAGGTAAATGCTGCAGGTTAGAGCTGTGCAGGCAAGGAGCTGCGTGAATGAAGACAGACAGATTAAGTCTAGGAAGCATCTCTGTCCTTTGAGATGAAAACTGGCCTATAAAGAACAGAAACACTCCCTGCAGCACTGCAAACCCAGACAGGGACATTGAGCCAGAAAGAGACTCTTTCCCACTTCATGTCGCCATAATGGAATTACAGCCCTAAAGCTCAGCTCCGAAGAAACTCGATTACCCCATGCAACATCAGCCCTACAAACTGCAGCCGGTCCCCATGCCAGCTGGATCTGCTCATGGGGTCCCATAGATCAAGAGAAACTATGAAGTACTGAGATAGTCTCCCCAGCTGCAGTCTAGCCCCACCGTCCCACCTTACACTGTCCTTACAGACCCAACCATGTCCTGTTACCTCTCCAGGGCATTCATCCTCCCCATGGCAGCAGCTAAGAAACCTCAGAGGTTTTCCACTGCCCGGAACAAGTCAACAGAAAGATCAAAATATCCTGGACTACAAAACACAAGCCAATTCAAAATCCTTTTCGATGCTAATCATCTCATGGGCTTTTATCAACAAAGGACGGTGACATCTCATGTCTGTGACTTCTATTTGGACTGCATCCCACTGCAGTGGTGTGGAAGGGAAGAATGAAAGGCAAGCTTTCCTCCTGGATCTTCTGGTTTGAAATCTGATTGTCCAGCTTCAATCTGATTCTTCACCTTACTGTAAAGTACTGAGTCAAACACTGACAGGGCCCTGCAAGGTCTCCAGCAATGCCAGCTAGCCTGGAATCCAGATCGACCAGCTGGCCAAGGATCACTGGAGCAGAGGCAGAAACCTCCATCAAGAAAAGACCCATGCCTTGCTACCAGCCCTGCACAGAGACTACATCATCTGCACAACCAAGTAGAGAAAATGGCAAATAGCTATTTCTTTGGGCATGCTTTTGTTACGGTATGAGAGACCCAGGTTGGAGCCTTGGAGTCAACTGGGCTAGACAAATGTCTCTTGTTGATAATTTTTTTTTTTTAACAGTAATATGAACAGTTCTTTGTTTCATCCCAGGACAGATCAGAAACTGCTAAAATCCTGAAAAGTTTGATAGGACACAAACAAGCAATTTCCACTTTGTTCTCCTCTTTACAACAACATCAGCCCTGCAAACACAAGAGCCAGCGGACTCCCAACACAGAACCACATTATTTCAAGCTATTTTATACGTAATAAAACAGGGACAGTACCATTAAACTCACATGTGTGCTCTAGATACCATCCTTGATCTTGCCAATATATCTACCTGCCAAAGGCAGACACGGAGTTTGCTAAGAATGTTTTGCAGTGACTGCAAATAGGGTAAAGCATTCCTCAGCCAGACCAGCCCCTGAAAAATGGGCAAATCACAGACTCCTGGAACTAGAAAAACCTGTAGTTTCAGTGGCATGAGCCCTCATGATTACCAATATGAGTCTTATGGTACCTGGCTTCAAGCAAACAAACTTCATCTCAGGTTTTAGTTCAACAGGACAGTGAGTTTCTAGCTGTCACGCTTGCAGGAAGAAAAGCTGAAAATAAGCAGCTCAAAGGCAAAAAGGCACAGAAGAATAATCCAAACCTTTAAAGGCTAAGATCTCTGGATTTTCCCAGCTACTGGTTTTGTTTTTAAATACGGAGTTGTTGTTAGTGAGGTAAGCTGCCATGGTATCATCTCTTCTATGCCAGTTGCGACTCTCAATGCACTAGCTCCCTCCTCTGGGAGCTGAATCCACTGACTGATGGCTTCAATTTTAAAATAGTTGGAAACACCTCCACCAAAAAATACACTTCCTATTACTGTGCTTCATGCATGACCCCATTTCTAAGAGTCTAGTGAACAAATACACAAAGTAGACTGCACTCTGATATTTAAAGGGCACATGCAACATAGGTATACATGGCTTATGTTTTCCATCAGTTTGGATACCATTACATTTTTGAACAGAGCCCGATTCTTAGCAAGTGCATTCAATTTCTTTTAGACAAAGACCTATTCACCTGCCAAGGGTATAGAGTGGGTACGCACTATGTCTTTTTCCTTCTCTGAGATAACTGCTAACTATTAACATAACATCTTGGGTAGTTTGAGAACTTCTGTAATGCTGCAAGACAGGTCTGTGCCTAAGCACAGCATAAGGTGGAGACAACAAACACAGCATAGCTACAGCGTGTGCCACTCCAGTTAACCCTTCTTTGATACTTCTCATATTCCCTTTAATTCAAATTCTCTGCCTTTGTTTCGTCCAATGCAAGAAAAAACAGCAACGTATTGTCTTTCCAAACACTCAAGTATCCCTATTTAGCTCCTACTGTGGTACTAATGCTGGAGATTCCAATGTACTCCAGTGAGCTCAGAGTGTAGGATATATCCTTGGGAAACTCTGCCAGCCTTTTGATTTGTAAATCCATTGGCACGAGATGCCCAAAGTAGATCAAATTTTGCATTTCTATTTGTGCCACTGGTACAAAGGAAAGATAGATGGGATAGATTCTGGTTGTGGACACCACAGTGTAAATCCAGCAGCACCCCTTGGAAGTCAATGGAAGTTAGTCCAAATTTACACCAACCTCAGACTCTGGCCAAGAAGCACTCAGTTTGTAGGCAATGCTAATCTTTTTCATGCTGGCATGCCTCTCGTCACAGTGTCTAAATGCCTTCTAGACCAAAGATTACTTTAGGTTGTTTGCAAAGAACTGAAAGTATAAACTTGCCTCTAAGTGAGACAGGCAGTTAATAACAGCCCTGACCTAGATCTCCTTATCAGCCATTTTTGAAGGAAAGAAATAATATCATGCAACAGGGGAATATGCCACAGTCTGATTCCAGTTGCTTCATAGCAGTCATCTCCGAAGTGTTTAGCTAGAAACAGTAAAGCGAGCACCTAGTCTAACGCACCGAGGGCAGTGTCAGGCAGCCAGTCTGAAGCCACTACCCCACTTTACAAGGAGCCCATGTACTGATCTAAAGAAGATAGTGCCTTTCTAGCACAGGAAAAGCCTACAGTCATCCTGCTGACTGGCTGGTAGGACTACATACATTAAAAACAAAACCACACAAATACCCAAGGTCAGTGAATTAGCCCACCCTCTCACTACAAAGTTGCCTAACCACATGTACCTACTTGAACAACATCCATCAAGAGGCCAGCAGCTACCATGCCCAAGCCAGCCAGAAGGAACGGCACGAAAATCTGAGATGCAATGGAGAATGAAGTCTCTGGGAGGAATCCACTGGCTGACCTGGTCAGTTTGCAGGTGAAACCTCTCAGCTTCTTGCCATGGAAGCACAGTTCCAATTGTAACTGGGTGACCACCATGGTCAAACACCGTTACCCCATGCTCAGCAGGGCAAATGGGGGGAGATCAGGACATCACACAGATCCTCCTGGTAGCTCTCTTTGAAGTTGAAAGAAATGTTTTTCCTCAAACTGTAGCAATGATGCCAAATTGCTTTAGCTTCTTCTTCTCCTTCTCCTAGGAGCACGTCCAGAGGGTTGCAGCAAGGGTATTCTCCAAAATTGATTCAGCTGGGTTGAGCCCAGGTGGCAGCAAACTTGACGGACACTATGTCTCTGATATATATCCAGAGGGGAATTAAAAAAGAGAAAAGAAGATTGTGGAGATGTCTGTGGACGAATAGAAATGAGCCCACACCCCATTCAGCTCCCACCACCTCGGTAAAAACCAGTAAGACCTGCTCAGGCTACAGCACTGAAAGAGTGACAGGTCATGCAAGAATCCCTCAGCGTGCTCAAACGCACTAGTGTCCTTTCTCCTCAGGTTACATTTCTTGTCAGACTGCAGCTCGCCTTTGATACGATGGTTTAATATGTAAGCCTGCTGTGAACCGGCCCCAGTTCCCTCACTCCCACCATAAGCAATGTTGAACTTTTCTCACTGTCCCAAGGCTGAGAAGGTGGGGAGTTAACAACCGGGATCCGTTTTGCTCTTCTTCAAGGTGAAGAAAGGTCAAGGAAAACATGAGTCCGCATTTCTCACGGCTGACGATATTATGCAGGTCTCATCCCCAGGCATGCGACACAGCTAAGCCGGCTGGTGAGAGAAGATCTGCCTTTCTAGACCCCAGCCCCTCTTGTTCCCTCCATGGTCTCTGCAGGATGTAAGGATCGGTCTACGCCAGCTATACCTCTGAATGACTGGCTTTCAGGGGAAAAAAAAATACAGAGAACCAGCCAATAAGCTTCAAAAGCGAACACCCTTATCTGCTGTCATCACTTCAACTTTCTGCTAGTTTGCAAAGGCCAAGATAAGAGTCATAGCCAGGGCTTATTTAAGGTAGCTCCGTAATCTCACTACACCGCAGGCAAGGGAGAGAAAGGGTGAACGTTTCCATGGCATGCTGTGAACTGGTCTCCCTTCCTGTCCTAAAATGAAACACACTGCTTCTGCATATTCCCAGGAAGATACTGTCTTTGAGAGAGGGGGACTCACCCCAGACTCTCCATGGTCAGACAGCTGACACAAGGTAAAGAACCAGAGCTGCATCATGGCCACATACGGCCAAAGAATTTATATGCTGCTCAGTAAAGACTTCAGCTCAAAGTCACACATGCGGGAAAGGGAGTCAGGGTATTCTGTTGGGGCTCCTTTCTAATAATTAATTTGGGCAAACTAATTGGATCAGAGAGTCAAAAAGCTTTAAAAGCACAACTTAGGATGGAAGGGTATAGGATTGGTTTAGTACATTGGCAATGGAGCTTTTTCACTATTCAACCACAGGTTCAAATCCAGCCATGCCCCAGTGAAGGCAAATGAGTGAAAGCAAGTATTCAAGTAAGCACGAAAGATACAGGTTTCTCAGTCCAGTTCAAATTCAATACTTAAATTGCATTGCCTTATTAACACTTTTTGTACCAATCAGCTCCTTCCCTGACTCTGCAGAGAGACGTGAAGATTACTGCTTTGTGAACTCTGTCCTTGTGACAGGGTCCCCAGCTTGGACCTAAATGCATTGGCAGGGTTGGACAGAAAAAGTCATGCTTTTGCCTTGCAGATTAACAGAGAACTGAGGAAGCTCTCAGCCATTTAGATGGTGTGTTTCTTTTGGTCTGAATTCACATAAACCAAAGCACAAAGCCTAATGGGCTGAGATGAGACAGCAGATCTCTCTGCAAGCACGGCAGGGTGGCAAACAAGCCCTAGCTACAGATGGGAGACTCTGTCCTTTGCTGCTTTCTAGGTTGTATTTTGGTACAGCCCCCAAAGCCTTCTTCACGCCCAGCTGGCTTGGCGTGTACGTGTGTCTCTTCCACCTAACAATGGTCTGGTTAGCTGAAAGCTAATAAGGGAGTATACTTCAGCTAATCTAACTGGAAAAAAAGCCCACAATACCTGGAAGAGGGAGGTTAATAAAAATCCTGTAATAACTACACATGACCCAATCTCTTTATACCAGCCAGAAACTGAGAAGTGACAGCATGAAGGCCCAGTTCTGGTTAGAAACTCGGAGAGGCTTCAAGGAAATAAAGGACAATTTCTGGACAACTACCACAGGTTTTCAAAGGTCTGATAATGTGTATACCTAGTCCCATATGTCACTGTATCTGCCAACGGGATTGCTGACAGGCAGAAACATTAATGTAAAGGAAATATTAATGAGCCTGAATGACACAAATGCCATTAAAAAACACAACAGCAACACACCCTGTACCAAAGCGTCAGCCTGGCATGGTTTCTTAGTTGATCACGCTTCGGCTCTCTCTGTTTCTTAGCAAGCACCATAAAAAGCCTTCAACCGATGAATCGGTATGCAAAGAAGGTAATTGGTTCAGGTGACCTGCGTGTGTACATTAGGTCATTTTATTATGCATTTAAGGAGCCTCTGATAAAGATCCGCACCATATTTGTCAGCAGAGATGCATCATATTTTCCTGGCAAAGAGATATATCCTGTTTGTCTGCAAAAGGAGATGCATCAGGTTTAAGAAGAAAGAGAACGTTGCTGAACACCGGGAAAAGATTATAACTAGTTGGGGCAAAAAAAACCCAAACCACCCCATGGCTGCATCACTCATCATGGCAAAACTCGCCAACAGGTAGAGGTGCCCCAGAGGTGCCAAAGCAGAAACAGCCTCTTTAGTGGGCCCTGACCCTGATCTAGAGCCTCCATCCACTGCCACAGTACAAAAAAAGAACAGAAAGATGACAAATGCCAAAGAGCACAATTTCAGATGTACCTTATCATCCCTGCAAAGATGGGACAGGGATACCAGTGAGTGCGCTCAGAACATGGCAATGTTAGCAACAGACAGTGCTATTCTGACACCTCAGACTCATGGAAGGACAATGCTTTTCAGGGACCATACATCCCAATTGTTGGAGTACTACCACTCCTGACTGCTAGCTCTCTGTCAGATCTCTTCTCTTCCCCACTTTAGGCAAGGGCAGAGAAGAGAGCTTATGTGGGGAGACTGAGAGCAAGCAGATGGAGAATGCCTGGGATCCAGAGCCTCGCAGCATCTCCTGTTGCCCCACAGAAACTGCAGCAGCGCAAGCTGAAGCCAGGACTGGCTTAGAACGAAAGGGCAGTTCTAGCAGCAGTGAGTCCCTGATGAGACACACTCAAATAGTCCATGATCAAACACTGAAAGTCACTGTGCTAATCGCCAAAGGCCTGTTTTTCCTACGAGATATTGCATGGGTTGATTTTCCAGGCTCTAAGCACTAACATGAAACCTCTTTGTGAGCTCTTTATTTGCATAAAACAGAACCTAGACTTTTGCGGTTTCACAGGAGTATGAGGTTTGCTTCACATTCTGTTTATATTAGTGGCCCAGTGCTTTCTAAAAAAAAAAAATACTCCAAGGGAAGAACACTGAAAGAAAAACACTCCCTCAAAATCATAAACCCATCCGCAACCTATTTCATGGTAATACCCCACAATAGGAGGTAACGTGCATTTAATATCAGAGATACGTAGGAATGGGCAAGTCTGAACAGTCTGAAAAAATAAAAATGAAAGTGGCTGCTCAAGGCTGAAGACTCTCAGAATGACGTCTAAGCAGACAAAAAGTAGTTTGCCACTGGGTTCTGTATTTGCTTTGGTGTTTTCTGATATGAGTAGATATTTTGCTGGGTATTGAGTACATGCTAAGGTCAGTTAAGGATACTGTGTCACTCTTAAGCCTTTATAGCTCTTCTGGCTTAGGGAGATCAGCTCAGGGCTAATAGCAAAAGAATACAGCTCCAGATTTGTAAAAGTTGTCAATGCAAGCACAGTAGCTTCAATGTCACTGTATCAGATAGGTCAGGGCAGACTGACCCAACAGCTACCTAGTCAAACAACAAGGGTTAACGAAAAGGCACGCAGCAGTGAGACTCACCTAGAGTGCAAAGGCATAGCAATTTATAATCTGGAAATTAACTGCAGCTTTAAACTGTCTAAAATTAGGTGCTCACCACTACCTTAAAGCTCTGTATTGCTGCACCGTAGGAGGAAAGGTCTGGTCCTGACTGTCACAGAATCAGACCGGAAGAAGACTCAAGGGTTTGAGTCATCTTCTACAAGGCCTTAGAAAAGGATGTGGTGCACAGGCTGGGCTGGGCTGGTTGTATGAAGCATTAATAGTGCTGGGCTGGCTGGCTCGTTGCACAATGAAGCAGGGTATGCAGCACTATCCAGGGGAACATCCCGGAGCGAAACAGCTGTATCTACTGCATGAAAATGCTATGCCACCACAGCCCTTGGCGCTGCAGCTCAGCCACCCTCTTCCCAAAACCAAGGTGAGATCTTTGCACAGGACTGCACCTTCCTACACAGATGCCTCAGATCCTTCGTGTGCTCTTTAGTACCATATTGTCTTTTACTTCCAGAGGAGAAAAAGAGCTAGAAAAACACCATGCACTGTATCCTGAGAGCTGTACATAATAGCTGACTTTGAAGGACATGTTGGTATGTGAAACTGCTGGAAATCCTCCTTTACTTCGCCATCCCTAGAGCAAATTCCCTGCCCCTGAAGAAAAGTCCCCCACCTATCCCATGCCAGGTACATCAGATCAGTTTCTTTCCCTTACCTGAACATAATCCAAAACCATGCCTGCCAAGACCATGCCAAGCCCAGCTAGGAGGTATGGCAGGAGCACTTGCAGGCAAATGGCGATGGCTGACTCTTCCCGTGACTTTGCCATGGCTGCTTTCTCCTCAGCCAACAGCTTCTGCTGTGCATGCAGAGAGACATCCTCTGCCTCCTGGCTGCCAAGTCGGCTCTCTCTGTGTTTACCCTTGCTCTTTGCTTTGTGCCTGGATCGCTCTCCATTCCTAGTCCTGCCCTCTTTTCTCCTCTGCCGAACTTCCTCACCTTTCATGGTGGCTTTCTTGAATCACAGAGTTTTTCTGAAAAACAAAGTCAGAAACAATGAAATAGTAAAAAGAGGCATCAGATGGGTCAAAGACAGGAAACCCTTTGGTGTTTCATCCATTCCACTAACCTGAAGGCAAACTACCACCTACTCCCAAAACTCTACATGCTCTGCTGACCCAAATACTAGTATTTAGTTTACCTTCAACTTTGTATAGTGTCAAATCAATCCCCCTTTCTGTAACTGCACCTCTTCCTAAGCCTGTGTTCATGCTGGAGTGCTTGCTGTGTATCCTGGCTCTCACCCTGAGAACACCTAGAAGGATGCAGAAGATGCTGCATACAGCCTGAATTCTGGACCCACCAGCTCTCACATTGGGAGTCATAAGAACTGAGGAGCCCAGCAAAATCCAACCCTTCAGGGTCTGACCCCTAGTCATGAAATGGGAGCAGTTTACATCCTAGCATGCTGCAGTCCAGCAAAGGACTAGCATATCTAGCATAGTACATGTACATACTATGCATAGTAGCTGGTACCTAGCATACTACAGCTAGCTGTCCACCACTCCTCAATAACAAGATAATTCTTTGATCTTCTTTCTAATCTGGATACTTTTTCTTCCTTTTGTGCCTTAGTTGACACGCATGCACTATATGACTCATCGGTCTACAGAGAAGCTGCCATGACCCCACAGCATCTTGTAAGAAAAAATAAACATGCAAAATTATTATCAGTCACCCTTTTTCTGCCAGCACGTCTTATTTCTTGGCATAACTGTCATTCATCCTGCCTGCCCCACTGCTGGCCCAGGCAGTGCCCCAAATCCTTCCCCATCACCTCCTGCCAGCACTCATCCGGGTTAACCGCTGGCAGATGTTCTCTGATGCTCTCATTTTCAGGATGGGATCCTAACGCCCTAAGCCCCTGCACTACCCCAGGTAGCATCAATCCTCTTCTTGCCCAGCATCTGGGGAGCAGAGGAAACGGCTAGGAGGCCCCAGTCATGGCTGGGAGGTAGGAAGGAGGGATGGACAAAACAAAGTCCCCCTCTGCGGGGGGAAGGAAACCCGGCCCCCGTTTCCCCTCAGCTCTTACCGGCTCCTCGCCCTGCGCGGGGCTCTGCCCGCAGGGCTGCGGGCGCA